>PVIJ01001155.1:150503-217943 GCA_004024925.1 Scalopus aquaticus | reverse complement strand
GGAGGGAAGGTAGGAAAAGGGCACAAAATGGAATAGAAAAGAACACAAGGGACCATGGAGATGGATCACGGGTGAATTGGTGGTGGGCTACCCAAGGGGAATACAAAATGTAAAAGACATAAATAACAATAAAAATATATATGTTAAAAAAAATGAAGATGAAATTGAAAATTAAAAAAAAAACAAAACTCTTCCACATCCAAGCAGATAAGCACCTGGATCGGGCGCTCCTCTATTACCGACCAGCCGCTGCAGCTCAGCCCTCCTCCCGCTTTACTGAGTCTCGCACCCACACCAGGTCGCCTTCAACAAGGCAGCGGAGCCGAGCTGGAGAGGCGGGCCAGACAGCAGACACCTCTGCTCAGTGCTAAGCCTACTGCGGGAGACGGCTCCCCACCTCCAGGAAGGGAGCACCAGCACCAGGTAATGAAAATGTTCTGGTGTTACACCTGGGGCTCAGGGGGCTCAGGGCTATCATCCCCTTTTATATTCCCATCTTTTTTTACTATCTGTAGGGTAAGTGAATCGGACAGGCTTTCTGCCCCACTAGCCTCTGTGGCGATCTCCTGTGGCTTTGGTCGTGTTGATGCAAAAGGCGCGTGGGAGGTGGGCTCCGGGCACATGTCTGATTGTGGACACCTGGAGTATGCACACCTGAGTGTGCACACCTGAGCCCAGAGGTCAGTGCTATGAGGGCGGCTGCGGGATTGCAGAGGTGAGACCACGAGAGAACGCCAGAGAGCCCAGCTCATAGGGAGCTGGGAGGCTTGTTTGCCTACCTGCCTCCCCACTCCCATGCCTCCCCACCCCCCACATCCCTACCCGGCCTGTGCCTGCTTCCCTGCATGCCAGCCTCCCTGCCTAGTGGGCCTGTGTACCTGGTGCAGAGCATTAAAGCCTGAAAAATCCACCGAGGCTCCGGGACTCTCCTTTGTCTGCCTGAGTCGATAGTGAAGCTGCCCTGTGCCTGCTGCCACTACATATCAGAACGAAAGGGAAAGAAAACCATGCAGGCAAAACAGAACTGGGTCCAGAGGTTCCGTCCAGCAGAAGGACATGGGGGGCAGACGGCCCGGGCTGCGGAGACTTGGGGCGGCGGCTGCATCGTGTGGTGTCGGCCAAGACTCAGCGTCAGACCCGAGGCTTCCCTTGTGGAACCTGGGGTTTCTGTGATAACCAGACTCTTATCTCATTCTTCAACACAAGGAACCCCCAGACAAGAAAGGTTCTCGAAGGGATATCAACCTAGGCAGGAACCTAGAGGTGCCTGCTGGGTAGTGAGGAGGGGGATACTTCGGAATCAGACTGAGTGCTGCCATCCATCTGAGATGCCCCCTTTGGGCAGGTTGATGCCCATTCTGAGCCCCACTCCTCTGTGTAAGGGGGATAACGACACCCAATCTGAGGGTGCTGATGAGAAATGACACGAGCAGTCCCTGACACAGTGGCTGCTGGGTAAGCGAAAAAATCATCAGTTCTTCTGCCCTCCCATCAATGCTGGCGGGTACCTGGAGTAGGGTGTGGGCCTGCGTGAGTGGGTGCACCTGGGCCTGGAGAGACTGGGTGTATAAGGGCGGCGGCACAGAGCAGCAGAAGCAGAGAACAGAGCGTGAAGCAGAGGACCGCTGAGGGTGCAGCAGAGAGGCCACGGGACGACGTCTGAGAGCCCAGAAAAAGTGAAGATTCGCCGAGGGCTGGGAGGCCTGCCAGCCTCCTGGCCCCTCGGCCACCAACCTGTCCTGTACCCAGCTGCCTCTCGACAAAAGATATTTAAAAGCCTTAAAAAAGCCCCCAAGGGCTCCAGAACTCCTATTTTAGACCCGTCTGCGCAGCTCCATAGCGAACCTGCTCCTGTGCTCTTCCTGTGTTGCCCCTACAGTGGGGGTCCCTTGGCCCTTCTCTGTTCTGCAGACAAGCACACAGGCGGACCCCTGGGGTATCCGACAGAGCAAGAGTCAGGGGTCCCGTCTATAGCTCAGCCTTGAGCTCTGAGAGTGATGCTCACCTGGCACTCCCCTCCGGGACCCTGGTGCCTACAGAGCCCCGCGGCCGCCGCTGCTCCCACCTGAGCGTCTGCCAGGGCGGCGGTGCTGCTGTCACCCCGAGGCGGCTGAGCGGCAGTTTGTTTAACCACCAGCTGTAAGCCCCTGAGCCCCAGTCTTCAGACCCCTGGTCGGGCACCTGTCTCCATCCCACACTGGAACAATCAGCCACTGAGTGTGTATTTCCTAGCAGCTTACTAGAGTCAGGGGAGGCTCCAGGCACCGGACACCCACTTCTCTTGTTCTGAGAGTAGTTGCTGACACTGAGCCAGCCACACTCTTCAATCCCTCATGGCTGGTGGGAATCCCCAGAGCAGGGGTCAGAGACAGAGCCCCTTGGCATCAGCCTGTGGCCATCTGAGTTAACCACGCACATGCTGAGAACTGCTGGGAAGCAGGACAGGAAAGAGAAGATGTTCTCTGTCCCAGAGGAGCCTGGGTATGAGGAAGGCATAGCTAGCTGGGTGAAAAGAATAGTGGCGTGAGGAGAGAAACCAGGCAGAGGGCAGTGGCTCTCCCTCTGGGCTGAGTATCAGAACCACTTGGAAGGCCTTCAAGGCATCCCTGTGTCGAGAGGTGACTCTCAGAGACCACAGTTCAGCTGGTGTAGAGCAGGGCCCAGTACCAGCGCATTTTACAAGCTCCCCAGGTGAGGCCAACATGTTGCCAGGGCGGAGAACGTACGTGCCAATTAGCGTGGTTTGAGACTGCAGTCCTGGCACGACCTGGAAGCTTGTCAGCAATGCGGGTCACAGGCCCCGTCGCCCCAGTGACTCATGCGCACACTGGCTGGGACAGGGCAGATTCCTTCGAGAGCCACAGAAACCGCCCAGCCTTAGCCGGGAGGTACAGCCTGCACGCTCCCTGCCAGGCAGAGCCCCACCCTTGGGAGCAGAGCAGGAGCTCAGGTGACCGGGGAGCCACATGGCCACCCTTTGCTTCTATTGTCTCCTCCAGAGCTGCACCTGGGCCCTCATCAGGGGCTACTAGGGCGCTGGGGTCCCACACACCACTCTGACTAGGAGGAAGCCTGGGAGCAAGACCCTGTCACCTACAAGTAAGACGGCCTCTCCCCGCCCTTCCCAGAGAGTCCTTCGCCACCGTGAGGCGAGCTCAGGACAGCATGAGCTCAGCCCAGCGAGCGAGCGGCCTGAGCTGTGAAGGCGGCACCGTGACGGCCGGCGTCGGGGTGGCTGGTACCGCGGAGCCTGACGCAGCAGGGGACCCCCAGAGCAGGCGGGACAGAGACACACACATCAGCGGGTCCCTCCACTCCTTCACCCGCCCCTCTCTGAGCGCTGCTCCCCCTTCAGTCTTTGTTTCTATCATTGTGGGGGGGGCGGGTTTCACACGTGACTGCCTTTGCTCTCCTGTTAGACCATCTTTGGCTCCCCCTTCGTCACAGCCCACAGGTACAGAGACTTGCACCCATCCCGGCAGGGGCTCCACACACATTACTCGTGCCCTGGTGCACACAGACACAGCTGTGGCCAACAAAGGGCCACTCACAGCCGGCGTGCGCTGAGCAAGACGGTCAGCACGCCGAGGTTCTGTGACAGGAGGCCAGAGACCACAGGGCGTGCCTTCCAAGAGCATGCGCTTGGGTTCAGGAAATCAGACTGACACACTGGAAGCCAAGACCAGAGACCCCAGGGAATCGAGAGTGAGGAAGGGTAAAGTGAGGCAGGCCTGCGGGCCCATCAGGTGCCAAGGCAACAGTGGTTTTCCGCTCCAGCCTGTTGACAGGTGATTACTACTTTTTAACATTTTTTTAAAATATTTATTTATTTATACATACAAGCTGGGGTACAGGCCAGAGACGTGGGGTGGCGAGAGGGTTCACCAGAGACAGAGTGGGGAGCAGAACAGGCAGATCAGAAATACACTGCTGAGGGGAGCAGCGGGCGAGGCAGGAGAGGTCTGCCGCACCATGTGGGACTCTCCCCGGCCGGGCATCGAACTTGCTGCAGACAGCTCCACAGCGCAGCGCCCAACCGCTGCACCACCACCACCTACTTTTTCACATTTTTAAGCAATTGTTTCTCTTTGGCACCTGCCCCACTCACTCACGCCCCCACCCTGGACCACATTCACCACACACTGCACAGTCGGCAAACAGGATATGAATGCATCTAGAGTTGGAAG
Source organism: Scalopus aquaticus (assembly GCA_004024925.1). Classification (NCBI taxonomy): domain Eukaryota; kingdom Metazoa; phylum Chordata; class Mammalia; order Eulipotyphla; family Talpidae; genus Scalopus; species Scalopus aquaticus. Next base: position 213,756 of record PVIJ01001155.1, on the reverse strand, counting down.
GGGAGATGGGGCGAACCCCAGCTTCACCGAGCTGGACGCCCACCAGCAGTGGACACAGCAGCACCTCGTCCGTGCGCCCCCACCCCAGAGCCAGCTCCCAGGCCACACACTCTGTGCTGCTCCACTCAGGGCTCCAAAAAGTCTCAGGCCGGGTCTCTGGGGCCCTGGCCAGATCTCAGGCAGCCTCTCTCTGCCCTTGGAAGGGAGGCTTGGGCATCGGCGTGACTGTCCTCACGGTGACAGTGAGAAGGTCAGGGCAAAACTGCAGGCTCAGCACGGGCTCTCTCCAGCCTGTGCCAAACCTGCCTCCACGCAGAGGGCCTCTCAGGTAAGGAGGGGCCCGTAAGCAAGGGGACGGGGCAAAGGTCGAGGGTCCTGGCCGCCGAGCTGTGTGCGGTCCGATACAGTAGCACTGGCCACATGTGGCCACTTACATTTAATTAAAATTTAAATCCTCAGGCACCTAAGTCATATTTCTAGTGCTCCTTAGCTACACACGGCTTGCAGCTACCATGCGGATACAGAACATTCTCCTTGTCACAGAAAGCTCCACTGAACAGCACTCAAGCTGAGCATTTAGAGGTTTCATTTGAAGCCCTCAACTTCTCTTCTGGAAATTTCTGTTCCTCTCTCCGTGTTCACTAGAGAGGTCTTAGGTGCTCTGGGACGCTGAGCAGGAGTGCATTTTTCACAGTGAAAGAAGCAATGTCTTAGGATTCTCATGCAAATACAAAGACTCTCAGGCAAAACTTATCATTACAAACTGGGTCATTTTACCATGCATTTGTGCACACATATGGTCTCCCTTCTTAAGAGGGCCATCACTAGCTTCTCCAAACCCATATTTCTGCTTTCATCACAAGGACTGTGAAGTCAGATGCTGTAAACCAGTTTGCTGCCAGAAAACCCACAAGCAACAGAGTATTAGCCAGAACTGTTTTCCATATCCCTTTGGGTGGCTCTAAGCTTTACTTTCTAACCTGGCATCATTGGGAAAACGATCTTTCAGACGGCAGATCAGCACCCTGGACAGCCACAAGCTCCCTACCAGAGTCCAGAAAGTCTCGGCACTCACCTTCTCCCCAAACACCCCTTTAGAAAGGAACTCTTCGGGCCTCCCTGGTGGCACAGCGGTTGAGTGCTGCGCTGTGGAGCTGTCGGCAGCGGGCGGGGCGGTGCGGGATCGACGCCCAGCCGGGAGAATCCCACATGGTGTGGCAGACCTCTCCTGCCTCGCCCGCTGCTCCCCTCAGCAGTGTATTTCTGATCTGCCTGTTCTGCTCCCCACTCTGTCTCTGGTGAACCCTCTTGCCGCCCCACGCCTCTGGCCTGTACCCCAGCTTGTATAAATAAATCTTTACAAAAAAAAAAGAAAGGAACTCTTCTCCAGACACTCTCCCATTCACTTCTAACACCACAACCTCTTCTTCAGCATGAGCAAGGCCCACGAAGAAACTTCAATTGCACCAGCCCCAAGGAAAAGTCCAAGAGCTCAGCCAGAGTCAAGACCCCGCAAGCGGCCCTAGCAGGTGACTCCAGCTGCACCTCCCACTGCTCACCACACTGTCCCTCCTCCAGACCTCTGTTCATGCTCCCTGCCCCGCCAGAAGTACCTGTTTCCTTTCCTCTACCTATTCATATCCTACCGTCTAGAGACCTAAACCAGCCCTCCTTCTCTTTAAAACCTTCCCTGAGCACATCAGTCTACACCGATGTCCTCCCTTCTCTGACATCCCAATGCATTTCTAGTTTAGGTCATGCTTTAGGGAACGTAATTACGCATCCTGCAGGATAACTGCCAGCTTCCTAGGCAGCTCTTAAAGCTCCTGGTGGGTCAGTATGTGGAAGAGAAGCTCTGCCAGCAGTAGCCTGGCAGCCACGAGCAAGTCATGTTACCCTCTGAGTCTCAGTTCTTGATCAGTAAAATAACGATTGTGGACTAAACCATCGCTAAGATTCCAACTCAGGAATTCTCTCAAAACAAGTTCCACCTAGAGGCTTCGAAGATGAACTACAGATGCAACAAAAACTATGGAAAACCACCCAAGTCACATCTCTGGCTGGCGTCAGCCAGGGAGCGCTGGGGTGGGGCATTTTGCTCCAAAAAGAACATATCGCCTTCAACACGGGGACGACAACAGTGGCACTGGTGTGAGGTCTCGCATATAAACACCCGTGGAGAGGGCACCAACGCCTGGCAGCAGGTACTAACCTCACTACTAGTTATGCATCAGCCCAGAGAGACTGGGGAAAGTAACGAAAGGCATCATCTTTCTAGCTAAGACATTTCAAGGGGGAGGGAGAACTGACTTAAAATTCCTGTTCAATATTATATGTCCGATCAAAATCATAGTGAGAGAACCTATTCTTCAAGCACTCAACGTAAGGGTCAACAGACAACAGGATATAGGATGACCAGGGAGGAATACCCCTCTTGCAGAAACACCCCTTCTTGGAGAAATTGAGACCCAGTTATGTTGAATATGACCCAGATATGTTTTGTATTACAACTAAAGATGAACTAGAACCAGAATCTAGTTGGAATAATTTTATTTACGTAGGCACTATGAGCGCCTGCACACATACACTCAGAGAATTCTTAGTAATGAAAGAGATAGGTTAAGAAACTTACTGACCCTGGAACTGCAAAAATTACTTCTGCCAAAGCAAATTGGCATACATCAGTGAAAAAGGAGGGAACGCTCATCGCTTGGAAAAGTCCTTGGAATTGCTCTGCCAGCCATTCACTCTCATCCCAGAAAGTCACAAGATCTGAGAACAAAACTTAGCAGCTGATCAATCCACCTCTATACTGGATCCTGGAGAATGAACTCAGCACAAAAATCAGAACCCTCTTGTCCTAGGCCCTTCCCCAAGCTGTCCATCCTATGTGCTGGAGAAGCAGCGCTGGCAGGCTAGAAGCATAAAGACCCAGCAGTTAGTGCCCGTGACGATTATGCTTCAATACACAACTCCAGACATACCTCTCACCGCCGAACCACATGTACCCAGCATCCCAGCCACACCACCCACTCCTCATGACTCAAAGATCCCTTGCGCCTTCCAGCCTTCACATCCACACTTTGATTAAGTCTTCAAGTCCATTTATCTGAAGACCAACGCCAAGTACCTCTTGCGAGAGATCATTCTGGATCGCCCAAGGCCAAGGCAATCTCCCACCCACTCTCTAGCATTTACTATCCAGTCTCAGCAAATGTTTCCTAGTTTGAACGTGTAGCTCTTATCTCCTCTAGGGTAGAGCTGGGTCTCACTGCCCAGAAGGTGTTGTGGTCTCCCTCACCCACAGAGCAGGAGCTTGAGACATGCCTGGTGATGACAGAAACAAGATAAGAACTTCTCAGGAGGCTCCTCTGCCACCCAGGACACAATGAGGGATGAAGCTAAGCTGGTGGGCTGGTGGGGCAGGCAGAAGCAGTCCCAGAAGGAGCCCCTGGCTGTCAACAGCGCTCACAGCCTCGCCCTCCAACCCTGCTTCAGCAGCTTCCTCCAGCATTAAGTAGATATCCTGCTCCTGCTCCTACCCCGAGCGAGCGCTGATCCCAGGCTGTTTATCTCCTTAACTCTGTTTATAGTGATCCGGGTAAGAGGTTCTGAAGCCCTCCAAGCCCCTCTCTAATTAAATTCATTAGAACAGATTGGGGCTTTCTTTCTGCATCTCAGAAAAATTAACAACACGATTAGCATCATAATGACAGGGAGAGGGGCTGCCAGGAAGGCTCTTCTGGAGGGGCTGGCCCAGGCTAGGAGGGGAAGAGTGCGGAGGAGCAGGTGAAGGATGGGAAGGCAGATGCTCGGGCAGCTGCTTCCCAGAGAAGGGGGTGTGGAAGCCGGGAGGGGACGACCCCACCGAGCCCCCAGGCACTCCAACTTTCCAGGGCTTGCACTTGGGAGAGGAAAGACAGGACAAGAAATTAATCGATGACACAGATTCCAGAGACCTGGGCTTTGGGGACAAGGGACTTTCAGCAATCTCCAGTTGTACAGAGAGAAGCACATTTCAGTTCTACAAATGACTGACCGGAAGTAAAACATAAGTCCCTCTGCTTTTCTTAGTCCTTTTCCTGTGAGACTTTCCTGCAGGTACCTGGAGCAAGTGGGTGAGACAGGTCATTTCTTTCTCAGAGAACCTAAACGCACCAAGCTTTTGCTTATATGCCTGGTGGGGTCCTTCATCTAGAATACCCTTTTCTTTCTTATCAAAATTCTATCATTTCTTCAAGACTCCGCTCCATCAACTCTGCTGTGAAGGGGAGTTACCATCCATTAACTACTAGCCAGGGGCTGTGTTGGGCCCCGACCACCTTATCACATTTAATCCTTTACAACATTTATATTATTTTAAAAATTTTTTTATTGCCTTATCACTGATATATACCAGTTTCAGGCAACAGCATGATTTGATATTTGATCACTTGCAGAATGATCACGGCAGTAAGTCTGGTTACCATTCAACACCAACAGTTACAAAATGTTTTGTGTGACAGAAATTTTTAAGTCCAGTTTCTTAGTGATCTGCTACAGTATTATTAACTGCAGTGATTATGCTATTACATCCTCACACAGAGTTCAAATTAATGCCCCTATTTTGCGGATGCGGAAACAGCAGCTCCTCAGCTAGTCAATGGAAGAACCAACATCTGAAAGTAGATCTCTCTGACTTAAGGGCTGAGCAACTTCCACCATGCACGTGGCCTCCCGGACCCCAGCAGCCGCCCTGAAGGGTCCCTCCTCCCGTGAAAGTTTACTGTCCAGAACCCGGGCACCAATGAGACATAAGTACACACTTGCTTTCATTATTCCTATGGGCTTCACATGTTCCCATCTTATCTCCCCTATTTTGAAGCAGAAGCCCCACTTTTGTCTCCTTCAGGACAGAGCAGGTACTGAAAAATACATGCTAACGGGTCCTGCCGACAGATTTTCCTAGAGAGCCTGTGTGAGTGTATTCAACACCCCAGTTCTTTATTTTTCCACCAAGGCAGGGGGCGCGCAAGACTACAATTGGGAGAACATCATTGACTTTGACCTCAAATGAATATAGGTTTAAATCCTAGTTCTGAAACTCACCTGCCTATACTCTTAAATAACCTGAGTCTGTTTCCTTGACTCAGGATCCTAACAAAACACCCCTTTGTAGGTTTAACCCTCATGAAGATTAAGCAGAGGCTTACAGTGGGTGCCTGGCACATGACAAGCACTCTGTAATGGTGATTATTATTAGACCGTGCCACTTTTATCTTCCCTGGCTTGCATCAAGACCTGTGGGAAGGAGGGCGGCTCAAGAGTTCTCATCCTGGCTGGCAAAATCTGACCAGGTCAGCGAAGTTGCAGAAGTGCCTACTCAAGCATCAGCACGGCCTCAGCTTCCAGAATCCTCTCCTGTAGTGCTGGGGACCAGGCTACCTGGAGCTACCAGCTGCCCTTGCAGCCAGGCCTGGACCCAAGCTGGGCATTAGAGTAAATGCTCAAAATTTGCTATCAAGTCAAAAGCTGATCTCTAGCCAATGGTGGGTCTATCAGAACAGCTGGGTGCAATCACCCCAGAGTCTGGGGCCCACTGTGAGTCCTCAGTCATGCCCCTTTAATGCCAGGAGTCCATTTAGACTGTTACAGAATTTCTTATATGGAATTTTTTTTAAAGATTTATTTGTTTTTGCATATAAGCTGGGGTACAGGCCAGAGGAGTGGGGCAGCGAGAGGGTTCACCAGAGACAGAGTGGGGAGCAGAACAGGCAGACTGATGGAAATACACTGCTGAGGGGAGCAGCGGGCGAGGCAGGAGAGGTCTGCGGCGCCATGTGGGAATCTCCCAGGTTGGGCGTTGAACTTGCATCACTGCTGCCGATGGCTCCACAGCGCAGTGCTTAACCTCTGTGCCACCAGGGAGGCCCCTCTTATATGGAATTTTAACTTGTTTTCTTTTCTGACTCTCCAACTGGACTTATACGCCCAACACCTAGCACTGTTCCTGGGTTCTATCAAAAGGCAGAGGGCACACTAGTGAAATGGACTAGGTACATGGGAAGGATGGGGGCTCCGCCAACAGATGAAGTGGGGTTTCTCTAGCTGTAGGCGTTTTCCCAGCTCATCAATGGGTGACCTGTGCTCAAACACATAACTTCTAAGGACCTCCCAGCTTGCCATCAACCTCCCCTCATCGGAACTTCTTGGTGACTCCCGCCTACCTCTGACCTCCCCAGGACTGCAGACCCTCCACACCTGTCATCAGGGCTGAGTCTTGACTCACTTTGCTCCGAAGCATATACCTGTGCACGTGCTTGCTGCTTCCCCACCAGATTAGATGCTCCCTGAGGGCAGCCACCACACTTTTTTCTCTGACTCACCCTGACATTCTACGCATATCCACACCACGCTTTGCCCTCAAAATACAAGGGCTCAGGAGACAGAAATGGGAAAGTTAAGTTGTCTCGATTTTGTCTTAGGAGTCCCTAAGGTGCCCTCCCATCAGGCTGATGCAGCACTCAGTCCAGTTCAGCAACAAACAGAACGCTCCTCTCTTTCCTCCAAAACTGGGGATCTCACCTTCCCCCAGCCCTTTTCATTACAGTCAACTTCAGGGTCAGCCCTGAGCTGCCCTTTTGGATGGAACATCCAGCCCTCTTCATAGCTGGAGAGGGGCTGACGCCCCCGCAGTGAAAGGTGCCCTGTTCATCGCCCACACCGATGTGCTTGCTCCAGCTCGTGCATGTGACTGGTCTGATTATCCGGCTCTTTCCCAGCACACTGGAAGCTCTGAGCGATGTAACCCTGACCTCTGTGTCCCCAAGGTCCCAGCACCTAGCAGGGCAGCGCACGGCAGGGCTTACTTAAATGAGTAAGTATGTAACCAGCCTTCAATTCCTCTCTCCTTCAGTCACTGAAGAAACAGGACCCTCCTGTACACCCCGTTCAGATATCCAAAGTGAGGGCCCAAGCTCCAGAAATCAGCCACCTCAATGGTCCTGGAAGAAGCAGCCAGATAAGCCAGGCTGCATCACTGTCGGAGCTGGTGAGGTCTCGCAGGGGAGCTGGCTTGCAGGGGAGCTGGCTCCCCTTCGTGTGTGGCTTATCTCTCCGTAGCCTTTGTGATGTCAAACAAGGGGTGAGGGCAGAGCTTCACACACAAAACTGGGAAACACGTACATTGTTATCAGAATCCCCCATTTAACCTGAGCCCCAATCAAGTACTTCGACGTCAGAACCTTAATCCAATCAGCTCTCAAAGACGGCTCCAGGTGATGCCTCCTCCCAGACCAGGAAATGCCAGGGGAGCTTCCCGCCCCACCCCCACTCGTGCTGGAGGCAGTGAGGAAAGGCGACAAAGCAGAGGGCAGCCAGGCCGCCAGCTGCACGCCCCCCTTGCCTGGCGCCCCCCTTGCCTGGCACCGCCTGAGTCCCATTCAGAGTCACTGCACATGAGCTGAAGGAGTTCAAACGCTCAGATTTCTAAAGTGAGGGCGCCTTGTGGAGAAGGGGCAGGATCCCTCAGCTCCGAGCTCTCAACCTCCAGCTGAAGCCTTGGGGTGTCAGCTGAGGCACCTTAGACAGGAATCGGCTGCTACTGCTGGTTTCATAGGGACAACACAATCATCTGCTGAGCTAAGTGCAGTGAGTTTCTTTTTTCATTTATGTTATATTCTCTCTCTCTCTCTCTCTCTCTCTCTCTCTCTCTCTCTCTCTCTCTCTCTCTCGCACACACACACAGGCACACACATATAAACACACCTTCAGCTGAATCCAAAGACAAGGGGGGAGAAATTATCCCCTGGAAGCGTCAGCTCAGTCAAAGGCTAGAATGCACAGGTGTGTAGCAGAGACCCCTTCCTGCCCCCCAACTCCTCCTGCAGTGCAGTTCCTCCAGGCCCACTCTGATAGGTCGCTGCCCTCGGTCTCCCTGTCTCCTCCCTGCTCCCACTGGGATGGCCCCTCTCCAGGGAGTTCCACTCTCCACACACATCTTCCCTAGGCTTCTCCGACTGTTGTCTCGAGTTCAGTGGTTCTGAAACTGTCGGCCTCCAGCCCCAGCTGAACCATTCAACTCCTGCCCAGCCAGGAGTCCCAGTCCTGTGCCCGGCCCTCAGAGAACTGGGATAGGGTTCAGCACAGTTCCCAGGGGACACACAGGCAGCAGAGGGGCACTGGCATCCACTCTTCACCCCGAGGGAGAAGACATCTCTGCCCAACACAAGAGGTTGCCAAATGCCAGGGGAGGAAACAGGAGCAGACCTGGCTCGGGGCAAGAGAGGGGCTGCCATGGGGACCAGCCGAGGTGATTCAGCACTCTGCCCGTTTCAGCCCAGCCTGTGGCCACACTCATGACAGCTGGTGCCAAAGTGCTGACTTGGACACAGAGGAAGATCCCTTCTCAAAAGCCCAAGTCCCCCAGGCCTCATCCAGGCCTTTGCAGCCCAGGACTCAGATCAAGACCCTGGAAGAAGCTACTCAGTCAACTCCTTGGACCCTGCTCAGCACCTCCTCCTCCCATCTGGTTCATAGAGGAAACAAACCTGAACAGCCAGGGGAGGAGGGGGCTGAAGAGGAACCCCAGAGAGACCTACTCACCCCAGCATCCCTCACCCTCAAGCCCTGAATTGCATCAAATGTGCAGAAAGGGGTTAGAACGGATTCTGCAACAGAGAGTTCATTAGGCCTCTGAGCCCCAGGCCTCCCCAGGCAGGGAAGGGCCCATGGGCCGTGAGGGGCTCAGTACAAGCCATGTGGCCACAACAGCACCAGGAAGGACAGGTGGAAAAGGTGACGGGAGGCAGGCCAGCTCGAGCCCAAGGAGAGAAGATGGTGTTCCTGGGAGGGACGGCTGTGCAGGCGGAAGGCAAGAGGCAGCTGGGAAGGCGCTGGGACAGGGTGTGCGGAGGGGGCCTGGGGAGGAATGAGTGTGAGAGAGCTAACAGGGACGCGGGTACAAGGAGTGACAGGGGGGCGGGCTGGGGATGAGACTAGGGGAGGGCAGGAGGGAGGGGCTGGTGTGCCAAGTAGGAAAAACAGTAGAGACGGGCCCACACAAAGTGGGAGTGAAGGTAAACAGACATAAGGGCTGGGCTCTAGGACCAGGCCGGACCTAAGGAAAGGGGGAAAGGGGCGAGGCTGAAGAAAGGGGGAGGGGATGCTGCCAAAGAGATGGAAAGGGTGTCGGGGGAACCAGGGGTTGGGGAGCTGGTGGGGAGCAGGGTGGATTACAAACAGAGCAAGATGAATGCTTATTCTAGCTCAGGGCAGATGACGGTGTGGAGAGAAGGGACGGGATGTGGAGGGTGGGGGATGGGGCCAGGTCGGGGGATGGAGACGGACAGAGGAGGGCGGGAACAAGGGGGTGTCGCTAGGTGGCTTTCCATGACCTCCGCGCCCCGCCACCCCGGCTCCCCGGTGTCGGCGCTCGCCTACCTCCGAGAGCTCGGGCCCCAGCCCTGGGCGCAATCGGTGCTGTCCGCGGCCGGCGCCGCCACTTCCCCCGCGTCCCCTGCAGCGCCTCTCGCCGCCAGCCGCCGCATTAGGGCAGAGACCAGCCCGTGCGCGTCCCCGGCTCCGCGCGCCCCCGCCGGCCTGCGTGCGCGCCCCCGCGCCCCGCCCTCCGCGCGCCGAGCGGGACTTGGACGGAGGAGGTGCGGGGCTGTGCTGCCGGCGCGGCCCAGCCCGCACGTCAGGCAGCGGAGCGCCTAGTCTGGGCGCGCGGGCCGCGCTCCCGCCTCAGCGACCCTCGCCGCTGCCTGGCGTCGAAAATGCCGGTGGCCGCGCCCGCGCCTCTCGCCAGCGCCTGCTGAGCTCCGCGCACAGGTGGAATGCGCCGAGTCCCCGAGGTCACGTGCTTGTCGTAGCTGCCTCTCCACCCTCGACTGTGACTTCTGAGGGGCAGAAATTTCTCGGGCAGTTTGTCTTCCCAGGAAGACAGAATGGTAGACTCCAGGAACGTTTGTTGATTGAAGACAGTATGGTAGACTCCAGGAACGTTTGTTGATTGAAGACAGTATGGTAGACTCCAGGAACGTTTGTTGATTGAAGAATTGTTGAATCCCTGTGAGACACCTGCTGGGGATGGAGACTCCTCTTTGTAAAATGGGAGACTTTGTGCGTCCTGCCGAGAGGGGAGAGAGTCTCTGCCCCAGAGTGGGGTGTGGGTGCTGGAAGGCGAGGGCTGGGAGACCAGAGATCCCAGTGCTCGCCTTTGATCTGTAACTAATTCGTTGAGACCTTCTCTGTGGGGCTCAGTTTCCTCAACTGAACAATGGAAAGTTGGTTGGATGACCCGGTCAGGTGCCCTCTGGCTACGCAATGGAGAGGCAGTGAGTCCTGGCTCAGTGCATAGGCAGATACTTGAGCTCAGTTGTGACCTGAACAGTGGGGCATCATATAATCTTAGCCTTGGAAGGATGCTTGGAAGCTTACAGTCCAGCCCCCATTCTAAACCACAGTGCCCTGGGCAGCTGTCCTCTGAGAGTCCTTTGGAGGCCACATCCGCCCCTGCTCTGTGCTCAGCAGCTTCTATCTTGGCATCACTCACTGAGCTGTGTCTGTCACCTCCTTCCCTGTCTCACCTCCAGCCTGGGAGCTCAGGGAGAGCAGGAATGTGTCCTGTTCTCAGCCCTAGCACATAGCAAATGCTCAGTAAGTGCAACGTGGGGAAGGAATCCATGCCTCTAAGGAGAGGTGAGGCCATCCCAGCCACTCACTGAATGGTTCCCTCTCCGCTTAGGTGCTTTGAGACCTACAGTCACAGCTACATTGCAGAGACTAAGCCACAGGAGGGAGGAGGGTTGATGCGGCAGGACCCAGGGGCGCAGCTGCCCCTACTTGTCCAGGACCCGAGGCAAGAGTTTTTGCTGGGTCCCTGGCTATGTGAGTCATTTTATTTAATTCAAAGCCTTGTCTTGGCCTCCTTCTGGAGGCTAATCTCTCACAGTCCTGTGAGTGAAACAGCACCCTAGGAAGGAAATAGTGCACCCTCCTGGATCCTCCCAACCAAAGGCCCCGGGAAGACCCTGGAACACCAGTCCTGGAGCTTCTCCGGGTGTCTGGTCAACTCCAGTGAAGAGAGGCAGGAAGGAATGTACAGGACAGGAAAGTTCTTTGAAGGGGAGGACCTGAAATGGGGAGCTGTTCCAGATGGCAGCCCCTCACTGTGGTAAGACTTGCAGAGAACCCAAAGAGAGGTGCTTCAAAGCCCCAGGGCCCTCGGGCCTAGACCCAGGCAGGAAGTGGGTCCTTCTTGCCCTCCTTACTGGAAGTGTGTCCAGCTGTGGCTCTCTCCACGGGATAAAGAAGATGATTTTCCTTCTCTAAGTGCCCATTTGTCAGCTACTGAATCTCTTGTATCTACCATTCACTTGCTTTTTACAGTTGCTGGGAGGTATGTATTTGATAGGCAGTATTTATAGAGCCCCTGGCATCAGCGCTTATAAGCAGCCTACTGGGGTTCAAATCCCACCACCACATCAGATTTAGATGATCATGAATTTTGTTGTTTTTAATTGTGATATAATTGAAATATAGCATTATATTAGTTTCATGTGTATAATATAATTCATATTTACATATATTGCAAAAGGATCACCACAATAAGTCTCGTTAACATCCGTCAGCATACATAATTATAATTTTTCTCTTACGATGAGCACTTGTAAGATCAATTCTCTCAGACTTTCAAATTTGCAATACATTATTATTAACTATACTCACCATACTGTCTATTACATCCCCAGGACTTACTTTATTTTAATCACTGGAAGTTTGTACCTTTTGGCCCCCTTCAACCACTTAAACTTCCGCCCTTCCCCTGTTCCACCAGCCACCATTTTGTTCTCTTGTTTTTTTAAGATTTCACATTGAGACCACACAGTAGTTATTTCCTTTTATTATTATTTTTTAAGTATCATTAAAGCCATACAAGCACATAGTTGAACTGGGGTCAAATCATTCTGTAAGAGTTCTTTATAATCACATTTCTCTCATGCTTCCCCCTCTCTAGAAGTCACTACTTTCAACTCTTTCTTTGGGTGTTCACCTCCCCATCTCTAAATAACATGCTGTATTTTGCTTCTGTTTTAGGCTTATCTCCTGATTTCACTATTTCATCCCTACCATCACCTCACAGGTACCCTTTCTGCCCCCTTCCAACCTCCCAATGTGGTCATATTAGGATCCTGGTTATATCAGAATTGGTATTTACTGTGACTACTTAAATCCGATTCACAACTGAACTTTTCATTTCCTGCCGACTTTTTGTTTTTCCTGGAGTTAATCACCATTTTTTGCTTGCTTATGTTCAATTCTAAATTCTCCATCAACTGTGTGCACCCATATGTTTAGACCTATCAGGTAGCTGTCAATTTACCTTCTTGAATATTCCCTTTGGGAGCCTTCTTACATGTTCAATTCTCTTTTGGTTTCTCTGTGTCCTGGTCACTGCTGCTGACCTCTCCAAACCTCAGTTTCTCTATCTGTAAATCAGGGATAATTATAATGCCTCAGGGTTGTTTTGAGGACAAATTAAATAAGCCATGTAGTGGGGTGTTTGTCATGTAAGCTCTCAATACATGTTACTATCCTGGGTGAGAAAACCAAGTAGCCTGTCAAGTAATAGTTCAAGGTCCAGGTGTGTCTGACCACACCTAACTAAAACTACTTAGTTATTTTAGGATGGGCCCTAAAATTCTTAGTTCACAATATTAGTATTGTCATGTTGAAGAAACACAGAATTTGCCAAGAAATTCCTGACTGACCCGCAGAGTGAACTTGGGCAGGTCTGAAACTTATTTTCTCATCTGTAAAATGAGACCAAAGTAAGCATTAATGAGATGTTACTTTATAAACCAAAATGCTCGAGTTATTGCCCAGCATTCCTTTCCTGCCCCCCGCCCCCCCGCTTCCCTTTTTAACAGCTGAGAAAACCGTAGCCGAGAGATTAAAAACTCACAGTGACTTGGTTGAAACTGACCTGGAACTCAAGTCTCACGGCCTTAGAGTAAAGAAATTAAGTCTGGGCCTGAGGGGACTGCAGAGTCCCCAGGGGCCCGGAGGGTGGAGAAGCAGGTGTTTCCTCGAGGCCTCAGTGTCCCCAGAGCTGCAGCTCTGTCCCAATCAGGGAAGGGGCACCCCCTGCTGGTGACGGACTCTGGGGACAAAGGCCAACCCTGTCGGTGAGGCCGTTCTACTGGTGTGTCTGGAGTACACGTACTCCATGCCAAGGACAGAAAGTGGTTGCTTTTTCCTTTCCAGAATTTCCTGACCTTTCTGCTTCCTTTTCGTGTCTCTAGTTCTGGATGAAACCCAGCAGGCATGAGCCCTGCTGCCCCTGGACCTGAAACGCCACGCACTGCGTCCTCTGTCATGACGCATGGGGAGTCTCGGATGATTTTCCCTGCTTCATCTCCAGGTTCAGGCCATGGGAAAAACCCCAGCATTGAATCTCCGGTGCTTGCAGTAGGCCCCTGGGCATGGGCAAGGCTGAGGGACAGGACAGCACCCCATCAGTGTCAGGATACCCTCCAACTCCCCCCCATACACACACGGTGCCCAGAAGGTGTGGGGAAACCGCGGTTCTCTGCATAATTGGTGGTGTTTTTAGGAGAACACCTTGTCAGTACCATTGAGACTTTATTTTGTAATTAATACTTTTTATTTTGAAATATTAAAACGATCACAGACAAGTACAATAAACAACATACAGCACACCTGTGTACTCATCACACTGCTCTATCGAATTCTAGCTTACACCTCTTGCTTCCTATTGCATCTTAAACAAAATATCACCAATAGAGTGGAAGCACTTCTTACAGCACTCTGAGACCCCCTTCATTCCTCTTCATCAAGACTGTAAATGTAGCCTTTGACCCACGGATGCCACCTGCAGGCACCCAGCCTGCAGAAACGCTGGCACAAGTCTCAGGGGGGGGGCACTCGATTTCAAGGCAGCCCATGCAGAGGGAACGGGCTGAATATGATGTGATGAGGAAAATGCAGCCACTTTTAAAACCTGTAACACACACATCATTTAAAAACAGAATAAATAAGAGATCAGGAGGAGAAAATAAAAACAACAGCAACAACAAAAACCAAAACTAGCAGGCAACCAGAAATGAGAGACATTCAGTGAGGGAGGGGAGGAGAAGGGTTCAAAACAGGGGAGAGAAGAGCACAAGGGACTACGGTGACAGTTCACAGGTGAATTAGTGGTGGGGAACCCACGGGGAATACACAATAGTGTAAAAGATACAAATTTGAAAAAAATAGCAGAGCAGCTTAATAACCACATGTAGGGTATTAACCTTTTCTGGAGGAATAAAATAAAGGCAAATGGGGAGAAGGTGGGAAGAAGAGAGAAGGTTCGGTTTAGTATATGAGAACAGAGCCCCTTGAGGAAATCAGGAGAACCTGATTTTTGTCAAAGCTATTCGCATATGTCGTATCACTCAGTCCTCACAAAAACCCAGCGAGATGGGGATCATCGACTCCAACTTACCGATGGGGAGACAGAGGCCCAATGAGGTCGGTGGGCGCACAGCGTCACCCAGATCGGGTGAAGGGTTTGCCATGCCCAAGAGGGGCCTTTGCCCTTGGCTTTGGGGAAGTAGCTGAAACCGTGGCGGGTGGGGACACCCTGCACGGTCAGTGCCTTTGCTGCCTGGGGCCTCGGGCCCTCTGGACAGTCTGTGCCAACAGTGTGCTGGGGGTGGGCACTTGCCGGGGGCACTTCCTGAGCACCTGGACACAGGGCACCCGTGTGGGCAGTGGGCCTTGTCTCCATGACGGCACCGCAGTGAAGGAGCTGGGCACTAAGCTTCAGGTGAGCACCCCCGCTGGTGAGGCCCCGACTGTCATCTCACTTTGCCACAGGGACACAGCAGCGTCTGCTGGAAGGAGGGGCCCCTGGGGAGCTCTGTGGAGTGCCTACCAGCTGCTCCCTGTACCTCTCTCTTGGCTACTGGAACCTGTGTCCTTCCATATAACAAGCCAAAACTGTGACTCACTGGTTTCAGGCAAGTTTTGTGAGTCCTTCTAGCAAAGTATTGAAGCTGAGGGTGGATTTGGGGGTGCCAGAACATGTGATTGGTGCTGGAGAGTGTGCCCTAACTTTGTGGAAGGCAAGTGGTGGGACTGGGATTTCAGAGACTCTTCAGAGGTGCCTGTGCCCACTGTTCCACACCCCCTCACAGGGACCCCCATGTGACAAGTGCTGAAGGGTAGAAGTTCTGATATTATGCGGAAGGACGATGGCAGAGGGATGGCCGTGCTAAACTGAGCAAAGAGGGGGAGATGAGGATGTAAAAAACCAAGCTGAGCAAGGGGTGAATTCTAGAAAGTTCCAGAAACCTATGCCTGTCACATTGTAGGAGAAAACAAAAGCGGGTGCAGAAACTTCTCCCATTGGGGGAAGTCAGTTAGGGGGCCCATATTTCCCATAGGGCCCCCAGGAATCTAAAAACCTTCACCTTTGTCTCTCCCTTAGCATTTTCCACTCTCCCTAGGCCTCCTGTCTCCATTTGTGCATAGAATTAAGGGAGGGACGGGAGTTGGGGGGAGACCAAGAGACTAGCCCTGAGTCATCCCCCATTTGGACAACTCCTGATGGCGGGACAACTCAGCAGCAGCGTGTGTGGGGACCCTACACTTTCCACAAGAACTCACATTAAGCACATTCTTAGCAATCCAGCCTTTTCTGCACACCCCCACCCACCCTGGGTACCAGCCGAAGGAAAGGAAGGACCCAATCCCATTCCAGCCTGGAGAGCATCTTCATACCTGCTTTCTCACTTCCTGCTTTGGAACTGAAAAGAATCATCTCTTTGTGATTCACCTGCCCACTGGCACTGGGGATGGGAGAGCTGAGCTTCTGGGGACACTTGGAAAAATTGCTGGCTCACAGGTGCATGGAATCGGCCTTCTGGCCTTGCAGGTGAAATTCCACTCCTAGCAGACTGGGCAGTGATGGGAGGAGCTGGAGAGGAGGGGAGCTCTGGGCCTGCGGGCAAGTCCTGCCCATGTCACAGCCTGTCCCTGCTCTGGGGGCGGGGCAGAGAGGAGCGCCCTGTGCCTGCTTCTCTAGGCGCCGTATTACCCCTTTTAAGCCTCCCTGCAATGCTCATTTGGGGCAAGTTTCACCTGCATTAACATATTAGAGAGAGAAAGATTTGGGGAGCTGGTCCCCACCGCAGTGAAAGGCCTACAGGTGTTTATGGACAATGGCAGTGAGAGCAGACATTCTCTCTCCACCTCCAACCAGCCAACCACAAGAAGACAAACGGTTCAAACGCTGTCTCAAAATAGATGAAACATTGGTTTTCTAGAGCCTTCAAGAGCTGATCTTCTAAGCAATTACCTCATCACCCTGTCCCCAAACAGGGGAATGAACAGTGCCTCTCCCCTCCTCCACCCCCAATAGGGAATCCTGGTATTTAGGAAACCCTTGTTAAAAGAGCTTTTACTTGCGGTTGTCATATAAATGTATTTGTGCAGTCTTGAGCGTGTTTATGCACTGCTGACCACAAAGACGTCCACGCCATCGCAATCAAACGGTGAGAACACATTAAACCGTCTCTTTCCAAATCGTCTGGCTCACTTCATCCTTGTGGTGCTCTCCTATTTTAAGGCCCTGTGTAAACATCTCCTGTGAAGTCTCTCGCTCTGCTGGCCTCTCACGGGGCAGCTGAGCTCGTGGCAAATGCTCCCCTCAAACCACTGGTGTTCCCACATCTCCCCCACTATTCTGGAAGTTTCCTGAGAGCAGGGACTCCTGTGTATGCACAGTGCTGCCGATAGCGGAAGTTATTGAAAATTTACTTAAGGGCCTCCCTGGTGGTGCAGTGGTTAAGAGCTGCGCTGTGGAGCTGTCGGCAGCGGCGACGCGAGTTCGATGCCCAGCCGGGGAGAATCCCACATGGCGCAGCAGCAGACCTCTTCTGCCTCGCCCGCTGCTCCCCTCAGCAGTGCATTTCCGTCGATCTGCCTGTTCTGCTCCCCACTCTGTCTCTGGTGAACCCTTTCACTGCCCCACACCTCTGGCCTGTACCCCAGCTTGTATGCATAAATAAATAAATCTAAAAAAAAAAGAAAATTTACTTAAGTTTAAGTAAACGCATGGAAGGATAAAGGCAGAGCAGGTCTGAGTAGAGATTACTGCCCTGTGAGGGTGGCTGCCAGGCACACGTGGCCTTTCAGTTTAAATTAACTATTATTAAAAATGCCTTCTCCATCCCCTAGCTGCATTTCACGTGCTCAGGAGGCACACGTGGCCAGTGGCTGATGTCTTGGACAACACAGATGGGAGAACATATCTATCATCGCCCTGGACACCTGCCTACTTGTGCCACCCAGACAGTGCAGTGCCCGACCAGCTAGTGTTCTGTGAGACAAGTACCTCCTGCATATGGCACTGTGCTAGTTGCTTTTCAAAGGCCTGCAGACTGTCATCAGCTAAGACAAGTAAGAGAACATCTTCAAGGACATTTTAAAGAATGCCGCCCTGAGGGCCTCCCTGGTGGCACAAGGGGTTAAGTCTCAGCCTATGAAGCTATCCGCAGCTACTGCGCAGCTACTGCAGCACGAGTTCAGTCCCTAGCCAGGGAGCTTCCCACATGGCGCAGCAGACCTCTCCTGCCTCACCCGCTGCTCCCCTCTGCAATGTACTTAAGTAGATCTGCCTGTTCTGCTGCCCACTCTGTCTCTGGTGAATCCTCTCACCCCCCTCCCACCTCTGGCCTACATATACCCCAGTTCTTGTATGCATAAATAAATAGATCTTTAAAAAAAAAAAAAACACCATCTCCTGTGATGTTGAAGAGTAAGCACAGGCCAAATGAAGTAAGCAGGCTCTGATCAGGTATTGTCAAATATATGATGACGAGGCCAAAGAAGGAAATGGGGCTGTCTTCATAGCCCCGAAGCTAATGTCTGTTTCCCTTCTTATATTCAAAGTGGACATCACTCTGTTAGAATTATTTCCTGGAGAAATAAACACACTAGAAGTAGCCATCGAAGCACAGCTGCTGGAGAAGAGTCACAGGACATACTTGTCTTCGTGTGTCAACCAGGGGAGGTCTCTAACGCAGTCACCTGGCTTTCCGGCTAAGGAAGGAGCTCTAATAGTCTTTCTCGTTGTTCTCCCTAAACCACTGAAGTGTTCCAGCCACTGCAACATTTCAGTCTCCAGATAGTCTTTCTGACACTGCATCTTGCATGTAGCAAAGGTACAGAATATCCTCTGTTCAACCACTCGTCTCACTTTTCTTTTCTTTTTTTTTTTAAGATTTATTTATTTATACATACAAGCTGGGGTACAGGCCAGAGGCGTGGGGCGGCAAGAGGGTTCACCAGAGACAGAGTGGGGAGCAGAACAGGCAGATCAGAAATACACTGCTGAGGGGAGCAGTGGGCGAGGCAGGAGAGGTCTGCAGCACCATGTGGGATTCTCCCCGGCTGGGCGTCGAACTCACTGCCGACAGCTCCACAGCCACCAGGCCACCAGGGAGGCCCTCGTCTCACTTTTCTATCAGGAAAATGTGGTCCTTGTTCCTTGGATCCTCTCCATCTCCTACAGGGGATGATTCCACGCTGCCAAAGGAATGGTAAGGATGCCTCTGTCTGCCCTTGACCAGACCTACCAGGCTGGGGCAAAGCAGAGGAGGCTTCCCCTGTACATTGTAGCAACCAGGGGCCCCCAGGTTCCAGACCCCAGGCCCCCCTGGTTTTGCTGCATCCGTTCCCTTCCCCCACCACGCCCCAGCACAATTCTTGCTGGTTTCCAGCATCAGCATGAGTGGGGCTGGGAGCCAGGAGGTAGCAGCTGAGAGCCCTATCTGTGGGCCTGGCCATCCCCAATTAGTTTAGCTTATTAATGCCAGTTTATTAGCACCGAACCCTGGGGAGTGAGCAGGAGGAGGTTTCTGTTTTAAATAAGCATCTATACTTCATATCTGTGTGCGTTTACACCTGAGCTTGGTGGGAGAGGCCACGCCGGAGGTGGCTGTCCCTCCAGCCTTCTCTGGTGGCAGCCCCAGGAGAGAGGCTCTGACCAGGAGGGTGGGATGGGACATGGGTGCGCTAAGTCCAAGGGCGTTTGTGACAGCGTGGCAGGGGTTTGTGCAGGTGTCCTTTGAAGGGCCCTGTAAGAGTTCATGGATGACAAAGAATGTGTCTTTTAGGTAGCGATAGCTTTATAAATAAAATAGCCTTAATAATTAAGACTCGCTCCTTCTCAGGGCTCCAAATGAACTAATAATGCTTTTGGATTCTAAGTGTAGGAGCTGGGGAAAATGCTGCCTTCTTGCTAGGGGGTTCCTGGCTGGAAAGTTCCCTCATCCATCATTTACTCCGTCATTGAGATAGCGCAAAATAAACAACACCACCCTCAGACACAAATGAAGTGAGTTGCTGTACAGCCATCATTTAAGATTGTTCAAAGCACCTGGGACCTGGGATTATCCATGAGCTCCTCTGCTTCAGAGACCAAGTAGCATTGTCCGGGCATCCTGCCTGCTGAGCCAGGTTTGTGGGGGTGAGAAGATGCCCCAGACCCCCAGAGGGTGTTTCTCCCCTTAGGAGGACCCAGCTTTAAAAATTCCAAGGATGAATAAAAGCTCCCCCTGCCCCACTTGCTCAAGGAGGGGGCCCATGGACAGGCATCTAGCGTGGTGTGTGTGTTTTGGGTGTTGGGGGGATGCTCCCACTGGGGAAGGGATGTGCTGGCAGATACTTAACAACTGGGGGAGAAGAAGCCCTGGTGTGTAGCATGTCCTGAGTTCAGTGATGCAAATTCTCCCACGTGGTCAATTTTAGGTACCAGCAGGAAGTGGATTTGGGCAGAGACCAGCTCCCTTTCACATGAGATTTCCACCAGATGCACTAGAAGCCAATTACCTCAAGATCCTAGATAGTAGACAAATGTAGAATAATCAGTACATCCCTAGTTTTGAATTTCCTTTGTTTCTAATATGATTCTTGAATTGTAAGCTTCTATCATTCAATTTTCAATAATGGCTGTTTCATAAAATTCCTGAAAAAATAGCCATTGGCTCCTGTGATGAACTCCAGCATACAGTACATGCCTGGGTACTGCGGAGTATTAGTACCGAACCCCATGTCTGTGGCCCGCTACTGCCAGTGCAGCCCGGAATTTCTGTTCCATGGCTCCCACGGCAGCCCTGTGTGCTTGGTGTGATGCCTGTTTTAAAGAAACAGAAACCAAATGTATCGGGCACCATCACTCCCATTGGGGCCCCCCACCCCAGTTGAGCTGCAGTCACGGTGAATGGCTGGACCTAGATCTTTCGGGGAGGCCACTCAGGCTGCCGAGGGCTGCCTCTCCCTCGGAGGCTAGAGGTTCCCGGCCAGTGATAACTCCTGCGGGCACAGAGCCCCTGGCCTCCGGGAGGAACAGGCCCTGGAGTGAGCTGCCCTCAGAGCATCTCTAGGTATTTTTACATTAAGCATTTTTTACATTTACACAGAGTGTATTTACTGTGGTGCATTGCTCCGGGGTAGGTTTTGACCTAAGAGGAACCGGCTCAGCAACTTCTTTATCCTGCTTCTCACATTGCTTTGTCTGAGAGTCTTCCCTCCAAAATATCACGCACAGAATCCCTGCCTCAGGCTCTGCGGCTGGGGAACTTGACCAAGGGCCTAGAGCCTGAGAGGGGCTTCCTTGAGGTCCCACAGTGACTGAGGCAGATTTTGCGCCAGGTCTTCCAATACCCAAGAAAATGTTCTTGCCATTCTCCCTCAGCTGCTGCTGCTGCTCAAGACTCAGGTGAGCAGGGAACGACACTGAAGCGGGAGCCTGAGCACAGCATTCGAGGCCTGTGCTGGCCCTGCCTCCCAGCTCCTGCTAGGAGCCTCACTACTGGCAGCCAGAGCAGACCAACCCCTGTTCCTCAGGCCAGGCCTCACTTTCCTTCTCTGCTCTTTTGATTGTGTTGTTTCTTCTTCAAGGCAAATCTAGACTAGGAAGTACCGCTCATTCTGGACTGAGGTCTGTGTGTGTGTGGCGGGGGGTGGTTTTCCTCATAGGCGGGAAGGCTCCAAGAAGTGACTGTACAGAATTGCTCTAAAGGAATTGCCTTCTAGAGCCTCAACTTCCATGTTCACGCTTTCCTAAAATTGTCTAAGAAGTCCTTTTCCTACCTTACAAAAGAAAGGAAAATTCCTCACCAATCTCAATTTTTACTACGGTGCATTGTCCTGGGGTAGGAAAATGGTGACATCACAGAATATTGGCTTGGGGGAAGGCACCTTTAATTCTCTAGTGGCTAGTCAAGGCATGCTTACCTTGGGGACAGACATGGGGCAGTGGTCTAGCAAGGTTGGCTTGGCTTTAGTGCCAGGAAGGGGTCCTCACCTTGGTGCAGGAGGAAACCCCAGACACCCAGCTGCTGGGCTTGGGGTTGCAGTGGCTCTGGGGGCGGTTTTCCCTGCTCCATTCTTTCCCAGATGGTGGTGTCAGGGCTGAGTCGAGGGTTCGAGAACTTGGCGTATTTTCCAATTTCATCAGTTTTACCCAGGTTTGATAGGGACAGGGGTGGCACGAGGGAAACTTAATAACCTAGTTAGTAATTGTGTGAATCTTACTTTAAAATGATAATAACAAAAATGTCAGCAGTGCTGACGTGCCTGTCCCTGGTTTAAGAACTTGGCTGATGCCTGTTAAACACACTGAACCATCACGCACGGCCGCGAGGAAGCCAGGCTGAAAGCAGGAGCGAAGGACTTCCCCAGGGCTGCCCAGCTGGCAAACTGAGGAGCCAGGTCCGAACCCCGGAGGTGAGGCGCCAGAGTGTATGCCGACTTTTGGTGGCTATGAATAAAGCGGCTATAAACGTTTATAACCAAAGTGGTACCTGCAATCAAATGCACTTGTTTTAAAGTGATTTTGATTGACCGTTTAAACTAAAACTTCAGGTGTTTAGCTTTCCGCAAACTGCTCCTTTCCCCAGGGTGGGGTGGTCGTGGGGCCTTGGGCAGTTACTGAAAGGCTTTTTCATCCTCTGGCTCCATTTATTCTTGTGGGTGGGGAACACACAAAGGGGGTTTGAGGCTGCTTTGAGAAGAAGGGAGGAGGACAGACAGACCCTGTCTTGGGGGATTGCATCTGAATATTCATGAAGTTAAATTTCTCCTCAGTCTTCCAGCTGATTAGAGATGTTGGGGGTTCAGGCTGGGTGCCTGCTAGAGCCAAGAGGGTGATGGCACCCTCTGGGCTGTGCTGGTTCAGGAGAAAGAGTCCACCTGTGAGCATATGTGTCCAGGCCACGCAAGGACAAGCCGGGGCAACCACAGGAGGAGACGAAGGGGCTGGAAAGTCCCTGGAACGATGGGGAATGCGGAAGCCATGACAAGGCTGACTTCCCCTGTTGGAAAGGACAGAAGAGGATCATGTTAACACGTGAACACAAGAGAGCATTTGTCTTTTTACAACAAATCAAAAATTTGTTTATAAAGCCATAAAGGAGGGGAACCGATAAAAGCATGAGTGACTGTGTTCCCCTGCCCTAAATTCTGTATTTTGAGATGAAGACTTTATTTTTTAGAGCGGTTAACTTCACAGCAAAACTGAGGGGAAATGCAGGGATTTCTGTCTTGGCCCTGCCCCTGCACATGCGCAGCCTCCCACATTAACAGCATCCTCCATCGGACACGTCATCACCCGAAATCCATTGTCTTTGTCATGGTGGATGCTGGTGTCACACATTCTAGAGGTTTGGAGAACTGTGTAATAACACGCACACACGCTTATGGTGCTGGACAGAATATTCTGCCCTAAATATCTTCTGTGCTCCACCCAGTCATTCTAGAATCTAGAATCATCCCACCCCCCTCCCCCAACCTCAACCTGCCAACCACGGATCCTTCAACTCTCTGTGTTTGTATCTTTTCCACAATGTCATGTAGCTGGAATGGCACAGGCCCTCCAGAGGTCAGAGGATAATGTGTGGCCCAAATCCCCCATCACGTCACATTATTAGCTAGACTATCGGACATGGCCTAAGGCCCCTGTGTAAACAAAGGCCCTTTTATCAGGCAGGATATTCCAGGAGCTGGGCAAGATTAATACTTCACTGCATAGGGACCAACCCAAGTCACAATGGTATCTAGGATGAGTGATTCCTCAACCCTCTTCCCTGCTAACCTTCAGCCCTCAGTGCCATGCCCTGCCTGCAGAGGGACGCTTTCTAGAATCTGGTCCACATGCTATCTCAGAGGTCAAGTCAGATCTTAGTGGGAGAGGTTTTAGGCTGTCCTAGTTTTCTAGTCAGCAACTTAGCAAGGGCAGCCTTGCTCCTGGGGCCCAGTCCCTACTTTTGACCCAGGCAGGCAACTGATCTTCTATGCTGCCTCCACCCAAGGAGCACCAGTCCTGGCAGTTTTTCACACTGAGCCATGCTTTCCCACCTGTGCCCTCTTTTGAACAGCCGCCTGGCCCTGAGCCCCTGTCTGGGGAGGCATCTTGCTGACCCACCTCTTGATTTGGGCTTTGCATGTTCTCACTCTGCATTTCCTATTCCTGGGCTGCTCCCATTTGTTGAAAGACTTGCTCCCTCCAGCTGGACCCCAACCTGATTTGCATACTGGCTACTGATTAGAGGCTCAGAATCGCTGCCCCCTGCAGGGGTCTGCCCTGCTTTGCAGAGCAGTGCCATCTGGTTGTCTTGTTTGGCCACCATTGTCAATGCTGGTCATACCATATCTCAGCTTGTATCATGAAGTGCTGGACAGTTCTCCAGCCAAGTTTGATCCAGTGCTCTGCAACAGGGCCATGGCCTGACTGACCCGTGCAGAAATGCTGGGCTCAGAGATCATTCCGAAGTTCTTTATGCAGAATTCTGGTTTCACCAAGGCCCTGAATTTCAAATCTGGAACTCATCCTCCATCAAAGGATTTAAGGAAATAGGTGCACAATCCCTTATTATAAGCCTGTGGGGAGAAATAACCCCGTTAGGACAGATGTACTTTAGAATTATTCAGATTATAGGAAGACAGTTTGATGCATACCATATGTATGCCCACCCAGTGAGGTCTGAGGCAGTCTCCATAAATCAAATTTCTTTAGAGAAAGGTATGAATATTCACACTAAGCTAGATGAATAAAGTTACAATCCATTGTTTTACAACAGATCAGGTCAGGTTTCACTACCAAATGACTTCAGGTGGTGCTGTTACCACATAAGTTATGAAAAACACAATTCACAGAACCTTTTGAGTAGCTTAAATCTTTTCCATACATTCTCTATATATTTCATAAACACCTTGAGAGCAAGAATTGTGGTGCTTTATGTTGTTTTTATTTTGTCCTAAATGCCTGCTCTAATTCCTGATACACCCTAGATGCTTAATAAATGCTAAAAGACTAAGTAGCTCTTTGGATTACCAGGTTATTTCCTCATAAGTAACATAAGGGTAAGCGTTCCTGGAACCATTCATGAACAATTTTTGGTGGTCATCAAGGGCAAGGCTGCCCTGGGTTGGGTTCCCCTCAAGTCTCCATAAAGGCTCAATGATCTACAAAGCATTTTATACCCTCTTCCTCTGACAAACAAGCAGGAGTCAAGAACAAGAACTGACAGAGGTCACAGAGGGCTATGGGAGGATGTAGCAGAGCGTGTAGGAAAGCACATCTGTGGGGGGTAGGAGACCTGGGCTCTAAGCACAGGCTCATCACTCCCCAGGTGTGTGAATGCCTGGGCCTCAGTTTCCTCATCTTTAGAAAACTGATCCCCAATCTTGCCAGTCATCATAATCATCTGGAGAGCTTCAAAAATACAGGTGCTGATTTTGTAGATCTGGGGCGAAGTATAGAAATCTTTAAATATAGCTCCTTTCTTTTTTATAATACTACCCAAAAAAAGTGTGTGTGTGTGTGTGTGTGTGTGTGTGTGTGTGTGTGTGTGTGTGTGTGTTGGGGGGGATAGAGCTATGTAGGAATAACATTTCCATGTATCACTGGAAATAAGTTCGTATAACTCTGAAGTTGATTCTGATGAGTTAATATGTATATGGTGAGGTCTGGAGCAATCACTAAAATAATAGCTAAAAAAATGAAAGTCATTAAATAAGGGCTCAAAATGGGGTAGAAAAGGGCACAAGGGACTACGGTGATGGGTCACGGGTGAATTGGTGGTGGGTTACCCAAGGGGAATACATAATGTAAAAGATATAAATAACCATAAAAAAGAAAAAATCACTAAAGAATTAAAATGCTAGATTAAAAAGATTCACTTAAGCAAAAGAAAGGAGTAAGGGGGAAACAAATAAGAGATGAGACATATAGAAAACAAAAAGTAAACAGTAAACAGATGTAAATTGAACTATACCAATAAAACACAAAGTGTGAATGGATCAAACAATCTAACAAAGACAGATATTGTCAAAATGTGCTAAAAAGTTCGATCTACACATTTTGTCTACTGAAGATACATTTTATATTGAAAAATACAAATACTGCATATATATGTTTATATTCTACTTATATATTATATATATATATATATATTTCAAACAGCAACCACAAGAAAGCTAGAATGAATGGCTATATGCATACATATTTATGCATACAAGAACTGGGGTATAGGCCTGAGGGAGATGAGAGGATTCACCAGAGACAGAGCAGGGAGCAGAACAGGCAGATCTACTGAAATATACTGCTGAGGGGAGCAGTGGGTGAGGCAGGAGAGGTCTGTTGCACATGAGAAATCTCCCTGTCTGGGGCTTGAACTTGTGCTGCAGTGGCTGCCTATAGCTTCATAGTGCTGAGACTTAACCCTTTGCACCACCAAGGAGGCCCAGGGAAAACAGACTTTAAAACAAGAAACATCACCAGAGATAAAGAACATTTCATAATGACAAAAAACTCAATCCATCAGAAAGTAATACTTATTAATGTATATGTACCTAATGATAGAAAACCAAAATAAATGGAAAAAACTGACAGAAATGGAGAAATAGATAATTCAACAATAATGGTTGGAGCTTTTAATACCCCACTTTCAAAAATAGAACAACTAGACAGAAGATCAACTAGAAAATAGAAAGCTTGAACAACACTATTAACCAACTAGACCTAACAGATATCTCTAGAACACTACCTAACAAAAGAGTATATATTCTTCTCAAGTGCACATGGCATTCTCCAGGATAGACCATATGCCAGGCCATAAAACAAGTCTCAATTGTCCTCTTGAGCATTTATGTCAGAGAAATGAAAACTTATGTTCATGCAAAAACCTGTATGTGGACATCATAGCAGATTTATTTGTAAAAGCCCAAAACTCAAAACAGCCCAGAGGCTTTTCAACAGGTGAATGGTTGAGCAAACTGTATTTTTATCATAACTATTAAAAGTATTCATTATTTAATACCATCTAGAAATCTCATCATCCAGAGACAACTCCTGGTGAACATCTTATAATATCCCACATACAAATAGATACATGTGCACCTCCAGCAATTCTCTGCCTGTCCCCCCTCCCCCCAGCAATGATTCTGAAAAGGAAGCTGTATCTCCAGAAGGGCAATCACAATTTTCTGGGCTAAGTGGTTGGGGAAGGCTGTGTGGTGAAAATTTCCCTACGTGGGCTTTCCTGGTGGTGCAGGGGTTAAAGTCTCAGCACTATCACACTATCGCCAGCCACTGAGACATGAGTTCAATCCTGGGCCAGAGAGCTGACCCACAGGGCGCAGCAGACCACTCCCGCCTCACCCTCTGCTCCCCTCAACAGTGTATTTCAGAGGATCCACCTGTTCTGCTCCCCACTCTGTCTCTGGTGAATCCTCTCACGCCCCCCCCCCCACCTCTGGCCTACACCTCAGTTCCTGTATGCATAAATAAATATAATAAATCTTTAAAAAAAGAAAAGTTCCCTGGTTGACTCTGAATGACTCTCTTTAGGGAATCATCCCACCTGGATCCTACTGCCTAGTGAATCACTGGACACTCACACAAATGAGGTCATAACACAATACTATCTTGTACACTTAGAAAAAAATTCTACATCATTATACCTAAGAGCTGCATAATCTACATTTTTTTGTTGTGATAGAATTTAAAAATTAATTCATATGATATTATTTGGATTTTTTCCACTAAAAATATAAAATTTTGTGGTGAACATCTGTATACATAATTATCACTTTATTAAATTTCTGGTAGTGAAATTTCAAAAGGTTTGAACATCTAAAATTTTGAATAATGACAAAACTACTTTTCAGGGAGATAATACAGATTTGCATTTCTATCAGTGCTTATTCAAGAAAGATTGCTTGACTAGCCCCCTACACCCTGGTACCTTTAAAAGTGAGTTCCAAAGATCTTTGGTCAGAGCCTCCCAGGTAGTGCAGAAGTTGAGCGCTGTGCTGTGGCGCTGTGGGCAGCGACGAGAGTTCAACGCCCAGCTGGGGAGATTCCCACATGGCGCAGCAGACCTCTCCTGCCTCGCCCGCTGCTCCTCTCAGCAGTGTATTTCCATCCATCTGCCTGTTCTGCTCCCCACTCTGTATCTGGTGAACCCTCTGGCCCACCCCCCGCCTCTGGCCTGTATCCCAGCTTGTATGCATAAACAAACAAATCTTAAAAAAAAAAAAGATCTTTGGTCAAATACTTTCTCTAGGCTTCTGACCCCAAGAGAGGACAGGTAATACAATTCTTTTACCTCTTTGCTTTTTACCAGCCCTGAGTCTGCCACACCCTTTTCCCTTCTACAAGCAAAGCTATTTACTTCTCTTTGCTGCCCCTTGATGGTGGAAGAGGAGAAGTTATTATGGGAGGACCCGAGAGAGCCGCTGGCAGCCCCAGACTTCCTGATACTGTGTCCTAAATGGATCAGGGCCACAGACAGGCCTCTGATTTTCAGTGGGAAGGGAGTCCTAGGCCGGAGCCCAGAGGAGGCCTTGGGTGACAGCAGAAGAACTCAGAGACCTGAATTCTTGATCCAGATCTGCCTTTGATTTGCTCTTGGACAAATTTATTCCTTCTTTGTTCTCAGTTTCTTCTCAGTGACAGGAGGGGTCAGTCTGGCCAGGGTTTTTGTGCACTGCAGCTGGTGACCCACTAATGGGCTGTGCGTTCTATTTATTGAGCCCTTACAAGGCGGTTGCTTGTTAGTGGGAAGGAAAAGGCAAAAAATAATGGAAATGTAAAAATGTGTTGTGCATAATAAGGGCGATGACAGCTTCCTGGACGTTACCGCACAGGGACCCCCAGTTGTCGGGCTGTACAATGTATTTTTACCCAGGGTTTGAAGGTCACTTCCGCAGAGAGCGCCTAGGACCCTCTCCCCTGGAGCTCCCCGTTGTACTCCTGGTGAGAAGGCCCCAGCCGTGGAGAAAGCTTTGTGCTGTGTGACCTTTTCTTCCCTTTTCCCAGCTCCTCTCGGCAGCTCTGGATGACAGGAAGCCCAGACTCGAGAGTCTCCCCAGGGGCCCCAAAGCAAAAACAACAGACGACAGCTCTTCAGGAAGAACTCCCTCAGCAGCCCCCTCCAGTGTGCCCAGGGCTGGCAGTGCAGGGGCACAGGCACCTCCAGGCAGAGGCTCTGGGTGGAGCCGGGCCAGGCAAGGACCCGAGCAGGGACAGCAGGAGGCAGTGAGAACCGGACTCTGGAATGGGAAAGGGCAGCGGGGCTGAAGGCCCTGGACAGTCTAACCCTTCCTCCTTCCCCCTCACTCCTGGGGGTTCTAGAACACTGGAGTCGGTGAGGGGAGAATGTTTTACTTGTCCGGGAGCCCCTCGCACCATCTCCAAGTACGCGCAATCGCGCGGGGATAAAACGCTCAAGCTGTCGCGGCCGGGAGGAGCTGCCACGAGGGGGCAGCAGAACACTGATGTTGGAAACGTAGGGGCTGGTTTGAGGTTGGAAACTGGAGGTCAAGGATCTCCACAAGGGACGAAGCAAGGGGCTATAGAGGAGAGGGTCTTGCTTGCTCTCTCCCAGACAGCACCGGAGTGGGAGGGTCCAACTTTCAAAAAAGGCGCTGGCGAGGGTGTGCTGGCGCTCGTGTGTTCAGCCTTAGATGAGCCGATGGTTGCAACTGCAAAGCATTTGCAAGCCAGTTATTAAAGTCATCGTTAAAAACTTCTAATTAAATAAATTACATTAAAATTAAAGGTAATAAACACTAAAAACTCATCACTTTCTGTTACATTGCATGCTACTATCTATGTTCTTGAGGTTATTTAACTTTTTAAAAAGATTTACTTTTACCTATTTATGCATATAAGAACAGGGTGTAGGCCAGAGGTGGGGGGAAGGGTGTGATAGGAACCACCAGAATGGAGTGGGGAGCAGGACAGGCGGATTTACTGAAATACACTCCTGAGGGGAGCAGTGGGGAGACAGGAGAGGTCTGCTGCGCCATGTGGGTCATCTCCCTGGTGGGGGATCAAACTCATGTCTCAGTGGCCGGCGATAGCTTGATAGCACTGAGACTTTAAACCCTGTTGCACCAGGGCATCTGTATGTGGAAGGGCTATTAGTGATGCCATTTCACGTTGTCCGCTACAGTCTCGGTGGGAGGACTCACACCATGGAAAGCAACGAGTGCTACAAATCAAAGCTGCTTCTTTGTCTTCTTTTGGAAAGACAGTTTTCAAGCTTTTATCAGCACAGAACTGAGGTCCACTCTCTTCCTCTCTCTAGCTATGCCATCCCCCCCACCACCCCAAACAGCCTCTCCCTCCACTGTCTGCCTGAGAGGCCTCCTCAGTGGTCTCCTTTGGAGGGAGCGGCCAGACCTGACATTCACCTTCAGAAGACTTAACCACCTTTCCTAGAGCAGCAGATAGGGAAGGTCTTCCAACAGAACCTGAGACTCAAAAGGAGGAAGCTGGGGTAGGTGGCACACCTGTAATCTCCCTGCCCCACCCCGGCCACGTGAAGGAGCAGGTGAGGAGGAGATGTTCAGTCTGAGAAAAAGACATAAAGATAAGTCTAGCAAAAAAAAAAAAAAAATTAAAGGACTGGCTTGCAAGGGAGGGCTCAGGCCTGGGACATCTAGTTCCATGACCTAAGCTGGGCAAGAAGTCATAATTGACTTAATATGAATGGCACCCTCAATGGCACCCCTCAAAGATGGAAAGAGGTGGCCCCCGAGTGCTACATCACCTGGTGAATGGGATGCTAAAAGAGAATGTAAGAATCATACATAAATGCAGTTGAGTAAACTCTTGCCACTCAAAATAGGGGGTACAGACCAGCATCAAAGTAACACCTGGGGACCTGGTAGAAAGGACCTTAGACCCTATGGCTGAGCTACTGAGTCGGAATCCACATTTTACTAAGGTCTCCACTTGATTTGTGAAAACACGATAATTCAGAAGCATTTAACCACATTACCTCCTAGATGTTTCTGAGTGGTTACTCCTAACATTATTATTTGTAATGGTACATTATATGGAAATTATCTATAATTTGGGGGTTGATTGATAAATTATAGTAAATCCATGTGATGTAACGCATATTCACACAGTAAAAGGGATCATTCCTAAAATCAAAATTCATTCTAGATATTTAAAAGTAATAAAATATTTAAAAGTAAAATGGAAACTATACAAGGGCCAGAAGAAAATATGGGAGCATATTTTTATAATCTTGAAATGTGCAAGATCTAAGTATGTCTCAAGCTCAGAAGGCATAAAAAAAAAAAAAGCCTGAGGAGCTTTGGCAAAAAAAACCCACAACACTATAAAAAGGTACAAGCACAAATGACAGATTGGGGAAGCATTTGCCACATCATAAACATGAGGTCACTTTAATAAATAAGCTCCTAAAATGATAATAAGCAGGTTAACAATTTCATAGGGAAAAAAGGACAAAAGGTTTAAACATTTCATCGAAAAGAAAATGCACACAAATGACTTTTAAACGTGTGAGAGGATGCTTAACTTATGCAGAATGCAAATTAGCACTGCGATGAGACATCATTTTCACTTAGGTTGGTAAAGACCAAATACATTTCACACTGGTGAGAAGAAACAGGTACTGTCATACAGGGGAGGACTCCTGGTAACATCTGTCAAATTGAAAATGTGTCCGCCCCCATGCAGCTTCTCCTACAGATTCACATGTGTAAAAAAACGTAGTCAGGAGTATTACTTAAACATTAGTGAGGGCCTCTTGGGTGGCGCAGGGGTTAAAGTCTCCGTGCTATCAAGCTATTGACAGGCACTGGGTCAATCTCTTGGCAGCCACTGCAGCCTGAGTTTGATCTCTGGCCAGGGAGCTGACCCACATGGTGCAGTAGACCTCTCCTGTCTCCCCGCTGCTCCCCTCAGCAGTGTACTTCAGTAGATCCTCCTGTTCTGCTCCCCACTCTGTCTCTGGTGAACCCTCTCACCCCCCGCACTCCTGGCCTACACCCCAGTTCTTGTATGCATAAAAAAAATTAGTTATGATAGCAAAAGTTGGAAATAACCTAGCTTTCCACCAGGATACATGTGGTTAGATTCCTTTGTGACATGTGCAAGATGGAATTACTATGAAGTCATTAAACATAATAAGGACCGAAATGGAATAATTGCCTACGTATGTCTTATTGAAAAAATAAGCTATAGAACATTATGTGTGGTGTGGTATGCAGCCATTGCCATTAAAACTTGAGCTTTTCTATTTTTAGAAATGTCTGGAATGATAAAAAAAAGAGGTACAGTGGTGAATCCTCTCACTCCCTGCACCTCTGGCCTGCACCCCAGTTCTTCTCTGTAAAAATAAATAAAATCTTTAAAAAAAGAAAAAGAAAAAGAAAAGAAAGACCTAAGAAGGGAGAGTCGGGTGGAGGAAGCTTATCTTTTCATTCATTTAAAACTATTTACCTTTTAAAAATGCTTTCATTTTAACTTAAAAAAAATGTCATTCACAGGGGAGAGAGGTCTCCAAGCCCCCCAGCCTGAGGTTGGAGGGTCCTAGGGTCTGGTTTGCTCTTCTCTCCTTAATTAATTTCTTTCCTTCAAGGCTGAAGCTCCTGCCCTGTCCCCAGCCCGTGGAGCCCCCGCACCCCACACACTGAAGCCGTGGGGCTGCAGCGCCTTATTCGGGCTCAGCGCCTCCCTCGCTCCTCCGCACAGGGTTGGGGCAGTCGGCGGACCTTCCCTCACCCAGCCCCATGCCTTGGCCTCTTCTCTCCCTGGCCTCCCGGGACACTCAAAATCACAGCATGCCCGCGGTGACACCCTGCTGGCCAACTCCTCCCTCGCAGCACTGGGCACCTCTAGAAGTCCGGGTCCGCCTTCACTCATCTCTGCGGCCTGCTGGGGCAGCAGAGGGGCGCTGGGGGAGGCCACCATTCTGGGCGGGTGCTCACGGGGGCAGAGTAAGCCTTACTGCTGGTTCCCCACGACGTGTCCCCTTGCTCTCTGCAGGGGCCGCGCTTGCTCCTCGGCTGGGCTGCCGCTGGCTCGGCCAGGACTCAAATCGCTGCCGCTTCTCAGCGTTGCCGGGGTCCTTCCTGTGGAGCCCCACCTTCCCGGACCTCACGAGCAAGGACAGCAGGCCGCTCTCCCTGCGCCAGCCGCGGCCCTCGAGGCAGAGCCCCATCTCACTGTGAACCTCCACAGCTCAGGGAGCTTTCACCCCACACTTACGGGGGCCCAGCAGCGCTGGACATTGTGGTGGGAGCCCTGAGTTCAAGGTAGACAAACAGCAGCAGATTCTGCAGATTATGAGGGTGCCCTGAGTCACGTGGGGTGACGTTAGCGCAGCAAGGAGGAGGCCAGGCCTGCGCGACAGGGAGGGACCGCGCCTGCGCGTGCAATGAGGGCCATGGCGGAAGGGTCTGGGGGCCAAGGGCGCACAGCTGGGGCACCAGCCCAGCTGTTGTGTAGTCAGTCATTTATTTTTTTAGCTTTAATATTCTTTATCACCCTTTTTCTCCTTCCTCAGCAGAGGGGCTGGGGGTCAGAGGTGGGGACGCAGCTAAGGGAAGGAAACTAGTTTTGCCAAAGAAACAAATGGAATTAACTTAGATACTAGCAAATCCTTGTGCAGAGCCGAGGGGGTGGGGGGCAGCTCAGGCTGCGGGTGAGAAGGGGAGTGGCATGGGGCTCTGGAAGGTTCCATCTTGCCTATTCAGAGTCCAGCTAGAAGTCCTCTTATTCTCTTTAGGGAACACTCCCCTCTCCTGTTAGCACTGGCTGGGCCAGGTTCTGCCCCTGGGGTGCTCCCCAAAAGGTCACACTTGCTGGTGCACCGCTGGCTTGAGGCCGAGGCACAAGCTGGCTCTGTCCAGCCCTCTCTCACTCCCTTGCCCGTCTGACCTTGCCTGCCATGTTTCCCCAGAAGCTCAGGCGTGGCCTCACTGAGGGGCCAGGGACTGCCCTGATCAGCCAGGGTGACACTGAGCCCTCCCGGCTGTCAGCTTTGGGCTGCACTGTTTGAAATCTTTGAAATACTTGCAATTCCAGAAGTGTGGGCTGTGTGCTGGGGGGGTGGGGGGGGACGCTTTAGGGGTGGAGGGGGGGTTATCTAGGACTTGCTGCCTTCCTCTGCTCTGGAGGAATCGAGACAGCAGAGGGGTGAGAGTAAGAACCTTGTGCTCTGCCTCTCTCAAGGGGCTGGGCCTCAGGGCCCTCACCCTCAGCAGCACTCAGTCCCCAGTGATGGTCACCTGGCTGCTGGCCCTCAGCACCAGGGAGGAGCTTCTTGAGGAAAAGCCTCCAAAGGCAGGTTGATCCCAACGCCCAGGGGCCAAGGTGGCCGCTGCCAGCAGACCTTCCCTTCAAATACTGGCTGCCGCAACGAAAGGCAGGCTTCCAGAACCTTCAGAGAGGCCAAGAGGCTCCTTGCCATTGCCACACCCCCGCGCCCCACCCAGAGCCCCTCCCCAGATAAAAGCTTCTTGTGCAAAATCTCGCATGTGAAGCCGGGGAGTCCTCTCAGCCTACCGCACTCGCTGCGCGTCATGAATATTGATGCTTCTGTTGCCGAGTGAGTGCGCTGTGCGAGCAGGGCAGGGCCTGCGGACAGACGCAGAGTGCGTGGATTCTGGGTCCGTGGAGGGAAGAGCACGCCAGTCCTGGGCACTCTCTGAGGCTCCAAATGTGCCGTGTCCTTGATCGTCTACACTGGGCACATACCCGGGTGCGACCCAGGGCTCTTCACAGAGCAGGAAGGAGCAAGCCGCAGCCCTCAGCCTTGGCCAGGGCCCGGCTTCTGTGACTGTGCAGAATATAAATAGTCACCCTGGCTGACGGCTCATTGAACAGGAGGCCCAGCATTCACGCCTCATGTGCCCGATAACGGAAGTGCTTTCACGGAGGTCATCTTCTGCCCACCACTGTACCTGGAGCCTGGTATCAGCTGCCCTCCCTGTCCCCCTCTTTCTGGCTCACAGGGAGAAGGACCCTTGGAATGGTGGCCGGGCTTGTCTGCGCATAGCAGAGCTGGGATTTGACTTCAAGCTCCTGACCGGCATCTGTTTCTCTAGGATGTGGCTGCCAGCTCCATCAACCATGGCAGCCCTGGGTCCTGTCTGCCAGGACACTGCCCCTCCCCCTGGCCACCTGCTGCAGGGGGTGCTTTGAAAGGGGGGGTGTGCTGTGAGCTGTGTACACAACACAGAGGCCTGGAAGGAGACTCACCAAGCCTGACACCCTGATGGGCTCCCAGAAGAGCCAGGAGACCAGGCTGGGCTCTGTGTCCATCTGGAGGGTCCGCAAGTGACCCACAGCACAGCCCCAGCATGGCCCAGCTGGGAAGCCAGGAGCAACCCCTTTTGCCTCCAGAGTTGGATCGCCCAGGGGCAGTGCAGTGGGCTACCTGGGCACCTTAGCTCCCATCATCCTCAGTCCATCCCCATGAGCGTCACGGGATGCAGGGCAGCTGCCTCTGCGTTTCTGCCTGGACCTGCTTCTGTGACTGCATATTGGTGGCTTGGAACTGGCCACTGTGTGTGTTTGCCCCGTGGAATCGGCCCCACTAGGAACCAGGGCTCCCCGTTGCCTGGCCAGTAGTAACCACGTCCCCACTGCGTGACCCAATTCTGCCCAAGCTGGACGAGGTGCTCCAGGGGCCGTGCCTGTGCGCCTTCAACAGGAGTCCAGACCTGCTGCCAATGCTGCTTGCTCCCCGGTACCCTCGTTCATATATAAAACATGGTTTATTGCTTAAAACAAAATACATAGTTTAACGCCGCACACATTTATGTGGTTTTACTTTTTTTACATTAAAACAAATGGAAAGTGTGGCTTCTCGAGAGACTGCAGGCTGCGTGGAGGCAGGCACTGCCCACCCGGCTCTTCAGCATACCCCAGCCCAGCCCAACCCAACCCAGCTCTCAGGGCCAAGTTGTACTTGCTGAAGGAAGGTGTGCCCAGCTCCTGCCCTGCCATGTCCAGAGACCCAGCGCCTCTGCGCAGGGCAGGAGGCTCACACTGGCTCTGCCCTTCATCTCTGACCTTGACAGTCTGCCGAGCCTGTAGGAGCTCGGTGCAGGGCTCTCCACCTGTAAAGTGAAAAGGAATTCGAAGCCATCCTGTCTCCCCGCAGGGCTGTCCTAAGGGCTAATTGAGAGCACGCATATCGGGTGCCTTAATCGGGGTGTAGCACACAGTAGGTGCTCAACAAGCAGGACTGAACAGGAATTGGCCTACGTCCTCTCCCACCTCTGCCCATTGGGGACCCAGGGGTCCAGCCAGGGCTGCCTCATCCGGGAGCCTGCCCTCTGTGCCCCTCCCTCCCTCCACCTCTTCACATACACCCCCCGACCCCAGGGCTTCTCTGACAACTACAGCCCTCACTCAGTGCCCCCTCCCTAGAAGCCTTAGTGCTATATTTGAGGTTACTGTACAATCCCTGCTTGAATCTACATAAGGGAGCTGGGTTCTCCCAAGGGCCTGTTGTATGGGACCCTCACTTCTTCCAGCACTAGCTCATGGCAGGGGATATGGTCTTAAAAAGGCTGGGAAGACAGACAAGCAGCAATTGTAATGTCAGGGACAAGCGCTGAGTCTTGGAGCACAAAGGAAGTTGATAAGGAAGGGTGTTAATGAGGAGAGTGAGATGTAGATGGGAGAGATAGGGGAAGGGAGGAAGGGAGAAAAGAGGGAGAAGGGACTTGTCTGTTCCAGAAGTTAGATGGAGAGAAAAGGGTGTTTCTCACCTTTGCTCTAGCAGACTCACAGAAGAAAAAGGCCTTGTCCCTGATTGGTGGGTTAGGGAAATTCACCTCTTCTGTAGGCTTGGCAAGGCTGGTGGGAGATTCCTTAGCCTTGGGTCAGAAGATGCCCCACTGATCTGTCCTGTACCGGTTGGAGCAGCTGTAGGCAGCCAGCTGTGTGGCTGGGGGCAGCTGCTTAGGGACCTTTCTCTCCTGGAGGGGCCTCCCCACCACACGGCACTCCAAGCCAGCCTCTTTCTTTAAATAGACCTTTATCGAGGTAACCTTGGCTCACAGCATCACACAGCTTCCAGAAGTACAGCACTAGAGTTCAACATCTGTATCTATGTCACAACCACAGCTGCACACCCAGTTCCCATCCTCTACCACACAACTGACCCTCCTTGCCCACACCCCATCCCTTAACCCTCTTCCCCTGTGGGAGGCACCAGTCTGTTCTCTGTATGTAAGAGTTAGCTTTTGTTTTGTTTCTTTATCTTCCACATTAGTAAAATTTACACAGTATTTGTTTTTTTCCATCTGACTTATGTCACATAGCTTAATATCCTCTGTGTTCATCCATATTGTTGCTAGTGGCAGGATTCATCTTTTTAACAGCTGAGTAGTATTCCACAATGTGTATGTACCGTATCTTTATCCAGTCACCTGTTGACTGCAGTTAGGTTGTTCCATGTTTTTTGTAGGCAGCTGCAATGGAAATAAGGGTGCAGATATTTCTTGGAATTACTGTTTTTGTGTCCTTTGGCGATAGAACCCGAAGTGGAATTGCTGAATCATATATTTCTATTCCTAATTTTTTGAGAAATCTCCATCCTGCTTTCCACCAACCAGTGTCCTCTTGAAGTGACTGGCTTCACGGCCCTCAAGAGCCCCAAGAGACTAGACGCTGATGAGTGGCAGCTCCTGTGAACCTGGTCTTTTCTCTTGGTGCCAAGGGGCAAAGCGGGGCCCAATTCCTGCCATTTGCATGGTAGAACGTGGTCCCTAAGGTGTGAAGCATTGCTATCAGGGGACGCTCTTGGGCTTAAAGCCTGCAGTCCTGGGTTCACACCCTCCATTTGCTAGCCACGTGAAAGCCGCTTAGCCACTCGAAGCCAGAGTCTTGTGTGGGTAGAGAGCTGCTCTCTGCAGTGGGCCTGGCATAGAGCACCGTCCTCCTGCAGACTCAGCAGAAGTTTGCCTCTTCACGCCTGGCACGCACCACTGCTGCCATGGCTTCCTGTGCCTCTTTCCATCTCCCCTGACTTCTGGAGGGAGATGCTGGGGCCTTGTCTTGAAGGCCAGTCTAAGCAGGAGCGAGGCCTTTAATTCCAGCGACCAGAAGCAACATCGCTGGAGGCAGGGGCCGCTCCTTTGCCCCGGCAGGCCCTGCAGCCCGTAGCTGCCAGGAGATTTTGTGCTCCTGTTTGCTAGGAGCTACCTGCACCAACAGGGCTGTGCTGGCTGTGCTAAGGGGCCCAGGCCTCTCTGGCCTGCCATGCCAAGAAAACAGTGAGGGGGTGAGGGAGGGACTAGGGAGCCTCAGCCCACCTCCCCCTCACAGAAGGTGGGGAGAGCAGCCTACAACAGGACCTGATGCTCCTGCCCTCTCTTGCCCTCCCCTGTGCTCTTCTGGAAGGCCTGCATGTATGCCAGGCACAAATGCCTGCTTCTGCTGACCCACACCTGGGATTTGGGCAGCAGGCTATACCAGAAAATTTTAATCCCATATGCATAAAATTTGCCAGTTGGTTATCTAGTCTAAACTCTCACCTTAAGCAAGGAAAATGGAACCAGGTAGGCTGAGTGGCTGGCCTAGCCAGGTGACAGCTGCTTTCCCCCCAAGAGCAGCCCTCACTCAGGCCACAGGCCTTCACAGGTGATGCTGAGCCAGCGGCACTGTACTGCCCAGGCAGGAGTGAGGCCCCACGATGCTCCTTGGGGGGGTACCGGGGGTGAGAGGGAGGGGCCGGGCACCCAGAACAGTGTTCAAGTGGGCATTCAGGAGTCTTCAGAGTGAAGGGGGGATGGTGATGGTTAAGACCCCTGAGGGAAACAGAAGGCACTCAAATTAGGAGAATCAGAGGGAGGTTTAGTAGAGGGCAGAGGTAAGG
Organism: Scalopus aquaticus; assembly: GCA_004024925.1. NCBI lineage: Eukaryota > Metazoa > Chordata > Mammalia > Eulipotyphla > Talpidae > Scalopus > Scalopus aquaticus. The sequence continues at coordinate 175,540 of PVIJ01001155.1, read as the reverse complement.
GCAGGAGAGTACCCCATGTGAAGCTCCCCAACATTGGAACAGCAGGGCTCTGACTGCCTGTCACCCTGAAGGGGCAAAAGGTGGGCGTCTCCAGCAGAGCCTGTGAGGACCTGGGGCCACAGGCAGCCTGGGCAACCCCTGGGGGGCAGCTGGGTCAGAGCCACCTCTGTGCTTCTCCCGCCCTCTGTCCTCCACTGGGGCTCCCCATGCTGAGCAGAGCACAGCTGGAAGCTTCTTGTGATCCAGGAAAGATGTTCAGTCTCCCCGCTCCCATCGGACCCCTCCAGATGCCAGGGAAGCCCTTTCCCTTGGGCGCTGGCTCCTCTTGGTTCCCCTGGCGATTAAGGAGACAGCCCGTCAGCTGCTCCCTCTTCCTGTAGGGTTCAGAGAGGCTGCCCCTGGGGTGTCGAGACCACCCTCGCACTCCTCCTCTCTTCTAGAACTCATCGGCCCTTAAATCAGGGGCTCACAACTGGGCACACTGAACATGCAACTCCCACCGGGAGGGCTGCGCCACTGGATGGTCAGCAGCGTCGCAAGTCTCTATGCGTGAGACGCCTGGCGATGATGCTGGGTGACCCCCCCACCGCCCACGATGCTGGGTGACCCCACCCCCACCGCCCACACCGTGACGACCAGAATTATCCCCAGATGTTGCTGAAAGGCAAAATCGGCCCCCTCTGAGAATCACTCCCTCAAAATGGACCCTTCTGGGGCAGACACCTGGGCGCAACCCTGCCTTTATACTGAAACTGAACCCCAGTTTCCTTGCTTCCTGGGAGCTCATTAGAGCCCTCAAGCTCAAATTCAGCCAGTTGCACAATTAGCGCAGCAAACACAGCCATTTGCAGGCATCAGCAGGCAGTAATTTGGGGGAAAGGAGTACACAAGGATATATACCCATTTACAATGGGAAGCTGTTTAAATACAGATAAGACAGATTTATTTATTCCCCACCTTGTTTCGAAATGAATTTAAGGCAGCTTAAAGTAAATTAAAACAAGCAAGGGGAAATGAGACAAAGGGAAATCAGAGAGCACATTTTAGATGGCGTTTCAGAGCCGAACGCATGGAATGAAGGATTAGGCGCTTGCGGACGGTGGGCCGTGGACGGAGCTCCCTGCTCCTTAGTACCCAGCTCCAGAAGGGAGGACGGAGGCTGTATTATCTGTGGGGGCTGATGTCACCAGCCCTCAGTGCTCAGCCCTGACCTCTGCTTTTCCAGGGGACCTGCCCCTGGGCTGCAGCGCCTGCCCCAGGCCTCCTGAGGCTGGGCACTCACCCGGCGGCTCCAGCAGGCCCGTCTTGAACTTCTCCTGGGAGGAGCTGGCTGAGCTGCCCAGGCCATGCCCAGAAATCTTCTAGGTCTTCCTGTGCCTTCCACGAGCAGAAAAAAAGTACTGGGGTTTCTCTTTCCTCCCAGGTGTTATTTATTATGTCTCCTTAGCATACAATTTGTTCCACTTTGAAACCAAGGACACGCTCCCCATTTTACGGATAAAAATAATGAATGTTTATTGAGCACTTACTATGCATCAGGCCTTCTGTTAGCGCTTTATGCACACCATTTCACTTCATCTTCACGCTAACCCAACGAGGCAGGCACAGATGAGAAATTGGGGCTTGCAGACAGAAAACTGAGGCTTATACGACACTGAGCAACTCTCCCAGGACCCCACAGGTTATAAATTACAGTGCAGGGCCTGACTCTGACCTTGCCTCACTCCAGAGCCTGGAGCAGGCTGCTTGGCGCTCCCGTCTCTAGTGGGAAAGCTGGAGGCCAGAGAAGAAAAAGAATCCAACCGTGAAAGGTGAGGCCAAGAGGGACGACACCCCAACACGCAGCCCCAAGCCAAGGCCACCACCAAGGGGGCCCCTGCCTCTGTGCTCAGGGGGACCATTGATGAGACGAGGCCTGATCCTGTCTTTATCTTAAAATAAGATTTTTTCATTGTGGAGTTTTTGCATTAATTTTGATTTTTAAAAAACCATTGCATTAAAATATTACTCATCTTGATTAATTGAGTTTTGGGGCATTTCCTTCAATTTTGCATCTGCAGCAAGCGCCTTCTTCACCTCACCTCACCCCACCCCACCCCACCTCACCTCACCTCACCCTAGTCCTGGCTTCCAGAGAGCCTGCCACAGTCTACTCCTGGCTTTCAGCTCATTCCGTCTATGGGAGGAAACAGCCACCTCTTGTCGGCCGGCAGTCAGGGCTGGTGTGAGGAGCAAGGGGAGAGGAGGCTGGAGAGACAGCCCTAGGGGCTCCGCCCAGCGATCCTGCCAAATACTCCCTGATTCAGCCTCCACGCTGCCAGTCCACAGGAACCATCGTCCATTTACAGGTGGACAAGCAGGTTCGGCGCCAAAGAGCTTCCCCCCGCTCCCCCATCCAGGGTGGGGCTCTTGGGCCAAGGCTGTGGCCACCGTCCTCTGGCCGCTGCAGAGCAGGACTGGGTGGGTCTTGTCACACCGTGCCTCCTCCAGGGCGCTGAACGCTGCCTCCTGCTTTGCCTCCGCGGGCTGCGGAAGCCAGTCCAGCCCGGTCTGCAGGGAAAGCAAATGGACTCTATGGAGAAAACATAAGATGTTGTCTGAGTTAATAAGATAACAATTTAATATGTTTCTCTCGCCTACCCCCAGCCTCTGTCTTAAACAAGCTAGCAAGTGTTCACAGTTTGCCTTTAAGTAATTTAGGGAAGGCATTTGAAATTTCCATCTGCCCTGTTCCCCAACCAGCGATGTTTCTTGTCACTGGCTAACAGCATTTAAAATATTTACGGCCCTTTCTTTGCCCTGAGGGTGTATCAGAATAAATCATTGTTACCACCAATAAATCAAAAATTAATCTCCAGAAAACTCAATGCCTGTCCTATCCCTCAAATAACAAGTAGCAGAATCTATCCAGGTTACTTGGCATCTGTGAATTGGTGTTTCCCCAGCAAGCATCCCCAGGGAGGAGGGGAATTGTAATAAGCCACGGGAGGGAGGGCTTCACACTGCCCCCTGCTGGAGCTTCTCCAGGGCCAGTGACCCAGCAAGGGGATTGGACAGGTACCAGGGAGCACTCATTGACTCCCAGCCCTGACTCTCACACCCTAATTATCATTCCAAGTCCTCCCAGGTGCCATAGTCCTCTTTCATCCTCGGAAAGCCCCTCCATGTTTGCCATATTTTCTCCTTATTTTCTATCCCTCTCAGCTTATCAGTCTCTTATCCTACTCTTTCCTTAAACTCTGTTGATCTTTTTCTCTTCTTCCCCACCCCCCTTCCTTTGAAAGCTCACTCCCTCTACTTCCTTTGACCTTTCTCTCTTGCCTTGGAATTCAGGACAAAAGTCTTAGAAATCTAACATGTAAACCATATGCCATGCACTGTATCAGGCAGTTTGTCCACCTCAGTTCACCCTAAAATGTCCCAGTAACATTATATAGACAGGGAAACTGAGGCACAAACAAGCCAGCTCCTTCCGGAAACTAACAAGTAGTGGATACTACAGCCCAAGTTCCCAACCACCCCAGTACCACAGATGGTCTTTGGACAAGTTAAGGAGTTTAAGTTAAGGACAAGTTAAGGTTTGGACAAGTTAAGGAGTCTAGACACTATTTTGAGTGCGATTTAGATACATCAAGACGTTTTAATAAAGATTGTGACATTGTAAAACTCTTAAATATGTGTTTTAGGAATAGTTACCTGTGTGAAAATAGAAAATATTTCCTTGTCTTCTGGATGAGGGGAAGGGGTGTTCTACAGTGTTTATTGTATTATTTACTCCCAATGTCATTTTCTGTATATAAGAAATATTGCATAAATTTTTAAGTCAGAGAAAAATACATCCTTGGAGCTGTGTGGACAATGGAGGGTGTTGAGGTTCTGAACATGATTTAGGAGCTGCTGCAGAGTGTGAGCAGGATGTGGAGGCCAGATGAGGCCATGGCAGTGGGGTGAATGGAAATAATGCCCCAAAAGATGTTCAAGGGCGTCTGAGGAGTGAGGGATGGCTGACGCCCCTTTCCTTTGACTGCATGGTGGTGACGTAGGCCCCTGGGGGAAGTGGGAAGTGTTGGGATTTGATCGCAATACCGCAGAGGCAGTTGTCCATCTGGAGTGGAGGCAAAGCTGGAGGGGGGGCTTGGGGACACGCTGGAGGTGAGAGTCACTTTGGAAGAAAGCGAGGTGTCTAAGGAGGGCCCATGAAGGAACCAAAAAAATGGGTGAAGAAAAATTACCTGGTGGCCAGAGGGGCCTGAGCGGTGGGTAGAAAGACCATCGGCAATGCATGTTCTCAGGGAAGCTGACGGAGGAGGGGGCGAGGCTTCTGGGGAAGCCGCAGGAGAAGCAAGCATGTGAGGTGGGGGAGGGGCATTGTGCTCCTCTTCCCCAAAACCTGGCTCTCCCTTCTCCATCTCCCTGTCTTAGATGCTCTCTGTTAACTTCATGACTATCCTCAACCTGCCTAAACGTGTGAAGGAAAATGCAAAAGGCTACAACAACCCCCACCCACCAGCAGCCGGGGCGGGAAGAGGGGGGGGAAGAGGGGGCGCGGGGAGGGGCAGGGGTGCTGACCCCAGGCAGGCTCTTGCGTGCAGCCCAGGCCCCAGCCAGCTGCCCTCCCTGTGTCCTCGCTCCTTTTCTTTACATGACTGTCTTCAGAGAGTGTGGACCTGAGTTGTTTTCTTGCTCTTTTTCTGTTTCTTTCTGCCCTTAAATTCTACTTATCGAACAGATTTTCTGCATGCCTCCTGGTAATGAGATTCTTTCTCAACTTGTTATTATCTCTGTAACTACCTGAATTTAGAGAATTTATATTTGTCACGACTATAAAATAACACATGCTCATTGTAGCCAATTTGGAAAAGGCAGAAAATTGCGAGGAAAATGAAATCCACCCATAATTCCACCACCTAGAGAGAACCACCATTATTAACATCTCGGTATCCATTTCATTCCTTTTTTTCCCTATACGTATACGTATGTTTTACAAAGTTGTCACAAGTACACTGTAATCAGAAAATATTATGTAGGGTAGGCCCCCCTCAATCATAAAGATTACCCAATTTTCCCCATGATTTAACACATTGGAAGTTTATTTGTTGCTCATGGAACCATCTTGTTCCAGGTCTGCAAGACAGTTCTGCTCCAAAGCCCTTCCAGACCTGAGCGCCCTCATGCTGTGGCCCCATGATCTCCTTAGGGTCTTGTTATCGCCTCCACCCAAGTCTCGAAAAGGCAAAGATTCATGAAGAAGGCACACCCAGTCTTAAAAAGTCTTGGCCCAAAGTGGCACACACCACTTCTGCTCACAGTGCTTTGGTGATAACTTAGTCATACAGTCCCACTGAACACCTTCCTAAGAGAGGCTGGGAAATGTAGTCTCAACGCATGTTTGGCTGCAATCCCATTTCTGTTAAAAGAGAAAATGGAGCCTCCCTGGTGGCGCAACGGGTTAAGCGCAGCACTATGAAGTGATGCAGAGCCACTGCAGCACGAGTTCGATCCCCAGCCAGGGAGATTCCTACATGGAGCGGCAGACCTCTCCTGTCTCCCCACTGCTCCCCTCAGCAGTGTATTTCAGTCAATCTGCCTGTTCTGCTCCCTACTCTGTCTCTGGTGAATCCTCTCACCACCCCACACCTCTGGCCTACACCCCAGCTGATATCCATAAATAAATAAATCATTAAAAAAAAAAAAGAGAAAGTACGGATTTTGGTGGCTCTCTAAGGACTTGGCACTTCATCCTGTGATGTTTACATCCTAGGATGCTTCCCACAGCTTCCCTAAGTCCGCCTTCTGAGTTATGCTCTGTAACACCTTGTCCTCTTAACTCAACTTCTCTGCAGTCACCTTTGTGGGTGCTGTCCTGGTGCTTGGAGCACCTTCAACAACCCCATTTCTCCTGAGTGGACTTGATTTGACTCCTCTTAACTCACACGTCATGCCGTGGTATTAGATGACTCAGTCGTCTGCGAAACTACACCAGTAGTTTCATCTGACACATAACCTGAAGTCAATCATTTCTGTTGTTAAGTCCTGTTGCAGAGTAGGCCCCCAATATGTATTTGCTGAGCAAAACAAAGAATAAGTAGAAGGGAAATTGTATTGACATTGACCAACATTGAAGGAGCGTCAGGAGAGGTAAGCGCCGAGAGCCCACGAGGTGGAGCAGGTGCGTGACCAAGCAGAGGGCTGGGGGGTCTCAGGGAGCAGAGTGGAGGCCAAGGTCAAGCTTTCAAGCTCAATGTGAAGATTACGCTCATCGGTCATTCTGAAGGTAATGTTGATTGATTACTTCAATAGTAACACAAAGGCTTTACAGGAAACCATGAGAAAGTACCCCAAGGGCTTCCAGCCCCAGCCCCTTCCAATCAGCTGCACGGGCCCTACCTTCACCCAGGCCTCGCTCCCCAGCGCCCCCTCACAAAGCAAGGTGGTAAAATGTGGACGTACTTGCTTCTCTCCCCATCATAATCTGGCTGTGCTTCTGGGTCCATGACTCTGCCAGAGATGTCCCCATGGAGTGGTGGGGGTGGGTGGGGAGGGGTTGGGCTTTAGAAGATGTGGCTATGGTAAATAAAGACTGCTCTTTGGGGCTACTTTGCTGTGAAAAGAGGAGGAAGGATATAATAGTAGCTAGAGCGGGATATGAGCCCAACGAAGGGCTCTGGAGGTAGTGGGGCTGGTGGTAGATGTCTTTGTTTAATTTGGTTTCTGTGGGTATGGGGGGATGTGAGCATATTTATATGCTGAAGGGCAGAAAACAGCAGAGACTAGAAACACAGGAAAATGAAACTGAATCCCATCAAAATTAAAGTGTAGTGCTCCTGAAAAACACTGTTAAGAAGATGAAATGACAAATACAGGCATATATAAAAGATAAGGAATATTTAAATATCTTCGTATAAAGATATATTTGGAAATATGTATAGATATTCACAAATTTATTTAAGAAATATGAGAACAAAAAAAAAAAACCCAAGAAATTTGAATGAACACTTCACAAAAGAAGATACAAATGGCCAACAAGCACCTGAAGATGCTCAACAACTTTAGTCACTGGGGAAATAAAAATTAAAACCACAGTGAGACAACACTATATCCACTAAAATGGCAGAAGGCTGAAAGGCTGGCAATACAAGTGTTAGTAAGAATAGGAAGCAAATGGACCTCTTCCATATTTCCTGCAGAAGTATAAAACCACACAGCCACTTTGAAAGGCAATTAGGTAGTGTGTTATAAAGCAAACATGTATTTATCACGTACCTAAAAATCTCCACTTCTAGGTATATACCCGAGAGAAATAAAAACATGTTCAAAGATTGTATACCAAGCAATTTTACCCATAATAGCCCCCAATTGAAAACAACACAAATAGGAAAAAAAAGGACATAGTATAGCTCTACAGTGGAATATTACTCACCACCAAAAAAGCAACCGGCTGATGTACACCACAAGATGAAGCTCAAACACCTTGTGAAAGAAGTCAAAGGGAAAAGAGTGACTGACTACTATTTGGTTCCATTTATATGAGATTCTATTAATGCCTAAACAAATCTCTAGTGACAGAAAGCAGATCTCAGCATACAGAGGTGGCTGGGTTTCTTTGAGGAGGAATTGGCTGCTGGAGACAGTTCTGGTGGGAGACAGAACTATTCTAGATCTTGATTGTACTACCAGTGCTTATGCAAGTGTATTCATTTGTCAAAACTCAACCATTTGTTAAAATTGTTGCTTTACTATATGTAAATTACACTTCAATAAAGCTAGTTGAACATTTTTATAAATACAGAAAGGGAAAATAACCTGAGACTAGTTCTAAGGGCAGCATGGGACCTAAATAATGCATGGAAGTGTTTAGGGAACATGGAGTAGCTCAGGCTCTTTTTTGCCTCCCGCCACTAGCCTCTGCAGCTGCCACCTGCAGCTGTTTTCCTCCCAGGTTTCATTAACCACACATGATATTGTGTTATTGCAAAAAGTGCTTGGGAGCACGAGCACAAGGCATGAGAATCTTTAACTACGGACATTGGGGTGAGGACAGAGAGCTCGCAGGAGAGCATGAGATGATGGCAGAGTCGTGGGGGCTAGTAGGCTCGGTTGCTGCCTGCCTGCCTCTCTGCCTCCTGATCTGCCTGTGTATCCGGTCCGCTGATTCAGCGTTAAAGGCATGTTAGAGACACCGAAGGCTCTAAGATTCCTTTTCTGTTTGCCCACATCAACAGCGAACTTGCCTGACCTGGGATGGTTACCCACAACAAAGGGCTAGGCTTGAGCAGAGTAGATCTGTTCTTTGCACCGAGCTGTAGCTGCACACAGAAAGTGGGTGTGCAGGAGGATCTGGAGACTTGGGGGAGGATGTACTTGTGGGGGTGGGGGACATCTCAGGCATCTCTGAAAGGTCTTCTGTTCTCCACAGCCCAGTGGCTCTGTATCCCATGAGAAGATGATGATGGCTCATTAGAGTTGTAAAGGTGACCAGGAGGACTTCAAGGGTCATCCAAGGGCACTGTGTGGGAGCTCAGGATTTCAGGCCCATGTCCTATTTACATAATACCACGCTAGAGTTGGGCCTCCCTGATGGCGCAAGGGGTTAAGTCTCAGCACCATGAAGCTATTGGCAGCCACTGCAGCACGAGTTCGATCCCCGGCCAGGGAGTTTCCCACATGGCGCAGCAGGCCTCTCCTGTCTCGCCTCCTGCTCCCCTCAGCAGTGTACTTCAGTAGACCCGCCTATTCTGCTCCCCACTCTGTCTCGGGTAATTCTTCTCACCCCCCACACCTCTGGCCTATACCCCAGCTCTTGTTTGCATAAATAAATAAAATAAATCTTAAAAAACAAAAAGCACATTGGAGTTGCGGGAAACACTGGCCCCCGAAACCAGCCAGGAGCCCCTGAGAGCTCAGCGAGGCTGTGCCCAACCGTATCACGCAGCTGCAAGTGCAGGCTTCTGTTGTTGTTTTTGCCTTGGGTTTTAGAGAAGGCGACAGCCCAGCAAAGTCTTACACGTGTTATTTGGAAGTATTGTGACAGCCCAGAAATTGGGCTGGTGTCAAAAGAAACCACAGCGGCTGTTTCCTTTTTATTATTTTTTAAAAAGCAATTTTGATCTTTCAAGCCCTGTGAGTAAAAAAAGTTTACTAAATATACCACCGAGGGGGTGTGTGTTGACTCAAGCGTTTATCTTGTCTCTGATCCCAGCGGACACGTTTCTCTCCCGGACTTCCCACCCGCCACCGCCACAAGGCTCCTCGCAGCGCTGCTTCCCCAGCTTCTGAGGCCGCAGGATCAGACGGGAAGGCTGGAGCTCTTTCTGGAGGGAGGAGTGCCAGCTCCTGGCCTTGCCACATTTACCTACGATTACAAAAGGCAGAACCTGTGGAAGGCAAAATAAGTGAATTTGTGACTTAGGCAGCTAAAGGCCCACACAGGGGCCCTTGGCTGTGGCTGGATTCAGGGCTCAGACCTGTCCCGGGACATGATTGGGGCCCCGCTCAGCTCGTCCTCCTTTAAGTGGGCTTTGGTCTCGGCACTCTGCAGAAATCTGGCAGCACAAGTTGTGCCCCCAATTTCTCAAAGGTTCTTGTTTCTCTAGTGAAATTCCAGGAACTGACTTTTATTGGTGCCGTTTGGCCTGACTTGTGTCACTCGTGTCTTGTTAGCTGATCCCGTCACGGGAAATGCAGTCACCTGGCCGCAACCCAACACCTGGCCTGAGAGCGATGCAGGAAGGTTTTCTCAGAGCAGCGCCACAGGATAATCACATGGAAGAAAGTGGGCCCGGGAGGCCCCAACGAGCAGTCTCCAGTGCTCTCAGGAGCACTGGGCTCTTCAAGGCTGGCACAGGCAATTAGAAAAGGAAGCCAAAGTCAAGGAGTTTCCTAATTTCTGCAGGACTTGAGAATGCACCTCAGGTGTGATACCTGCCAGCCCTCCGAGAGAAAGAATTCTTTAACTTTCAAAGCTTTCCATGTTTTGGTCCCAGCCTCTGTTTCCACTTCTCTAATTGAACCCTTAATGCTGGTCCGACTAATCTCATTGTGCACGGTATAAAAACTCAAATTGCCCGGGTTCAAGCTGCAGCCCCACCGTTTACTAATTGGATCGTCTGAGCAAGCCTGTTTCCTCGTTTGTAAGGTGGCGGTAATAAGAGTAGACACCTACCTCGTGCTATTGGGTGAAAAGGATGAAAGGAGATTGTGAAGTACAACACCCAGAGGGCTGATTATTCTCTTTTTCATCTGTCTTCTGAAATCCATTCTCAGCCTGCCTGCACCCAGCTTGAGAGCGAGGACACTCACTTCCCTTTTGGGATGGCGTTGCCTGGGCTCCTCTGTCCTCTGGCTTCCGGTCGGGTTTGACCACGGGGTGGGAGTGTTCTTACTGCCTTTACTTCCCGCTGTGGTCCTCCACGGACTGCAAGTCTTGTGGGGTGTCCCCACCCCATGTCTCCCTCCCCCACTGTTGCTTTGGTGACTTCATTTGCTTCCATTGCCTTTTCAGCCCTGGATAGTGGTGGCCTCAAGCCACTGCTAAGTGCTGAGTTCCTTAATATCCCTCACTAGGGCCCCTAACCCTGTCCACTGAGATCTTTACCAGAACCATCTGGCATAGGCGTCACTTCCTGCAGAGACCCTGGGTAGTCTGATGAGTAATAAGAGTGAGCCCTAGAAACCACCTGCAAATTGAGATTCTGGGACCAGCTTGCTCACTTCATGAATGAATAAATGACCTTCTTGCTGGAGGAAGTGTGGCTCTGATAATCTGGGGTCTGAAATAGCATTAAGATTATTCAAATTAGCACTGACACTGATGTAGGATGGAGACCCAGTGGAAGACAGTTTTAAGAGATCAAGTGACCCAGTGTTTCTTGATTGCTATGTCAACAATAGTAATTTTAATAATTGTAGGATGGGTTACTTCTGACTGTTCTGGATTGTTTATGAGAGAAAGGGGTAGGGCAGGCTCTGAGCTTTGGACTTCCAACCCAAGACATAGGAGTAGAACCGGAAAGTGTCACGGAGGCCTTGAACGAACCCCTTATTGCATGCAGCTCAGAAAAGACACAGATGTAGGTCAGGCCTAAAGTCTAATCGGGTTGAAGACTTGCAATGATGCTAATGTGCACCCCTACCACATTTCTATGCTAATGCTGGAGCTCTGGGTGGAAGGAGTTGGCTGTTAAGTGTGGGATGAGGACATTTGGAATGACACAAATGAAACCAGAAGAGATGGACCCATAGTCCCCCGGAATCTCTCTTGCTAGAGAAAGCAGTGCCTCACAGTAAGTCATTCCTATGATTTGGCATAGGGTGGTTGCCTTGTGAGGGGGATGCCTGTGTTGGCAAGACCGAGCCCCACCTTATCTCATTGCCTCATCCAGAGTCAGTTGCCTGATCCAGACCAGATGGTCACATCTGATCATGGACCAGGAAAAAATGGAAAGGTCTTCTCCAAGAAGAGATAGTTCTGTTCCAAAGAAATTGTGTTCATGTTGTCAGAAACCTTGAGAACATAAATGCAGATTCCAAGAGTATGTGGCTAAGGAGGATGAACTATAGTTAGATTGGATCAAATTTGTCAATATGGGTGAATTCATCTGGGATTCAAGAACTAATGCAGTAGCTTAAACGGCTGGGAGTGGCTCTAATAGTTTGCTTGGTTAGGTAATTAAATACTGGATTTAATAGTGCCTAATGAGGCTGAGAATACCAGAACTTCCCCAGCATATTGGGGAAAGAATCCAGAGCTCAGGGTGATGGAAAATTGAAATGGATCTATTGTATGTGACCAGCTTAATCCAGCCACTAAAGCCCACAAAATAACCCTCTCAAAAAAAGCATGTAAAAATTCACCGGTAGGACGAACACCAGCATCCTTGAGAAGCTCTGTGGTGTCTGTTCTCTGTAAGTCAGGGATGAGAGTGGGAGATGCTAACGTTGATTGGAATCTCTAATACTAATTGTAAAAATGGGAACCCACGGTGACAGATGACCAGAGACGAGAAGCCCTCAATCTCTCTCATGGGTTGGAAAGATAGGATGTAATCATATTGTTTTGTCCCACATCGATTGATGTTGGTGGCTAATTGATCATAGTGTCCAAAGGAAGAAAATAAATGTGCAATCTCCTAAGCTGTTGCTTGATCTATATCAGCACAGTCCAGCATAAATAAAACGTGAGCCACATTTACACAGTTAATATTTTCTAATGACCACATAAAAAGAGTAAAGAATGCTTTGACAATAATTTTAATGATGTATGTTATTTAATTCATATCTAAAGGGCTATCATTTCAATATGTTCAACATGCCACATTTTACTATTTTGAATACCAAGTCTTTGAAATCCAGAGCACTTTGTTTTCAAGGGTATCTCAACGAGGGTGAAGCCACACACCAAGGGCTCAGGAACCGTGACTAGTAGCTGCCACACCCAAAGGCGCTGTTCCACGTAACAGGAAAATCACAACTGTGTGCATGGAAGTCTGATTCAAGAGCCACGGTGAGTCCAAACTTCCCCCCAGTTTGCTGGGATAAGATAGTTCACAGGCCCTTTCAAGGGCCCTGCAGTTCCTTTCATGAGGACAAGGCCAGGTTCCCTTTAAAGAAGAAGCCTGGAAAGTAACCAAAAGTGTAGCCTGTAAATTTCCTCCAAGACTTCCCCAGAGGTACCTGAGGGCCACCGGATGGGTGATTGGGCACAAGAGACCTTGTGCCCAATTAGATAACTCTGAGCCGATGCTAATTTCAGGGGACCCTAAAACCCACTATGGTCCTTCAGCCAAAGTGGAGGCTCATGAAGGTTTGATAATAATGAAGTCTTGTAATGAGGCTAGCAGGCCCCTGGAATAGGCAAAATGGCAACTGGAGGAATCCCCACACAGTTCCCTAATCCATGGGTAAGAACCACTAGGTGAGAAAGGCAAAGAGGAAGCTACTAGAAAGCTGACTTCACCCTTCCTCCCACCTGCCAAGAATAAACTAAAAGCAATATCATCTTCCTGAGGGTATTGGAGAGATTAAGGTCACCATCAAAGCCTTGAAAGATGAAGGGATCTGGTTCCAATCATATCCCTGTTTAATAATTATTTGGTCAGGGAAAGAGCCATAGAGGTCGTGGAGAGTGACTGCGGCTTGTCCTGCGCTCGAAGAGGTGGCTCTTACTGACTGCAGCTGCTGCTCTGGTTGGAGTATCTTTATTAGAACAATGGCACCTGGTATATAGCTATTGACTCAGCAAATGATTTTTTTCTCTATCTTAATTAGTAAGAACAATCAAACAGCCTGCTTTCATTGGGCTGAGACAGGGCTATACACTCATGGGATTCAGGGTTATGTCGACTCTCCTGCTTTCATATCATCCAAAGGAAACTTGACATCTCACAGTGCTTCACGCCGGTCCATTATATTGATGACATTATGTCGATTGAACCTGGTGAGCAAGATGCAGCTAGAACTCTTGCAATCTCTATAAGAGATAGAGATATGACAGCATAGGGAGAGAGACCTCACAGAATTAGAAACCTGACACATTTGGATGAAGTTTTTAGGGACCCATTGGCGTAAAGCCTCTTGAAAGCCCCTTCCCAAGTCCCACTAAGAATGACCCCAAAAGACATGAAGAAAAACTTCTGAGCAGGCAGAAACTTGAAGTGAATATCTGATTCGGTTGAAAGGAAGAGGAATTAGGTACAAATGTACACAGTTTCACAGGCAGTGGTTAACAAGTTAATTTGACTAGTCAAGGACTTAGAAACACTCAGAGTGGAAGATTGTTATCCCAAAGAGGTGGGGAAGAAGTTCTGGATGAAATGCTTGCATGAATGAAGACGCTGGAGATATTGATGATAAGGAAATAACCACCAGTGATCAATTGCTGCAGAGGAAGCATCCAAAAATAAAGTAGACAAGATGACCCACCTTCTGCTACAGTCAACTTTCCGCAGCTGCCCCGCCCCCGCTTCCTCCATGGGGCTCATGTATGCAGTAAGCATATTGGCAGAAATGGCTACAATGGGTACTTCTCCTTGCTGAGGTTTCCTGCCTATCACCACTGCTCAGTGCCCCCCTTGCCAACAGCAGAGGACAACGCTGAGACTTAAAGGGGCTGCCGATCCTGTGGGAATCAACCAGGCACCTAATTTTATTCAATTCTTCCCACCTTGGAGAGAGCAGCACCTTGTCTTCATGGGGATAGACCCAATTCTGTATTCGGATTTATGGTCTTGCCTGAAATTCTTTTTTTTAAAAAAAAAAAATTTATTTATGCATGCATGCAAGAGCTGGGGTGCAGGTCAGAGGTGTGAGGGTGGTGAGAGGATTCACCAGAGACAGAGTGTGGAACAGAACAGGAGGATCTACTGAAATACACTGCTGAGGGGAGCAGCGGGTGAGGCAGGAGAGGTCTGCTGCACCATGTGGGAAGCTCCCTGACTGGGGATCGAACTCATGTTGCAGTGGCTGCAGATAGCTTCATAGTGCTATAATCCATTGCACCACCAGGGAGGCCCTTGCCTGAAATTCTTGTGCCAACATGAAGAATCCCTTATTCATCGTCATGGTGTTTTATAAAACATTGCCTCTGATGAAGGGGACTCAGCAAAAAACTGCAGTGGCAAGCCATGCCCACAGAATTCAGTGATCCTACCGTGTTCCCCAATAGCTGGAGGAGCTGTTCTAAGAGTAGAGTAGAATTGCCAGGAGAGTGTCCTTATGTCACTCTAGCTCGATGACCACACCCGAGATGGACGTGCTGTCCAATAAGGTGCTATAGATGTTTTAAATATATGACCAAAGCAGCAGGGCCTTTCCCTTTAAAGCCAACATATAAAGAACTGAAAACCAGGTGAAAGAGGGGGAAGGGGCACCTCTACTATCATACCCAACAATACACTATTTATAGAATTTTTTCTTGCTATGCACATTCTCTTGGCCTCCTCAGGTTTTGAGATCCTGTAAAAGGGTGGTCCCAGGAAGAAGGATGTGTTCCAGGTTCCCTGTCCCACCCAAGGGAGGGTGGAACTGAGCAGGAGAGATAAGAAGCTGGAGAAGAGAGAAGGAGAAAGAGAGGAGAGAGAAGAAGGAAGGAAGCGGGATGGAGGCCAGAAGAGGCCCAAAGAGCAGAGAGACATGTGAAGAAGCTGCACTGGCCTGAACTGGTTGAAACAGACGTGGGTGAGAGACCCGTGGGGAGGTGACTATGGCAACGTTGATCTTGGTTTTCATTTTGCTCTTTAACTCCCAGAATTGTCTGGCTGTTATTGACCCTTATCTATGGGTCCCTGCTGAAAGGTGTTTTGGACTCATGGCAGACTTTCGGGCCTTGCTTTGGGCCAATCCCATTTGGGTGGACTTTTGCCCACAAGGTGATGGGTAACTTCGGGTGCTTCGTTTAGAAACTATATTCTTTGTCTTTTCTGTATTATCACACTAATTGTATTAAAGTTTCTTTTCCGTCTTAGGTCTTATATATTTTGTCCTGATGCGGCAGATGGCAGAAACTATTTTGAGTGGGCAGGTTTGGGAGTTCTGGGGGTGCCCCTCTCCCTGCCCTGTAACAATCCCAGTTCCCACGGGAACACACACAGCCATGGTTCCATACATTGGAGGCTGATGCGCCCCCTGCCATTTGGGGCCCCTCTTGTCTCTGAACTAATGGGAATCAGCCCAGTGAATAGTGCACCAGACATAACTGACATAACAAATCCTATGCTAGACAGTATATACCCTGTTCCTTTCCTCTTCTTTCTATAATTCTCCTGGGCCTATGGTGTCTTCATTCAAAGTAAATTAACTTGGAGACATCTGGTTAGAAATTCATATCAGAGCATTTCAGTATCCCTACCTCTTTCACACAAGAGCAAGTATGTATTTGACCTTGGGTAAGACATTTCTACCTCTCTGAGTCTCAGTTTACCCTTAAGTAAAATTAAGGTTTTAGCCTGAACCTCAGGCCCCCAGTCAGGGGTTCACACCCGATTAGTAGGAATGTTTTTGTATCACTTGTTTTCTGAGACCCACTTCTTTATGTTCACTTTCATTTAAAATTTTTTCGTATGTCTGTGAACTCAGACTTTGAACATCTAAAAACATTTTTATTTCACATTCATTCTTATATGCCAGTTGAACTGGGCATAGAATTCTAGGTTGATGGTTATTTGTTCTTAGCATTTTGTCTTCCATGTGCTATCTTTGATATCTGAACATTTAAAATGTACTTGCTAAAATTTCTCTCACATTTTTTAAATTATTATAGTCCTATATTGGTGTATAGATTCCTTGATTTGATGTACCTGCTAACTATCCCCTCTGCTGGTCTATTTTCTGTGGTGATCACAACCTTTGTTCGAGGGCCTCTCTTCAGTGGAAATTACTTTTCTATGGATTCCTGTGTGTCCCAGACTGTGGAAGCACCCCCCACTCCCACCCCACTAAGGCATTGGGGGGCCCTACAGACTTCAGCAGAACCCAGTTGGCTTGTGTGTTACTTTCTTGGGGTCCATGTACTATGTGAATAGTACTCAAGGCTGAGACCCAAGGCTGGCAAGTCAGTTTAGGGTGCCAATGTCTTGGAGAAGGCTCTTTGCACCTATGACCAGAGTGGACCTCAGATTTCTTCAGCTTTTCAAGCTGGTTGGTGGGGTCCTTATTCTCTTTCCTGGGCAGACCATTGAAACAAGATCCTTTAGATCTTGTTAGATCTAAAAGATCACCACTAACTCCCTCCCCAGCCGGTAGCTGATGCCAGTTCCCAGTTGACTTGAGAATCCCATGAACCACTAACCATCCTGACTTCGAGTTTCCCCTGTTAATCTAGCACTGGGGATTTCTCCCCCTTAACTTTGAGCTTGGTCATATTTTACAATTTTTCCATGTGTTTGGGGGGGGACAGGGACGTGGAAGCAGTTATTTCCTGTCAGTTCAGCGCACCAAAGGGACCAGAAGTTCTTGCTTTGAAGTGTATCGCTCCTTCTTTGGGGTGGGAAGAGGCTGGCTTAATTCATGTTCTGTTTTATTTGAAGGCTTTCAGGAGGAATAAAGCCCCAACTCCCTCAGAAGTCAGATGATAAAATGACACTTTATCTCATTTGGAGGAAGGAACCTGAGTGAGCACAGTAGAAAGAGCCCAGGAGACCCTGGCAGAATAGTGCTTTTAAAAAGAACTTCAGAGCTACTTGGGGGAAGTTGAAAATGAAGCCAATAGCTGAGGCTTGGGCTCTGAACAAAGAGGTAGAGGTGCTGAGGAGATAATTAGCATCTGTAATCTAAGCAGAGACTGGTACAAGCTGCAGTAGACCTCAGAGAAGGCCTGCGGCTGCCTAGAGGTAGGAAAGGGAGATAAACAAGCAAAGGTTCTGAGAAGGGGAATTTATAACAGTTAATGACAAAGCATTCAATTTGTGCTCTGGAGGTGTTCTTGCTTTTAACCCTTCTCTAGCTGAAGTACTGCATAGCTTCTAAGAAGGACAGCTTCCTTGCTGGTAGCTAATTAAAGGCCTGTTTTTAATTGGAAAATGGGATATATCTAGGTTTATACTCCTTGTTTCTCTCACTGGTGCCCAGTGCCCAGTGTCCTGAAGAGGCCCCTGCCCGCACCCCCCGCCACTCTAACTCACGGTTGTCAAGCAACAAAGACCATGTAGGGGTCAGTCTCTAGAAATCTGAGGAATTTCAGAGCATCTGCTGACCTCTGCAGGGTGCTCGGCCCCCTTGAGTGGTGGAGATGGTACAGGTGCCAAGGTACAGGTATCACAACGGAGATGTAAGTCCATAGGAGAGGAATCCACTCTCCTAAACAAGGGGAGAGGGGGCAGCTTTCGGGGCATTTAATGCTGAGCTACGTGAGCAGGTGCTGAGAGAGTTTTGGGCAGGGAGGAATCCCGCCCCTGCTCTCCCTCATCCACCTGCCAGCCCACCCGGGGGGAGGCACAGGTAGTGAGTGAGGTCTCTTAAGGGAGCTGGTGGCGGGGGGGGGGTCTATTCTTACCCAGTTTGCATGATTCCAATCACCATGGCACAAGCAGCCTGATTGTGGGAGCTAAATAAATACCAGGGATACAAATATCCTGGGTGAGAAGGGGTGAGGGGAGAAGAGCAGCATGGGTAGAGAAGGTCCTCACACTCTGGATTCAAACATCAGGAAAGGGGAAGGTGATTTCTTATGGAAACAGTGAAGACAGAAGCTTTTCCGTCCTGGTCTGCAAAGGGTGGGAGTTCAGCTGCTGTCAAGCAGGGGTGAGGAGCGCCCACTCGCTCGTCATGCTGGGGCCGTGGGTTGAGCAAGTAGCATGGTGCCTGGCTCCCAGGGATGTTGAAGGTCAAAGATCCTGGACTCTGTGCTGGTCCTGATGTGAGGAGAGGAGCTGGAAGAGGAAGATGACGACAAGCACTTGCACAGTGCTGACTATTTGCCTGGCACTCTGCTAAACACTTTATGTATCTATATAATCAATCTTCATAACCACCTTGCAAGTTGGGTAAACTGAGGTACTCCCCTCAGGGTCACACACAGTAAGTGGTACACCTGGATGCAAACCTGGGCAGAATGGCTTGGGTGACCTGTGACCTTAAATAAAACTCTGCTGTATATATATAAGGCGCTATAGCCATATGTCCTGATAAGAGTAACATCAACACTAACAGTCATAGCCACTATTGAACACTTGCTCTATGCCAGGCACTGTACCAAGCACTTAGATAGGCAGACGATCACATTTAGAGCCTAGAACAGCTCCATGAAGAAAGCAGCAATATTTTCCAAGTTTTATAAATCAGATAAGAGATTGTTTATAAGAAACTGGGAAAAGTCCACCCATTTGATAAGTGGCAGTTTTGGACCACTAGCTTTTGTGTCTAGAATACAAGAGCCTTTCAGGAAAGAAGGGTGAAGTGAGTAGTCTGCCCAAGGAGGTTGCCTCTGCGTATAAACAAACCCATGACCACACAGCTACACTAACCCCTGACAAGTTGCTTCTGGAAGAGGCTAGCAGGCACTAAGGAGGGCTCCTTTTCTCAGCATTGTTTTCTTTTGATAACAATTGTTTTGTGTTATACTACAGAGCAGGAGTCTATAAAATGTACCAAAGTCTGTCCTGTTTTTGTAAATAAAGCTTTACTGAAAAATAGCCCACTCATTTGTGTAGCGTTTGTGTTGCTTTCACAATCTGACAGTGGAGCTGACTAGTTACAATGCATACTCATGGCCACACACCTGCAGTATTTACTCTCTGACCCTTTGCAGAAAAAGCTGGCTGACCTCTGCCACAGAGGTGGATTGCTAGTGGGTCTGCTAGTGGATTGGACGTGGAAGCAAACCGGTGCCGCAGCGGGAGCTGGGGCGCAACATCAGCTCCCGCTGGTTCAGTGGCAGGAGCTGTTGGAGAAGCAGCGGTGAGTTCTCACCAGCACCCAGAGCAGGCACCCTTGGGCAGCCCTCACCTGCTACCGGTGGCCTCACAGGGGCTCAGGCTGCAGGCAGAGGCTGGCAGTGATGGTGGGTGGCGGTGACTTCTCAACTACTGTTCCAGGGCAATTTGTGGAAATACCAAGTTTCCCTTTTTATATTTGGTGCCTGGATCACAGCACTGACCCATCAGGTGCGAGCTATGAACTGACTGGTGCTAAATGATCCAATCAGCTATAGGATTGAAAATGGTCCAATCAGACTTTTGTTACTTTCTGGATCATGAAATGGACCAATCAGGTGCTATGAGCTGATTGGTAAATGGTCCAATCAGACTTGTGGGTAAAGGATCCTGAAAGAGGATATAAGGCATGGCAGGCGTCAGGTAGCGGGGGCACTGTTCCTGGCCTCTGAGGAAAGAAGACTCTCATTCACTCTGTTCTTGGACTCTGAAGAAAGGAGAAGGACTCTGTCCCTGATCTCTGAAGAAGAAAGAAGAAAGAAGCAGCATCCAGCAGTTGATCTCCGAAGAAAAAAGCCAGAAAGCTTCACAGAGAAGCCTCTGGCCCGCCTCTGGCACCTCTTGGAAGGAGCACCGAAGGCCCCAGGCCTGGTGTCTCAAAGAACATAATGCTGGTGTATTGGTACCACCTCCTGTGACCAGCGGTGATCAGCACTACTGGCCAGTGCTACCCAGAACTGGTGACGGCAACTGGCATTCTGTGTCTGGGTCACTCTTGAGAGCTATTAACACAATGTACTTGATTGTCCAGCATGCCCTCCTGGTGCTGCTGCCTCCACTGCTGTCTGGCCCAGTGTGTGGTGCTGTCCACCCTGACCTTTGGACTGTTGCTGGGGCTGCTGTGGTGTCCTCTCAGCAGCAGCCTGCGAGCGCCTCCAGCTATGGAGAGTTGGATCCTGGCCCACAGCTTGTCACATGCCATGAGCTCCAGGCCCTTGTTGGTGGAACAGCACCATTTTGGATGATCTACCTTTTGTTTAGGACTTTTGGACACTGTGGACACTACCTGGGTGGAGGCGGCTGGCTGCCTGTGGCCTTGAGAACTCCTGGTTTCCCCTGTTTGTTAAATAAACTCCATGTTGTTCCATGAGCCTGAGTGGTCTTGCAATGTGCGCGTGGGTGAGCACCCGCAGAGACCTGTCCTCCACCAGCACTCTCCTTGGATGACTGGGGCCCCCCAAGGCCCTGTGTCAGAATCACCAGGCAACCTTGGGTGCCAAGTTGAGGGTGGAGATCATGAATTTAAAGTAGAAGCAGGCTCAGCGGTGAAGTTTCTTGCTGCACCTTGACTGCCCAGGTGAGGCAGAGGACATGTGTGGTGAGGGCCAGCCACCCGCCTCCCCGCAGGCCGGCAGCGCCATTAGGACTGCGGGGGTGTGGAGTCTATTAAGAAGCTAAGCGACTGTTAGCCGGAGCGAGGTCATGGGTCAGGATATTGGAAGTATTGATTGAGTCCAGGTCTGCTGAGTGAAAAACCCTGCTTCCTTGTGGAAGCCTGAAGCCCTTTTCTCTCACTGACAGGCTCTACTGATTCCGAATGCAGTGAGGACACTTCAGTTCAAAGAGGTGATTAGCGTTGTCAATTAGGCCAGGCGCCATTGATTTTCTAATTAGCCTTCTTCATGTGTGCTGGGCCTCTTCCCTGGGAGGGTCTGTTAGCCCATGCAGCCCCCAACCTGGGTCGAAACCCTCTAGAATATTTCCTACATTAAACAATACTTTACATTGGCTATTTTTTTCCGAGACCATGATTTTTCTGTCTAAGTACCACATGCTAACAGATAGTGCCCCTGGAGCACCATAAGATCGTGATTTTTCTGTATGTAATGGATCCACTGCTTTTTCCTTCTTGTCTTTCTTCCATGAGTCATACCACTAAGGAATCTGTGGGCATTTCTGTCTTACCCAGGGCTTGAAAACCTCTGTGTGGCCACCTTGGGCTTCCTATAATTCTCTCTCCTGCTAGTGTTTTACAGATCACTCACCACACCCAGATGGAACACTTTCTCTTTTTAAAAATAAGTCACCTTTATGGGCTCTTTTCAAAGTATTCAACTCAATTTTCATAGAACCAACTTTTTTTATTTTTGCTAATGTCATCAGTTCACATATTTAATTAAAAGGACGTAATTGCAAAAGAATGCAACTGGCACTAACAGTTTTTGGACCGAACACAGCTGGCTCCTGGTAAGCTGGCACCGTGAGGGGTGCGGGAAGGTGAGGGGCCGGGGAGCACCCACCTCCAGGATCTCCAACCTAGGTCTTTTCTGAGAGGCACAGCAAGAGGTAGTGGGCTCTGAGGGCCTCTACTAAACTCCTTCCTCGCAGGGGAGCCTGGGCCCCCCAAGGCCAGATGGACGGGTGACTGTGGTGGGTGAGCAGCGCACGGAACCACGTCCACGTCAGCACAGGGGGTGGAGTCCTTTCTGGCTTGGATCCCCCTTTGCTTGCGCATCTCTCAGTCGGTGGCCTTGGATGGGGGGCGCACCACTAGGCCCCAGCAGACAGCTTCGTCAGAGGGTCTTCTCACCGAGAGAGCTGACCGCAGGCAATGTCTGGAAAAGCCTTTCCTACACGACCCTTTGGGGCACCCATTAGAGGCGATGAGGATGTGGAGAGGCCCCACTCCAGCCTGAGCCTGAGCCTGAAGCTCCTGCCCACCCCGGGAGGCTGAGGACTCGGGGAGAGGGCTCCCTGCCAGCTGGAGCCCGCTGCTCCGTGGGAGGCGGGACGGGGCGTGGGCCGCGGCATTTAAGTGCATGAGTAAGAGGCAATTGGCCCTCATCACTGTTGCCCTTCACTGTAGCTGTGTCAGAACTGAAGGCCAAGCTGACCACACTCTGCATGACCTGATACTGTGGAATTAATTAAGGGGGTGGGGAGCTGGATAAAGGGGTGGGGGCAGATTTCTGGCTCGTGTTTTAGGCCCAAGCACAGCTTCCCTGAAAAAGAACCATGGACCTCTGGCTTGTGCTTTTTTGGAGAGCCCCAACTTGTGGCAGGAAATGAAGAGACACCCAGGTACCATGGAGGCAGCAGAACAGATGTAAATCCAGAAACCAAAGTATTGGGAGGTGGGAGGCAGTGGGGACTAAGAACTTTGGCGTCTGTCAGGCTGAGTCACAGGAGTTTAGTAGAGGCCCTCAGAGCCCACTACCTCTTTCTGTGCCTCTCTGCTGCTCTATACAGCATAACCTTTTGGGTCTGTGCCTCTGTTTCCTCATCAGTAAAGTAGGGGAGTGAGTTAGAGGGAAAATAAAATGACAGAAAAACACTCGGCATGCTGCTGGCATGCTGGAAGCATCCCATAATTGTCAGCTTCCCGAGCATCAGCGGGGAGCTGCTGTGATGGAGAGGCCAGCAGAGCAGACCTCGCAGAACCCTCCGCCACTGCCTGTGCCTCCCAAGGCACTCGAATGTTCGACCTCCCCTGGCCTCGGTTTTCCTCTGCTTGCCTGGGAAGGTGCTTGCGGGCTGTGGGCACTGGACCTTGACAGCGGCGCCGTGTGCATCCTTGTGCCTCTCTGGGCGTCAGTGTTAACTAGACGGAGGGCATTTCTGAAACAAAGTCAGAGCCGCCTGGCATTTGGAAATTTCTGGGTTAGATCCCAGGATCCTCCAGGGCCAACCTTACCCGAACATTGTTTTCCCCAGTTGCCTGTACATCCCAAGAGACTTAAGGGTACGTTTCCTAAGTCTTCCTCTGATTCTGCCTCTGGCCTCTTTTACCCCAGCTGACACTCCTTCCTTCAAAAGGGGAGCCTAGTTCCCCCTACCCCTGCATGTGAGCCAGACTAGTGACTGTTCTAAATCACAGAACTCAGGGGCAGCAAGGCTCTGTGGCTCCCAAGGATAGCTCTGTCTGTCCCTTCCTCTTGGCTCCTTTGCTCTGGGCCATGTTAGGAGCATGCTCAAGCACCCCCGGGGCACCCAAGAGGAAAGGCACCATCTTGCTAGTCATGTAGGTAAGCTCCTTGGAAATGGCTCCCCCAGCCCCAGTCAAACCTTCAGATGATTGCAGCCTCGTGAAGACCCTGAGCCAGAACAGCCCAGCCATAGCTCTCCAGACTCCTGACCCACAGAAGCTGTGCTTGCTATTTTTACTCTTATTATGTGTGTTTTTATTGTTGCGCCAGGCTACTATGTTTGGGGGTAATTAGGTATGCAGCAGTAGATAATAAATCCACTCTGTCTCCCTGGAGTTGAACAGAGCTGGGGCAGGACCCTTCCACCATCCGACATCTGTCTGTCTGCCGCCCTGGGTGGTGGCAGCAAGGACTGGCAGGTCAGGGGCAGTGCTCCAAGAGCAAAGAAGTGTTGGTTCCTGGAGAAGAATTGGCCCAACCTTTTATCCCACAAAGGGCTCAGCAGAGAGGCTGCCTCTTCTCAAAGGGTGGGGAAGATTGTAAGACCTGGAGCATGAAAGTAGAGCAACCGAGGCAGTTCTGGTTTCCAGAAGGATCTCCGACAACCCCAGCTGGGATAAGCTCTGGAACACATACATTTGAGCCCTTCTACTGCCTTGCTAGCAAACTCATTTGTGCACAGTTTAGGATATGTACTCAGAGTTGTCACAGACACACGAACTCTTCTTCTACCCTGGGCGCTGGTGTTCTCCCAGCTTCTGCCTTTGGGGGAGGGTGGAGGAACATTGTGAATGAGCATATTCCTATTCCTGAAAAGTGGCATCTTTCATTTTTTAAAGTTATGGATTGCACGACAATTGTAAAACCTGATGCAAATCTGCTGGAAGAGGAAGCAGTGAGATAAGATTGTCACTCTTTTATCCTTCACCTACCAGAAATCTAATCCCAGTCTCCAAGCAGGCACATCTGATATTAGACCCTGCATATACTTCTTTCCTCACCCCTCTTCTCACTTTACCTGTGATACACAAGGGATCTAAATTCACCATTGCTCCAAGTACCACCTATATTCTGATAATGCCCTGAAAATATCTCCAAGCCCAGTTCCCTACTGAGTTTTAGATCCCATACATCTAACCATCAATTTACACGGCCGTCATAATTTGGTCTGAGTCTCATCTCCCACAACCTAATCCTAAACTCCTATGTCAGAGCACACCTACTGGAGCTTGTCTGTTATTCCCTGTGGAGCGATTCTAAGTTGTCAATCAAAATCCATATCTCTGCTTTCTTTCTAGGAAAATGCTTTGCAACTATATTAGGCTATATGACTAAGTTCAGATCAGCGACATATAAACACAAGTGATAAGTGGAAATTCTGGAAAACTAACGGAAGCTAACTCAGCTGGAGAGAGGGGTCCTTTGTCCTCCTCCTCTTTTTTATTTCTGCTGCCTAGAATTTCAATGTGACGACTGGAGCTTCAGCAGCCGTTCTGGACCATGAGATGACCTTGAGAATAAAGCTATGCGCTAAAGTAGCAGGCTATTAAAATAGACATGGTACTTATACACAATGGAATACTATTCAGCATTCAAAGAAGATAAACACATGCAATTTGCAGCGACATAGATGGACTTAGAGGGAATCATACTCAGTGAAATAAGCCAGAAAGAAAAAGAAAAATATTGAATGGTTTCACTTATAATAGGACTATAGGGAGGCCGGGTGGGAGAGAAACACTCAGCG
>PVIJ01001155.1:24159-150403 GCA_004024925.1 Scalopus aquaticus | reverse complement strand
AGGATTCACCAGAGACAGAGTGGGAGCAGAACAGATGGATCAACTGAGGTACACTGCTGAGGGGAACAGCAGGTGAGATAGGAGAGGTCTGCTGCGCCGTGTGGGAATTTCCCTGGCCAGGGATCGAACTCTTGCTGCGTCAGCTGCAGAGGCCAAGACTCAACCTGTTGCACCACCAGGGAGGCCCTATCCAATGTTTTAATCCTCCCAGCAATCCTATGAGGCAGGTAATTTTATTATTCTCAGTTTATAGATGAAAAAAAAAAAAGAGGAAAGGTAACTTCCTCAGGCCTCTTAATTCGGAGAGAAAATTAAAACCCAGTGTGTTTTTTCAAAGCCAGGGTGGCCCTGGATGCCAGCTCTCAGCAGCTGCTTTGCGCAGCCTGGGCTCCTGATGACCGAGGAGCTGCCACATCGCCCGGGCTGTCGCTCTGCACTGCTCTTACATGAGCGAGAGCTACGCCCAAGCTTGCCTAAGTCCCTGCTATTTTGAGTTTTCTGCTGCTGGCTGCCAGGCCTGTGCCTACTTGATACATTCTCCAAATTGATTTTCTTGCCTCCAGGCCCTTGTTCAAACTGTTCCTTCTGCCTGGAATGCCCTTTCCCTGGTACACTGCTCTGTTAGTGCACCTCCTACACAGAACAACAGCACAGTTGCTTGTTTACCCATCTGTCTCCCATGCTGGAGGGTCAAGTCCAGAGTAGAGGGGCACTGACTTAGTATATTCTGTATCTGCAAGATTGAACCTAGCCTGCACAGTGAGTGTTTCCTGAATTTAATCAAATTGGGTGTGGGGGAAGATACAGATCTTATGCAAAAGCAGGATAAAATAGAGTGCCATCGGACATGTCGGGGTGCACCACTCCTGCCTCTTTTCTCCAGAACAGTGTTGCCGACTGACGCCTCAACAAAGTCCGTTTTTTATCCCACACTGAAATGAAGTTTCATTTTCAGGAACAATCTGTATGATAGGCACTTCACCTGCTACTCGACTGAGAGTATGTTACAGAGGAGCAAACTGAGGCTCTGGGAGGTCAAGTGATGATCTATTTAGATCATTTAGATGAAGCCGGGACCATCGTATGTCACACACTTGTGACCTGATCAATGAAGGTCAGTGCAATTCTGCAAGACGCTGACCCCACGCTGACCCCGCTTGGTAGCTGGGTCTTGGAAACCACCAAGCCCACCCCCTCCTCAAGTTACGGCCAACTCCATCACCTCTGAGTCTGAGGACAGCAAGAAGGACGTCTGCTGGGCAGGCTGTAATCAGATCTCTTTCAGCAGAGTCCCTGGGGAAGACGGGCTGTCCAGGGTGCAGGCTGCTTCCGTGGACCTGGGCGTATTGGCATTCACCAGGGAGGCTCCGGCTGCATCAGGAATTCCAGGGCTGCTGTCACCTTGGGAGTCTGGGAGTGGGGTGGCGAGTGTGAACAAATACTGTGCGTGCTCTTGGAAGAGCCAGAGTGCTGGAAAATCCCCCGGGGGTTCCAAGAGCCTCAGAATGCTAAATGCAAACAGATGAGAAGACAAGCGGGGCGCTGCTTTCTCAGCTCCGCTGCACTGCAGGGCAGGCCTCTGTTCCCTGCTGCCTGGAGCCCACCCACGTGCTGGCCCCCCTACTGGAAGAGTCCTGAGTTCCAGTCCAGCTCCAGGGCCATTCTTAGGTGAACTTGTAAATTTTATTATATTTTTTTCCTTCATTTGAATTTAAATTTAAAATGGGGGGTGGGGCTTCCCTGATGGTGCAAGGGTTAAAGTCAGTGCTATCACGCTATCTCCAGCCACTGCAACACAAGTTTGATCCCTGGCTGGAGAGCTGACCCACATGGTGCAGCAGACTTCTCCTGTCTTGCCCCTCAGCAGTGCATTTCTGTAGATCCACCTGTTCTGCTCCCTACTCTGTCTCTGGTGAATCCGAGATTCACCTCTGGCCTAGACCCCAGTTCTTGTATGCATAAATAAATAAATTTGAAATTGGGTCTTCAAATCACCATGTATTGTCAAACAGAATGAAATGAAGTGATTCTTCTATTCAAACAGAGCAGCTCCGGCTTGCCACACACAGGGAACAATAATCCACACTGACATTCTTGTGACATGTTACAGTTTATAGATTATTTTCCCTTCAGCCCCCGACATGTAAGAATTGTGAGGAAGCCCTGTAGTCGCCTCAGTCCACCGCTCTGAGCACTGCCCTGAGCCTGGTGAGTCTCCCGTGCCCCCAGCCTCATTTTGCCGATGAGGACACTGAGGCTTTTCTACCCTCTTGTGTCTCGCCCAGGGTTCCTGAGTAAATGACAGAACCGGACAGCTCCTGTGATTATGATTCCAGACATTGCTCGTCCACAAGTTTTTATCGGGAGCCTGGCACTTTCTGGATAGCAAATACCGAGGGGATGCTCCCTAGCCCCTGTGTGCCACAGCCCCGCAGCTGGGAGAGGCACGCGCGGTGCGTAAACTGATACGGACCGACTCTACGTTGCTATTTCTGCTTCTGTATTATTGACTGATATACTTATGTTTTATTATTTGTAAATATAATAATTAGTTATTAACAACACTTATATTTTAATGACTCCTTACAGGAGGTGGGAGTGAGGTGAGTAGCTGCCCAAATTCTCACAACTAGTAGGTGACAGAACCGGCCCCGGCACCCAGACTAGCCTGGCTCCGGAGTCCCCTGAAGCTGCCCACCTGGGCCTGCCGGGGGTATCCGGGCAGGCTTCTCTGAAGAGGTGGCCTCTGGGCAGAGACCTGGGGGATGAACAGGCAGAATCCTTCCCTGCGGAGGACAACATGGGTGCAGGTGAGGTACAGAGGCCAGAGAAAGAACAGAGGCATATTTTTGGGAACCAGCCTAGAGTACAACGTATGAGGGAAGCAAGTGCTAAGAGACAAGGCAGACAAGCCGGCGAGGACAGGTAATGCAGGGAGTTTATGTTTTATCTTGGAAGCAACAGGGAGCCGTTACAGTTCCTGTCAGGAGAGTGACATGCTAAGATTAGCCTGCTGGCAAGATGGCTGGAGGCGCAGTGGGGACAGAGGAGCGCTGGGAAGGAGCCTGGAGGTGCTGTGATTTGTGGGGATGGGTCCACGCCCAGACCCCTTCCCTAAACCTCCTGTTGCCAGTTCTCCTGTCCAATTCCTTCCAAGTCCCTGGACATCTGGCCAACCATCAGCTACTGCTGTGAGCCACTTTAGAAGTTTCCCTCAGGCCGTCCCCTCTCTTAGGAAGAGCGGTCAAAATTTACTGTTGGAAGTTCTGTCCCAGGAGGATTTGCCTTCTCTGTTGCCCTTCAGGTTACCTGAGGGCACTGGCAATGGCACCGCAGCTCCTCACTGGGTGATGCCAGTGTATGTGCAAAGCCTCTGTAGATCAGGCCCCCACTGTTCCTCCACAGTCAGTGGGTCCCAGGGACACTCGTCAGGTCAGGTGTGTGCTAAGGGTGGCGGCAGCGTGACAGGAGCAGGTGTGCTGGGAGCATGGCCGCGTGCCACTTGCTTATGCCTTCGGTTCACTGCTTTGCCCCTTGGGAGCAGGCAGTGGGGAGGCAGAAGGGGAGATAGCACCCTCAACTCTGCAGTGAGTTGAGCTGATGACTCTGGATTTAGAATGGGTGACACTTTGCACCTTCTGTTCTGACCTTTGGTCATAACCAAATTCCAGGACATCAGACATCTTGGTAAATATTTCTCAAGACCATGTGGGAAAGAAATGTCTTCTGGGTCCTCTCAAGTGGGGGGGGGGGTCGTCACACATAGATATAGCTCCACGTTTCTGCAACCCCCCAGTTCTGTGCATTCCTTTACTATGTCCAAGAATTTCTGACCTCAACTCCATTCAGTGGGAGTCAACCTGGACTTCGTGCTTTAGTGAACTAAACACATAACCAGAACTTCCAACTAGCGCTTTGGATATTCCATCTAGAATCGTCAAATTCAGACAATCTAAAAACCTATTCTGTTCTTGGTCCTATTCACTCAAAATTCATTTCCACATGAATTCCACAGATTTTTGGTGTTTCAAATAAATCATGTCACTCAACACTTTTGGTGTATGTGATTTCTCCTTTGGAGTGGCACCATGGTGTTAACCACCCTGGCACCTCCCCTTGCAGGCAGTGGGGCCACGAAGATTTCCAAGTGAGGCCAGAACAGCTACTTCAGACAGAGGGGGGAGCTACTGCTTTGACAGGAAAGTCTCAGTGGAGAGGTTCAAAGCTACTTCAGGTACTTCAGACTTCACCAGCTCCCCCTCCCCACGTCTTCATTCCAACTCCTGTGCTCTACTCTGCTGGCCAATGTCCTGTCTTTCCCACTGGGAATTAGAGAAGCTGTGATTTTTAACCAAATTTGTAATTTGACCACCTACAGGATTAAGCTTTAATATTGGTTTGACTGTCTCAGTTCTGCAACTATGAGCTATAAGAAAGACATAACAAGTCCCATGTCTTGGGCTGAAATTTATGAACTTGAGTTTTCCATTCTCTCCTTGAGGTTCCCAGAGTTAGAAGCAACCCTACAGCCGCCCCCTGTCTCCCCTCTACTTGTTGTTCTCCGCTTCACACTGTTCCTAGCCTTAGTTTGTGCTCCCCAAAAGTAGGTCCGCGACGTGGACCTGGGTGCAGGTAGTCTATCTGGAGCTTCCATCAAAAGGCACATGCTGGAACAGGGAGCAAGATACCAGGAAGAGAGAGAACCCAGCAGGGGGTGTTTGACCAGGCTGTTAGTGTGGTATTGAATGGGTTCCTCTGATGCCCAGGGCAGCAGGCACCTTGCATCATGCCCAGAAGGAAAGAAATGGGGGCACTTATTTCCACTCCAGCGCCCCCCTTCAGTTGTGGCTTGGCCGCAGGAATATTCATGACCCCAGGCTTGGGGGCTGGCGGCCTGACCATGCCTGCGTATTCTTCTGTGACTTTGGAGAAAGGCTGCAAGCGGGAAAGCAGAGAGTGAGACCGTCTCACAGCTGCACTGAGGCCAGGAGCGTGGGACGTGCCTTGGGCACCAGGAGCCTCTGCTTTACCTGCAGTGGGCACTTCCCTCCAGCGGCTACGGGTGATGACTGAGGCGCTGAGGAGCCCCACAGAATGCTAGGGCCCCGACTGGAGTTCCACTGCCTTCAACCCCAACCAGGCAGACCACAGATCCCGACACCCTTCGTTTCTGTGACGGTCTGCTTCCTGCCTCCACAAAGACACCAATTCTACGTCTGTTAGGCTTCCTGATTATAACCATCAGGATAGACTCAGACTAATGTAGGAATCTGAAAAGGAAAGTTCCTGGGAAAAGCACTGGATAACTCAGAACATTACTAAGACTGGAGAGCCGCGCTCAGTGACTGCAGGAAAGCAGGCAGCACAACCTCAGCCGAGCCAGCCCTCCACTCAGAATTCGCCAGGTGGGCTGGGATGCTCTGCTGGGAGCTTGGACAAACACATCCTGGTAACACAACCATGGAGTAAGAGAACAGAGAATTTGCTGGTCTGGGTTCCCAGGGAAGGTGTGCCCGCTGGGTAGGTGGGGCAAAGAAATATGATTAACCTCCCAGGTGTGATTGCTAGAAGACAGTCCACCCTCCAGAGCTGTGGGCATCTTGGGGGCTCCCCTTGCTTCTTGGACCCCAAGACATAGGCCCTCACTTCCTGGCCTCTCATATACTCCTAGAGAAGGCTACTGGAATGAATAAGCTCAGTCGTTCAGGTTGTAAATCTACTTTGCTACAGGGAGAGAACATTTTTAAAATGTATACACATTCAATCCAGGGGAGCAAGTTATAGGCGTCCAGCCCAATCACTGAATCCTGCGTGGCAAACACCTAACTCTGATGCTCACAGGTTTAACATTTAATGGCTCCTTGCTCCCCGAGGGCCTTCCTTACCCACCCTTTAGTGGGGCCTACAAGAGATTCTAGACCCTACCTCTAGCACTTGAACCCCATCTGCATGCTTGATCTTGCTTCAGGCTTGGCCACTCATCCTGGCTCAGCCTTGGCACGAACGTGAGGGCTCTGCTTGGTTTAGCCCAGGCGTGCAGTGCCCAGTTCTGCTGAGCACACCCCGTAGTTCTTGGGCCTTGTTTGTCTCCAGTTCTCACTACATACTCCTACCTAGATTTTTTTTAAAGATTTATTTTATTTTTGCATACAAGCTGGGGTGCAATCCAGAGGTGTGAGGCGGTAAGAGGGTTCACGAGAGACAGAGTGGGTAGCAGAACAGGCAGATCGACCAAAACACACTGCTGAGGGGAAACACACTGCTGAGGGGAGCAGCGGGCGAGGCAGGAGAGGTCTGCTGCACCATGTGGGAATCTCCCCGGCTGGGCATCGAACTCGCACAGCAGCAACCGCCGACAGCTCCACAGCATTGCGCTGACCCGTTGCGCCACCAGGGAGGCCTCCTACCTAGATTTGAATATCTACCTTGAAAACTTAGCAAGAGCCTAGGTCCTCCAAAGCCGAGACCCAGTCTGACTCCCATCCAGCCTCCCCGGATTCTTAATTCCATCACTCTTTCGAGGAGCCTTGACCGAGTCCAGGCTGCTGCCAGTTCCCTTTGACCCTGACCCATTAAGGTCCTGCCCTAGCACTTCTCCTGCCCCTTACCATGGTCCAGTACTGCTGGGATCTTCTTTTGATCCCTGTGATAGATTTCCCTGAGATCGCCACCCGCACCATCATCTTGCTGGCCACACGGAGTATTCCCTGGCAGAGTTTTTGCCCACAGCAGGCCCAGTGGGTAGGGTTGGTTTCTCTCCTCTGACCACACCTGGCCTGCCCCTCCCACTGTTTCCTGAGTTTTAAGATTCCTGTTTCTAACACAGCTTGTTTCTTTCCTTGCGTCTGCCTGCTTATCATTCATGCCAACCCAAGATAATGGTTATTTTGTGCTGATTTCCAGAAATGAACATTCTATTGATTTCAGGTAAGACTGCTATCTCTACAAAAGAATGACTTCAATCAAATCGCTTATTCCTATGAGAAAACAGCCTTTCTCTTGTCTGTAAGTGATTACATTTTGTTCATTCATATTTATTCATATTTATTGAGTAATACCGTATATATCAAGCATTGTGTTAAGTGCTAAGAATACAGAGACAATTAAGGCATGTTTCTGACCCTCCGAGGGCTTATAATCTAGAGCAATAAGAAGTCCTATGTCAAAAAATGTAGAAAACCACCCAGTAAGTGCTATTTTATTTGAAGCATGAGCAGGATATAATTTAATTTGTATTATTATTTAAAATTTATTATTTATTATTTTTTTATTACTTTTAAATTATTGGATGGGAATTTGACTAGGATCATGTGCATTGAAAAGATTGGAACTGGGTCGTAGGAAGGCTTAAAATGCCTAGATCCTCACTTCCTAGGCCACACAAGCGGGAAAGGGCAGGAGGGGCAGCTATGGATGAGGCAGGCACAGTGAGAAGGAAGTTGAGAAACCTCCAGAGGTGGATGTAAGTGAGAATATGAACAAAGTGAAAATAATCAAGTCCAGAGAGTATCAATCATCACTGTTCAGCAAATGAACTCTGACAATCATTCCATCTTAGAAATACGTGTTCTATTTTCAGAAACTAAACCCACAGGGAGAATTCCAGGAGTTCAGGAAAAATAAATCAGTGAATTCCCCAATGTTTTAAAAGGAGTACAGTATAGAGTAAGTTGCTGGACCACATCTAAGTGATATGAGCCATCTTATGTGATACAGATGGCTCATCTTATGTGATACAGAAGATTTGTGGGCCTCCCTGGCGGTGCATTGGGTTAAGCGCAGCGCTGTGGAGCTGTTGGCGGCTTCAGCTTGAGTTTGATGCCAGGCCAGGGAGATTCCCACATGGCGTGGCAGACCTCTCTTGTCTCGCCCGCTGCTCCCCTCAGCAATGTATTTCGGTCGATCTGCCTGTTCTGCTCCCCATTCTGTCTCTGGTGAATGCTTTCACCGCCCCACACCTCTGGCCTGCACCCCAGCTTGTATGCAAAAATAAATAAATTGTAAAGAAAATTTGACAAAGAATAATAGGCAAAAGCTAAGCTTCACTAAAAACAAACAAACAAGCAAAAAAAAAAAAAACCCAAAACACCCTCAGGACAACAACAACAAAACAACCCATCTATTTAATAATATTTTTAGAATCTTACAAAAAAAATAATGAGGTGATATTCATATGACATTAACCATTTTCAAGTGAACATTTTAAACGGCATTTAGTACATTCACAATGCTGTCCAACCACCACCTCTAACCAGTTCCAAAACCTTTCATTACCCCCAAAGGAAAGCTGGTGTCCATATGCAATCACTCTTCACCCCACTACCCTCCACTCTAGACCCTGGCAACTACAGTCTGTTTCCTGTCTCAAAGGAGTTCCCTATCTGACATTTCACATAAATGGAAGCATGCAATATGTGACCTTTTATGTCTGATTTCTTTCATTCAGCAAAATGTTTTTGCAGTTCACCCACGTTGTAACATGTATCAGTACTTTATTCCTTTTTATGACCAAAGAATACCCCCTTGTATGCATATGCCACATATTGTATGTTCATTCCATGGATAGACATTGGGTTTTTTCCACTTTTTGGTTATTGCAAACAGTACCACTATGAATATGCATGTATAAGTATATATTTGAGCAGTTCTACATTCTTCTGGAAATTTACCTAGAAGTAGAATTGCAGGGTCCTATGATAATCCTGTTCCCCTTTCTGAAGAACAAGCCACTTATTCTTAACCAGGGAATTGCTATATACCAGCCAAAAATGGTAAAGAAAAATGAGGATAGGACTTCTAGGATTCCATACATAGGGAGATTTAGGCAGATACTACTGGCTGATCATCAAACCCAACTTTGTCTTCCTGGACACACAAGTGGAATACAATTCCCAGCCTCCCTTGCAGCTAGGTGAGGCCATGTGTTTGTGTGTCTGCCAATAGAATAGGAGCAGAAGTAATGTATGGATTCCAGGTATGGCCCATGAAAGCCACCTGCAGGCAATCCTCCTTGTTCTTCTACATCAAGTCTTTTCTATAGCCTTGGTGCAGCCAAGCACAGTGACCTTGGAAATAACAGAGCAAAATGGAGGAACCACCAGATGGAAGGAGCCTCAGTTCCAGAACTATCCCTCGAGGATGGCTACCAATCAGGAGTACTTGTTTTATAAGCTTTTAGGTGTTAGGCCATGGGAGTGTTTAAGTTACTCCGTAACAGCTGCTAGAATTACTTTATCCTTACACAAAGAGGTAAAGGAGAAGATCATGTCTTGCTCAGACCTGATGCTTGGGGCCAGTATGAGGAACCAGAGATGGGCCCAGAGGCCAGGCAGCTTGAGGCTGGACTGACCTCCAAGGCCCTTCTGGGTCACACCCAGACAAGTTCTGGAGTTGGCCTCTGAGAAACAGGACAACATCTGTACAGCCTGAACTGCAACTGGCTGTGGTGTCCTTCGTTTAAGGAGAGAAATGAGGCTTCTACATCTAGTAAATTATTTCAATCAGGAAAACAGTGAGTTAAAAAAAAATAGAGCTTTTACAACAAAACTGAATAGACTTCAACTTCCTTTGACTCAGAAATCTGTTGATGCTCATCTGTTTTTAAGTTTTAGTGCTTTCCTTGATGATTTCCCATCTGTCTTCTCTTAGTTTCTTTTTTTTTAATATATTTTTTATTTATATCTTTTACATTATTGTGTATTCCCTGTAAAATTCCCACCACCAATTCACACGTGAACCATCACCATAGTCCCTTGTGTTCTTTTCTCCCCCATTTTGAACCCTTCCCCTACCCCCACCTCGTTTCTTTTTTTTAATAAATATTTTATTTATTTAATTTTGTTATTCATATCTTTTACATCATTGTGTGTTCCCCAAAAGTTACCCAATTTGAAAATTTCAAATCACTCCAGCCTGGAATGGCCGAGTCAGGGCAAACTGAGGCCGGCCCTGAGGGGAGAAAATAGCACTTCTAGAGGCCAGTAGAGGCAGTGCAGGGACTAATGTTTCTCAGTTGGGGTTTTTTTTTGGTATTTGGAAGAGGTAATTCTGTTTTTCAGATTAGGATTTTTTTTTTAACAAAAAGAAACACTGCATCCAATTTCATTTTGTTTTTGTCAGAATATATATTATTTACTTATTATTATTAATTTATTTTTCCAGTGATGTACCATTGTTTTATGTCCTCGTTAATATTTTGACAGTACAGGATTTCTCCCCTCAGGTGTGGTCACTGTAGCTCTCCCACCACAGAAGGCCCAAGTTTCTCCATCACAGGCCATTGTGCTCTCCCACTTTTCACCCACCTCCCATGCTTCAGATCTGTGATCAGCTTTCAATGTTCCTTTTTGTCCTCCCTTCTCTTCTTTTTCCCCCCTCCCAAGGTTCTTTTTTTTTTAAGATTTATTTATTGATGCATAAAAACTGGGGAACAGACCAGAGGCATGGGTGGCAAGAGGGTTCACCAGAGACAGAATGGGGAGCAGAACAGGCAAATCGATGGAAACACACTGCTGCGGGGAGCAGCGGAGGAGACAGGAGAGGTCTGCTGCGCCATGTGGGAATCTCCCCCGCAGGGTGTCGAACTCGTGTTGCCACTGCCAACAGCTCCACAGCGCAGCACCTAACCACTGCGCCACCGGGGAGGCCCCCCAAGGGTCCTTTTTTTTTTTTAACTGTTATTGAAGTGCTATTATTTCACATCCTTGCTAGTGTTTGACAGTTAAGGATTCTGATCCCCTCAGGTGTAGTCGCCACAGCCTTCCCACCACCTAAGAACCCATGTTCCTCCACTATAGTCCATTGTGTCCATCCCACCCCCGTTCTCAACTTTCTTCCTCCCACTCCCCTCTGAAAGACAAAGATCAGTGGTCACTTTTCAAGAGGTGGTTTAAATGTCTGTCTTTGCCTGGTCCTTTGTTTTCTCTATATTTCACATATAAATGACACCATCTTTCTCCTGTAGCTTATTTCACTTAGCAAAACCTCTTGCAGCAATACCCATGTTACCGCAAATGGCATGAGGTTATCTTTTGTGACTGCTGAGTAGTATTCCACTGTGGGCCTAAACCACATCTCTATCCACTCATCTGAGGTTGTTGAAACAGGTAGTTCTTTCATGTGCAAGAAAATCCTAACAACTTTAGGATTCCAGGCACTCCTGGCCCCACACACTAAATGGCAGTAGACCCCAGTCATGACTATCCAATGCCCCAGACACCCAGGCAGGAGCAATACCATAGCCCCAGTTTTGGAACCACTAAATGAAAGATAGAAAAATCATTCGAAAGTAGTATTTAAAGATCCATGAGGGCCTTAACAAGGGATTCCTGAAATTCCCCGCCTTTTGCAGATTCTCTTCATCTTAAGTTTTGACTGTCTTCTCTCTGGACCACTCCAACCCCCTTGTTTTTGCTAAACCTCTGTCAGTTCCTACTCTCCATTGATGATCAAAATGCTCTGATACTCATTTTCTTGAAGACTACCCCCGTCCACTTCTTCCCACCTCATACCTGTGGTCCTGCTGGCTTGTTATTAGGATCATCCCACAATCCAGTGTCCATAGGAAGCCTGCCTAATTTCCCTGACAAAGCAATAGGTCAGAGTATTGAACAGGGTCAGCCCAGGCCTTCCAGTTGAGGGGAACAGCATCAGCAAATGTCGGGGTAAGGAGGAAGCCTAGAGATCTGGAGAGATAGTGACAGATGCCTCGGCTGTAGATTTTAGGGTGTGCTGGGAGAGAAGGTGGGAGAGAGTTTACAGGCAAGTGATCACGGTCTCACTCAGTCCTCACCTGGATGATGGGTGGGAGGAGAAGCACAACCTTTTCTGGGTAAACGCTCAGTTATGTACCTCATGTGAGGGTGACACTAGGAGACTTGAGTCCCTGGGGAACTGAGGGAAGAATCGGGCTCGGGAGACAGCACCAGGTGAAAGGAGATGAGCTCTGTTGTCTTCAATTCTTTTGGGAGTCACTTAGTATCAGGTGCTGACATGACAATCACCTTCTCTCCCAGAACACCCTAAAATCTACAGCGGAGGCATCTGTCACTATCTCTCCAGATCTCTAGGCTTCTTCCTGACCCTGACCTTTGCGATGCTGTTCCCCTCAACTGGAAGGCCTGGGCTGACCCTGTTCAATACTCTGACCTATTGCTTTGTCAGGGAAATTAGGCAGGCTTCCTATGGACACTGGATTGTGGGATGATCCTAATAACAACAGGAGCTGCTCTGTTGGAAGGGGTACTTGAGAACTGGTGAAGGGTAGGTGGGCACAGTCGGGCTGGTTGAGGGGTGGGGTGCCCAGGACCTGAAGATTCCCCAGCTGAAAAGGTTTTCCCTCACAGTGCAGGCCAACAAATCATGCTGACTGCATTTACTGATGAATTCAATCAGGCAGTTGGTTTGACTATCATCCAATTACCATCTTCTCTTAATTATAATATGCATCTCCCCCTCCCTCTATACCTTTTAACATTTCTGAAATAAGATTGTGTCTTAAAATAGATGTTCATGTTTATTGTAAAGGTTTTTTTTTTTTTTTTGGTGAAGTAGCTATTAAATCAATGGTGCATCTTATAATCAATGGTGTCTTAGAATGGAGGAAATAGGATAATTACCAAAATTTATTTCCCATTTTGATGTAGTAGAGGCAAGATTATTCACTGGGCACCTGGAAGCACCTGTGCTCACTCATGCATGGAAAATTGTGGACAATCTCAACAGACCATACCGACCACACACACACACACACACACACACACACACACACACACACACACTCACTGCCCTCTTTGAGGTGCAGAGTGACTGTGGGTTTGCCTGCCATCAGAACCTCAGGGAGCCCCAAGAAATGCACAGTGTGCTGAGCCCCACCTTTGCTTGGAAACATCAAGAAGAAATTTGCTTTTGGCCCACTCTGCTGCTGACAGTGCTGCTGAAGTCTCGGCCAGGTTCAAAGATGCTGTTCCCTGCAGGAGACCAGACTTGGCCAATGAGATTCCGCAGGCAAATTCGATAGTTAATGCTGACAGAGACAACCTGATTGAAGGTGCTCCCCCATTTGGATCACCAGCCCTGCTCTCCTCAGGGGCTCCCCACTCCAAAGAGGCCCCCACTGCTTACCTGTCATTTCTTACTTCCAAACCTGGTGCGGTAGCTTCCCCACTCCTCTTCCTAGAAGAAAGGAAAGGTGTGGGTGATGAAGCGATCAAGGCTTGTCATGAGGAACAGAGGATAATGGGGCACCATGAAAGCCATTGAAAGATGCACACAATGGAGAAAGTGAGCAAGTGTTCAGACAAGATGGCAGCGGCCCTGGAGATTCCAAGAACTTTCCATCAGAGTCCAAAGCTAGAGGGAACCACATGCTAACAGAAATGAGAAGCAGCTCAGGTCACTGAACTGTGAGCCTCTAAGTTCCAAGCAGGCCTCAGAGCAGGGGTCCCTGTCCCAGAGCCAGGCCTTAGAAGGAGGAGTGGCACTCAATGGATGAGGACCCCTCTTCTCAATCTCAGGCCTCTAGGATTCTCAAAGAACCAAGGCTCATCCTATGTTGAAAGTCCCTCCTGGCACCATTCCACTCTAGCCTATCTGCCTCGGACAACACTCAACTGAAATTTTGAGACCATGGAAATTTCTGGAACAGGATGTATTGACTTTGCCTGCCTCCCCTTTGGGTGGGATGGGGGTAGGGCAAGGAATAAGCTTTGACCACGTCCGAGACCTGCTTGCTTGCCTCCTTCCCTCC
The DNA here is from genome assembly GCA_004024925.1 of Scalopus aquaticus. Taxonomy (NCBI): domain Eukaryota; kingdom Metazoa; phylum Chordata; class Mammalia; order Eulipotyphla; family Talpidae; genus Scalopus; species Scalopus aquaticus. The sequence goes on along the minus strand of PVIJ01001155.1, from coordinate 136,656 downwards.
AGACCCAGGAAAGGAAACTGACCAATGAACCGAGTGCTGCAGTTACTGGCAGAGAAGCAGTAGCAGCCCCACGAAGGGGCGTCTCACCCCCACTGCACAATGTCTGCAGAGAAACCCCAAGGAGCTTGATCAGCTGGAGTCTCCGATTTGTAATTTCACTTAATGCTATTAAGGGGGCAGTTTGGGCCATTCGTTGGAGAGGGCTGGCAAGATTCCAGAATCCTTGGCTAATGAATCTCAACTATTAATCCCATTAGTCTTCTGCTGTCTGCCACTTCTGATTAGGTCCTTCCCTCTCCCCTCTCTGCCCAATCTCTCTTTCCCCAGAGGTTTGCTCCCTGATGCCCAAAGCTCGTAGCGTGTTCCCGTAAACTGGGTTGGTCTTGCTCACCAAGCTAATTTTATCAGAAATTGAAAGAGCCGCATAGATTGTCACCCATGTGGGTGAATGGGGCAGTTCCCTCAGGAAAATCACAGAGTGTCTGTTTGAAGAGCTCTAAAAGGTCATGGAACTCTCCCCCTTTTTCTATAGCAACGGTTAACAGTCTTCAGGATGCGTACACACACACACACACACACACACACACACACACAATTATCACAGTATCTGCATTTTCTAACAGAGATGTTTGAATTCTTAAGCAGATTGTCAATGACCCAGACATTTAGATACCCTGTTTGGTGGCATTTCTGATGGATGCTTTCTGATCTCAGCTCACACAACTCTGAATCTATGAGAAGTAAGTCTCATCCTTCTCTCCAGTGACTACTCTTCTTTTATTTGGACCTAGGACCCAAGGGCTTCTGTCGCACAGGAGAAAAGAATCACACAAATCTAAGGTTACTTCTAGTTCTGCTGTTTATCTGCCATGTGATTTGAGGCATACAACATTCTAACACTGGGTCCGACCCTCACTGCTGACTTTTACAGATTCTGGGCCCCCTGGTTTCTGGCAGAAGCTGGAGAAGTTCATGGTAACGAGTCTGTGCCCTACTGTGAACATTGTGATTTGGAGCACACATCCATGAGTGTTTGCTCACTTACGAAATGGAAAAAATAGTGTGGTGGGAATTTCTGCTTCTGGGACAATGGAATAGATGTACTTTTCCCTGTCCTTCCTGCTAAGCACATCTAACCCTGGACAATATGTATAGCACAGACCTAAGAAGACTCTGGAAGGCGGAAAACTGAAAGCACACTGGCTGGGGAACTCAGGATCTGCAGAATGGTATGGAGGTGAGGGCCTTAGGTTTACTTTTGGCCTCATGCATCCCAGACTTTGAATTAAGAAGTCAGCATCTGGGCCTTCCTGGTGGCACAACGGGTTAAGTTGCAGCACTATGAAGCTATCCAGAACCACTGCACAAGTTCAATCCCCAGCCAGGGAGATTCCCACATGGCACAGCAGACCTCTCCTGCCTCCCCACTGCTCCCCTCAGCAGTATGTTTCAGTCAATGTGTCTGTTCTGCTCCCCACTCTGTCTCTGGTGAATCCTCTCATCATCCCACATCTCTGGCCTACACCCCAGTTCTTGTATGCATAAATAAATAAATGTTAAAAAAAAGTCAGCAACCCAGAAAAACCAAAAACCACTGAAAAAAAGGAAAAAAACCCTGCAAATATCTGTTTGTGTCAAAGGACCAGGACCAAGAGCACTCTGGCATGCCAGAAAGTTTTTAGACAATAACCACTCCACTCCAGCCAAACTCAACAGAAAAAAACTATGGCCCCACTTTCATCTGGGCTAGCAAAGGTTGAGTAGGAAATCATGACTTTTGCCATTAATGAATAGAAACAAAACCTCCTCTGCTGTTTTTGTCTGATATTAATGTAGCTACACCTACTTTCCTTTGGTCAATGTTTGCATGATATATCATCTTCTCCCATCTTTTTTACCTTCCACCTGACTATATTATTACATTGGAAATGAGTTTTTGTAAGCAAGGTATAGTTAGTTATGTTTTGTTTAACTACTCTGCTAATATGTCTTTTTAAAAAATATTTTATTTATTTATTTTTGCATAGAAGAACTGGGGTGTAGTCCAGAAGTGTAGGGGGTGAGAGAATTCACCAGAGACACAGGCAAAGAGGGACATCATGTAATGATTAAAAGGTTAGTCTATCGGGCCTCCCCGGTGGCGCAGCGGCTAAGCACTGCGCTGTGGAGCTGTTGGCAGCGGCGACGCGAGTTCAACACCCAGCCAGGGAGAACCCTACATGGTGCGGCAGACCTCTCCTGCCTCGCCCGCTGCTCCCCTCAGCAGTGTATTTCTGATCTGCCTGTTCTGCTCCCCACTCTGGCTCTGGTGAACCCTCTTGCCGCCCCACGCCTCTGGCCTGTACCCCAGCTTGTATGTATAAATAAACAAACAAATAAATAAATAAATAAAATAAATCTAAAAAAAAAAACAAAAAGAAAAAAAGGTTAGTCCATCAAGCAGACATAATGACTCCAAATGTGTGCACACCAAATAGAACCACAAAACATAACCTGATAGAACTGAGGAGAAATTAAAAAAACACAATTATAGTCAAAGACATCAACAATGTTCCTCTCTCAGCAATTGAGAGAACAATTAGATAAAAAGTGAGCAAGGATATAGGACCTGGAGATATCCCTGGAGGGAAGTGGAAGGAGATATTTTAATTATGAACTCAATTTCCTTAATGGTTATAGAGCTACTCATGTTAGCTCTTTCACATTGAATGAATTATGGTAGTTTGTTTTACCAGAAAGTTATCCATTGCATTTAAGTTGTCAAATGTACATATACAGAGTTGTTTGTAGCATTCCATTGTTATATTGTTGATGTCTGCAGTGTTTTCAGGAATGAAGTTAATCTTGCTTCATTCCTGATATTGGTGATTTGTGTTTACTCTTTTTTTCTTTGTCATTTTTGCTAGAGGTTTGTCAATTTTATTGATTTTTTTCAAAGAACCAGCTTATTGGTTTTCTCTATTGTCTTATTGCTTTCAATTTCATTGATTTATACTGTTATCTTTATATATCCATTCTCCTGCTTCTTTGGATTTATTTTGCTTCTCTTTTTCTAGACTTTTAGGGTGAAGTTTTAGGTTATTGATTTAAAAATTATTTTAGGATAGCCAGAATATATAATAAGCAGAGGTGGGGGTCCCAAATAGCCACAAGATGTGCTGGGGAGGGGCTGGCTTCATCTCAGTGTGGATACTGGCAAAGGATGTTGAGTCATTGTCTTTAAAAAAGGAATTTGTAATTTTCCTTAAAATATGGTAGGTTGATCACACATCCATATCTGAGTTTCTTTCTAATGGTTCATTAAAGTTAGAGTAAAATAATTTAAAGTTATAAACCCTCGAGTTCAAAGAAGGTAAGATTCAAAGATAGAGAGAAATGTTTTAAAATATTGGAACCTGAAACGGTGGTGTACAAATGCTAACTGACTTAGTAGATGAGAAAAGCAGAATCTTACGAAAGTCAATCAGAAGCGAGTCAATTAGCACTACAGAACCTTGTAAGTTGTGGAAATTGTGGGATGGTGCTGACATAGGAGGATTGGTTGAAAGTCTCTATAAGAAGCAATTAGTGTCCCCAGACCCATCCCCTTCCCTGAAACTATATACCAACTCCAAACCCACCATAGCAAAAGAATGGACTTTGTACTTAGGAGAAACAACAGAGATGAACCAAGAGAGAGCAAAGGGGAATTAAATCTATATCCTGAAAAATGAACCCCCAAGCCCTTCCAGTCCTCCTCTTTCTGACTTGGTTTCCAGAACATTGGAATCCAGTCCTATACTTACTTCCCACCCTAGTCAGGAGATTAGAGAATTCTTCATGGTGGAAAAGAGACAGAATAAACAAGGATAATATATATATATATATGTATGTATGTATGTATGTATGTATATGTGTTCCTCTCCTTCACTCACACTCCAAAAACAAGATCCCTGCCTTATCACCAGTGACATCCACTAGTTAACAAGCCTAACAAGTCTGATCCAAATTTAAGTCCTTCACTCCTAAATCTGAATGAACAAAGACCAGCAAACAGGAAAAGAAATGAGAAATCTCCACAGGGGGAAAAAAACACAACAGGGAAAAAGAATAAGAATTCATCTAAGGAAAAAAAATAAAACTAAAAAAAAATTAAATAGAGGTGTAGGACAATAAATACCACCCATGAAACAAAAATAGGATTTTGTGAAAAAAAAAAGTACATTCTGAAATTAAGAAAGAATTTTTAGAATATATACTTATTTATAGTCACACACACACACACACACACACACACACAGAGAGAGAGAGAGAGAGAGAGAGAGAGAGAGAGAGAGAGAGAGAAAGGAGACATGTGTATAGCAGAAATTTCAAAATTAAAAAAAAAGTTGAAAATTTAGCTTGAGGAAATCTCCCAGGACTCAGTATAAAATAGACAAAAGATGGAGAAGGGGAAAGACAGAGAAGATTTAAGAAAACTAGAGAGTCAATTTATGAACAAGCGTTCAGAAAGGAGAGAACAGCAAAATGGGGAAGATTGATAAAGAAATAATGCTAAAAAATCTTTTCTAGAGCAAAAGGAATATGAATTTCCATAATGACAGTGTCATATTGATGGATTTCTCAATATAATGAATAAAAAAGACATACAACAGGATACATCTTTGAGAAATTTTCTAAAATCAGAGATAAACAGAAGAGTATAAATGCTTTCAGGAAAAAGACACAAAGCAAAACAAGAAACTTTTCATAGAAAGGATGAGGAAAGAGATTAATGGAGCAATGGAGCACTGCCTTCAAGTGCTAAGCCAAACCTTTTAACTCAAGGGTTGGCTAACTATTGCTTGCGAGCCGAATCCAGACCGCAGCCTATTTTTCTAGGGCACCTGAACTAAGAGGGGTTTTGAACTTTTTCAAGAATTGTGGCACAACGGGTTAAGTCGCAGCACTATGAAGGTATCCAGAGCCACTGCAGCACGACTTCTATCCCCAGTCAGGGAGTTTCCCACATAGCTCAGAAAATCTCTCCTGCCTCTCCCACTGCTCCCCTCAGCAGTGTATTTCAGTAGATCCGCCTGTTCTGCTCCCCACTCTGTCGCTGGTGAATCCTCTCACCTACTCCACACCTCTGCCCTACACCCCAGCTTGTATGCATAAATAAATAAATCTTTTTAAAAATTGTAAAATTAAACCAGAACAAAGAATATGTGACAAAGAGTATATGTGACCCCTAAAATCTCAAATACTTATAACATCTGCCCCTTTATCGAAATTTGCTAGCCCCTGCTCTACAGAAAAATTCTTTTCAACCCAACCAAACTATTCAACAAGCATAAGAACACTAAAACATGCTTCACAACTTATTCTGTAAGATCATTTTTACTTCAATACCAAAACTAAAAACTTCACAAGAAAACTAATATCTGTTATTAATTTAAATGCAAAAATACTCAACAAAGTACTAGCAAAGCAAAGTCAGCAGCATAAATAAAGGATTATCCCAGGAATGCAAAGTTGATTTAGTCTAAATTCATCTAAAATTAATCAATGCAATACATTGTATTAATAGGATAGAGAAAAAAAACATGCTCATCTCAACAATTACAAGGTACTTGACGAATCCAACACTCTTTCATTATAAAAATACTCAACAACTGAGGAGTGGTAGGAAACTCATCCGAAGTGGGAAGTATGAAGACTTCTATGAAAAACTCACATGGGGGCCTCCTATGTGGCACAAGGGGTTAAGTCTCAGCACTGTGAAGCTATTCACTACAGCACAAGTTTGATCCCCGGCCAGGGAGCTGACCCATATGGCACAGCAGACTTCTCCTGTATATTTCTATACATTAACTATGAAAAACTTAAAAAATAAATTAAGGAAATGATCCCATTTATAATCACAGCAAAAATAAAAAGTACTTATATATTCAACAAAAAAGGTGCAAATATTACATATCCATGATATATAAAGAACACTTAGAGCTCAACAATTAATATACAAATAGTTCAATTTAAAAATTAGCAAATGATTTGGAAAGGCATTTCTGCAAAGAAGATATACAAATAAACACATGAAAATACGCCTGGCATCATTAGTGATTAGGGAAATATAAACCCAGCTACATTTAGATACCAGTTCATACTAAAAAAAAAAAAAATAGGCAGAAAATAACAAGTGTTGATGAGGATGTAGAGAAATTAGAACCCTTGCATATTGCTGGCAGGAATGTAAAATGGTGCTGTAACTTTCAAAAAATTTGGCAGTCGCTTAAAATGCTAAATATAGTTATCATATAACCTAGCAATTCTACTCCAGGGTATATAATCAAGAGACATGAAAACATATGTTCACACAAAAACTTGTACATGTATGTTGGTATCATTATTCAAGATAGCCCAAAGGTGGAAACAACCTAAATATTCATCAACTGGTGAATGTACAAACAAAATGTGGTAAACCATGAAAAGATTATGCTAGGAAAAAGAAGTGAGTCTCAGAAGGTATTACTATATGCTACTTAAGTTAAATGTCCAAAACCAGTTAATTCATAAAGACAGAAAGTGCTTATTTTAGTAGTCTCTATACTCAAACTGGAGTGATACAAAGATTAGCATGACTCCTGCACAAGGATAGCACCTATTTTGTTCCATATTTTATTTTTTTAAAAGATTTACTTAATTTATTGATGCATACAGGAACTGGGGTCTAGCCCAGAGGTGTGGGGGGTAAGAGGATTCACCAGAGACAGAACAGGTAAATCTACTGAAATACACTGCTGAGGGGAGCAGCGGATGATACAGGAGAGGTCTGCTGCGCCATGTGGGAAGCTCCCTGACAGGGGATTGAACTCATGCTCCAGGGAGGCCCTGTTCTATATTTTGAAAACAAATACCATATGATTTCACTCATATGTGGTATGTACAAGAAAAAAAAACCAACAAATGGATAAACTAGGCAAAACAAAACAAAAACAAACTTTTAGTCTATAAGACCAATTAGTGGTTACAGAAAGGAAGGGGTAAAGGGGATGGACAAATTGGGTAAAAGGATCAATTGTATGGTGAAGGAGAGAATTGAAATTTTACTGGTGCACTTAGTGTAGTATCTACACACACTGATTTTTAATGATACACATCTGAGACATACACAGTGTTATAATGTAATGTTACTTCAATTATGAAAGAAAAACAATTAAAAAAAAAACCCTGCACCTAAGAAAAAAAGAAAACAAATGAATAGCTGGGAAATTGGGGTTGGGGAGTTGGGTGAAGAGAGATAAGTAGAAATTACGACTGCAAATGGGTAGAGTGTTTCTTTTTGGGGTGTTGAAAATGTTCTAACGTTAAATTTTGATGTTTGTACAATTCTGTGAATATACTGAAAACCACTGAACTGTATACTTTAAGTGGGTGAATTTTATGGTATGAAATATATCTCAATAAAGCTGTAAAAAGTATATAACAACACTTTCAGATATGAAAGACTTCAAAAAATTAACCTCCCACTTATATTTTCACAGGAAGCGACTTGCATATGTGTCTTGCCAAAAAGAATGAACAAACCAAGGGAAGAAAACATGAAATTCAGAAAACAAGAAATTTAATATGAGAGAGAGGCAAAAGGAATTCTCAGATAAACGATGAATGAAAGCTGATAATAACAGTTGTACAGCAGGCTTAGAGAGGCACAAATTACTTGTCAAAGGAAGATAAAGGTCATCGGGAGGAAAATCTTTGTGGGGAGGATAGGAAGAAAGAAAAAAGAAACAGATTACCTAATATGTTTGTACATATTGAAGTCCTTTTGATTATTTTCATGAGGAATTTGAAATAATAAATTGTGATAGGTACATGGAAAACTAAGCAAGCAAGCAACTGTTAACTCCAGGTAAGACACAAAGTTGTCCAAAATATAAAATAGTTTTATTGTATCTCTTAGATAAATAGTGAATTACATTTCCATGCCCATACCATCATAAACAATGAACACTGATTTCACCCACAAGGTGATATTACTATAATGGAGGATGAGAAGCGATTATGTGAGTTTGAGAAGTGATTCTGTGGTTTGCTATCTGTAACAGAAGTGTGGGAAAGGTAGAAGAGAACAAAATCCTCATCTCCCTTTTAGGAACCAAAAAACTTGACCGCACAGAGCTACTGAAAACACAGAGCAAAAGGTTTCTCTGGGCTCTATAGTAAGGGCATTGGCACGCTGTGATTTGAGGGAAATACGTACACACAAAAGGAAGTTTAACCCCCAAAGCAGAAGTCAATTACATATATCTGTGGGAAATGTCACACAGAGAATGAAAAGGCAGTGATCCAATCAGATGCAGAGTGTGTGGGTACAGAATAATGTACAGGAAAAGGACTAAAAGATTGTGGGTTTTGATGCTTAATGAAATGTGGAATTCAGAGGAATATCTTCTTTGGGTTTGAATTTGCTACTTCTCATTGCATATAGCTCTTCTTAACATTCTCTATAAATATAACTCTTCATGTAATTTATTTTATTTCACTTAAAAAACTATATTGTGTATAAATGTCAATACTTTGTGTAAAGAAATTATTTTTGTTAATTATATGGTATATAATTTAATTTTAATGCATACATCATTTCAGCCAGAATGAAGGTTGAAACTTCTTCCCCGAACCACATTTTTTATAAAAACCTAGACTCATTTGAAGCCCTTGTTTAAAATGATGTTTTCTACAGTTCTAAAAAAAAAAAAAAAAAGAACCAAGAAACTTAAACTGAAAAACCAAGAAAGAGCAGAATAATCCTGCTATTTAGATATAAGAGTGGGGAGGGGGGCAAAGCAAAAAAAAAAACCCAGAAGGAATGAAAAGCAGTTCATTCTAGGAAGCAGGAATTCAAAAAGTGGGGCAAAGGGTTGTAATTTTTTATTGCAGACTTAGCGATATTATTAAATTTGTTTTAAAAACCCTTTACCCATGCATTAGCTTGATTTTTTTAAAAAGAATAGTTTTCAAAATAAGATAGATAGTGGTACTGGAGTCTCCTTAAAGCAAGCAGCCTCTCCAGAGGAGTTCCTCAGGTGCAGCCCACTGACCTACTCTTCCATCAGCTTCCATGCTCAGTAATTATCTAGCCCCTGGCTCCCTGCCCCCGTCCACCTCAGTATGTTAAGCTTTGGCTTCTCCACCAGGTCATCTCACCATCAACCAGGTCCATTCCCTGTTTTCTCTTGACCCTCCCGCTTGGAATCCTGGACATGAGCCTGGGCCGGCTGAACTCTGTCAGCCTCAGCTGGTCAGCCTGCTTTTGGTTGCGCCTCCGGCCTGTAAGTGTTCTGTCTGCACATCACTGGCAGCTGGCAGCTTTGTCTCTCCCTTCACCTAGAGTGGCCAGCACTAAGGGCCCTTTCCAGGGGTGGGCTGGCAAGATGAGCGCAACGTCCTTTTCTGAAATCCAGATGCAACATCTGCTAATGAAGTCACAGACCAACTGGGCCTATCAGCTTCCGGGTCAGTCCTCTCATTCAGGTCTGGGTACCTATCACCTGCAGGGAAAACATGAGGGACAAGGGCTGGAGTTAGGAAAACAAAGGTTTAGTCCAACACCAGGACTCAGGGAAGATGGCCAGACTCAGGATCAATAAGCCGTCTCCTGAATTAAGAGGTTATACAGGTTTTGGAGCCCCGGTTGAGAAAAAAAGGAATTAAGTGTATTGGCTGCAATGTGGGTTGGGGGCAAAGAAATGTGGACTTGGCTGAAGTTTCCTGGCTTGTCACAGGGCTCTTCATATATAAAGTGAGAATCCCCTTCAGATCACTGGAGTTTTGAGTTTTTGTTTGTGTGCCCTTCCTCTGGGTCCTCTGTTCCCAGCCGATCTTGGAGTTCAGCAAAAAGTTGTTGATAAGCCTCCATATTTGTCCTGTCTATAAAACTGAGTCTCAGAAATAGTCTAGGTAAGTTGTTTCTCTCTCTCTCTCTCTCTCTCTCTCTCTCTCTCTCTCTCTCTCTCTCTCTCTCTCTCTCTCTCTTTCTCTCTCTCTCTTTCTCTCCAAGTCTGAAAGCAAATGTTACCCTTAGGCTCCGTCTCAGTTCTGAAGCCACTAAATTCATGAGTCTCACTGAATTCACTAAATTCATGAGTCTCAGGACTCCTTGGTGGCTCAACGAGTTAAGTTGCAGCACTATGAAGCTATCCAGAGCCACTGCAGCATGAGTTCAATCCCCGGCCAGGGAGCTGACCCACATGGCGCAGCCGACCTCTCCTGCCTTGCCCACTGCTCCCCTCAGCAGTGTATTTCAGTTGATCTGCCTGTTCTGCTCCCTGCTCTGTTTCCAGTGAATACTCTCACCCCCCCTACACACATACCTCTGGCCTATACCCCAGCTTGTATGCATAAATAAATAAATCTTTAAAAAAGAAAAATAAACATAGATTCATGGGTCTCTCTCAAGCTGTGATGTCGCATCGACCCATTTGTAGACTTAGATCAATTTTATAAGCACACTGCCAATGTGTTGTTTATCTTGTTTAGCTTTTCTAATCTTCTCATTTAACGCACCTGTGGGGTAAGGGGCAGGTGCGAACACTGCGAGCAGCATACCAGGCACACTCAAAAGGGAGCTTCTCAGGCGTGTGTTGCCAGAAAGGCACCGTTCTTCCAGACCCTTCCCATCCAGTGGAGAGGTCTGCACCTGCCGACCGTGGCCTGCGGTGCCACATGTGTGTCCCATTGCCTTGCATCTCAATGATAAAGGTAGGCAGGGACAGCTTCGGAATTTAGCCATTTTAGAAGCTGGGTGGATGAGACATGTCCCTTTCTCAACGCAAGTCGTGAGGGGTCTCTGGTTGCCACCCAGAGTTCCTGGACCCTTATGGAGCTGGCATTCTGCTGGGCTGCCGGAGGGGGCACTCCAGAGTCACCCAGCAAACAATCTAGCTTGCCCCCTTATCCGGTCTTTAGATAGCTGATTATGCTCACCTTTGTTTTATCTTTCCCACTAAGGTTTGTGTCAGTCTTTATCCAAGTACTGATTAAAATATTGAGAATGCCAAGGGCCATGAAAATGGCAGTTTTATTGTCATTGCTGCTATAATGACAATACTCAACACCCTTTCTGGCTATTAAGCCAACAAGGTTTCCATCTCTGTATTGTATCACCCAACTTGTTCTTCAAGTTTGTCCATAAAGCTAGTTAAGTGGGGGGCCTTAGTCCAGTGCCCAGTATGCGAAACCCCATCTCTCTCAGTTCCTGTGCGCTGCCAGGACACAGCAGGTAAGACCTGGCCTCAGAGACAGAGACTGAGGAGGGCTTCAGAAGCCATGTCAGGTGGTGTGGAAATGGAATTTGAATTGCCCCATAGGATGGAGTAATGGAGAGAAGAACGTGTAGCTGTGAGAGAGCCCAGCTCTGAGCCTCTCTGAGTAGCTGGGCCTGTGAACGGGTCCACCACATCTTTCCCTCTGGGGTGACAGAGACCCTCCCTCGCCCTCCCCGCCCCACAGCCTGAAAGCCTTGGCACAACAGGCTGGCGATCACTTAACATGAAGCGGGGCCGGAGGATTGGGAGAGGAGCCGTCACCCCCTCCTCTCTCTCCTCAGCCCGCCCACGTGGCCCCTGGGTCCCGCCTGTGGGAAGGGAACTCCTGACTTGCTGGCCTGCTGGTTCCTCTCTCGGGAATATCAGTTACGTTCAGGCCGCAGGGAAAGGATAACACTTAACACAGAGAACTGAATTCGTCATTACAGACTCAGCGAGAAAACAGTTCGGGGACATTTGAACGCAGACCAAAAGATGCCTCAGCGCTCCACTGTATAGTTCAGCGTGGCACCGCCACTGGTGAGCCCCGCTCTGGGCCCTGGACGCCTGCCTCTGTGCTGGTCAGAGCGGACTGGCAGGCGCTGCGGACCCGTCTCTCCACCCACCAGCCAGCCTCTTGACTGATGCCAGGCCCGTGCGATCCGCTTGTGTCCCCAGGGCCCCGCACGTGTCTGGCTCACTGTAATTTGACAGTGAAGGGGGGCCCTAGGGGTTCTGGCTAGGCGAGGGTGACATCGTGTCAACTACTCCCCCTTCTTTTCCACACACCCACATTAGCAAGCCTGGGGCTTGGCATGTAGTGGGTGTCCAATAGATTTTTCCTGAACCAATTCAAGCAAACGCTCTGCCTCCCTATGAGGAAAGTTCAGGGACCGCCATGACTGGGGGCTCGGCCTGCACGGCTCACCCTCGCCCTCACCTAGGCAGGTCGATGACAGAGCCCTGTGGCCACTGCCGTCGGCTTCCCCGAGGACCGTGTCGGTGTGGAGCAGGGGCCTTCTCTTGGTCCAGGGAGTGAAGAGTTGTCTCTGCAAAGCTCCTCAGCCGCGCCCAGACCGAAAGGCTTCCTGCTGGCACACTCGCCCACACTGCTGACCCTGGGCACGCGCCGGTGGGGCCCTGTGAAGTGCCAGGCCCCCGGGGAGAGAGCCCTGAACTCACAGGCAAAGTTCTTGCCTTCATGGAGCGTGCATCCTCGCTCAGGGAGGAGGACAATGCAAACCAGTCTGGACCCAGCTGGCTGGTGGTGAGGAAGAGAATTAAGCAGCGTGCAGGGCAGAGGCCCGTGAGGGCTGCTGTTTTGTGGAGCATGATCAAGCAAGACCTCGATGGGGGTGACATCTGATCTGAGGCCTGAATTCAGTCATCCATTCGTGTAGAGGCCAACATCTTCGCCCGCCCTCTCCTGGTCTGCCTTCTCCTGCGCCTCTGTGCTGCCGGCTGTCTCCCACTGGCCCAGCCCCTCACCCCAGGATCCAGCCCCTCACCCCAGGGCCTCTGCTGGTTGTTCCCACGGCCCAAAATGCCACTCCTGGGCCTCTTCACGGTTTTGCCTAAATGTCCCTTCCGGTGAGGCCTGCTCTGCCACCCTGTTTAAAATAACAACACCCTCCCCCATCCACTAGTCCCTCACTCTGCTCCATTTTCCCCAGAAACTCTCTGCACCTTCTCATACACGACATAATTTACTTGTTTATTGTGTTTGTCGCTTACTGCCCGTGTCTTCTCCCTAGAGTGGAAGTTCGAAGGTGCAGGAATCCTTACTGCTTTGCTCCTCAGACACTTCCCGTGCGCCGAGAATCACGCCTGGCCCAGGGCAAGCGCTCTCCAAGTACTTCAAACACCCACTCAGTCCTTCTGCCTTGAAACGCCTGCCCTCTCAGGACCTGCGCTATAGCGGGCAAGAAGACCCTCTCAGGGGGTGCAGGGAGGGGAAACGCCACCCCCCACTTCCTTGTGAGTTGTTCGGTTTAATGCTGGTGGGTGGGGTATGTGGCTGGGATTCCCTGTCTCCTCACGCTCCCGCCATCTTCTCACTGAGCGCTGGGTGCCCGACCTTCCTCAGGGCAGGAAACTGAAAGGGGACCAGGAACCATGGGCCTGGTGGAGACTTGGGAGGAGTCAGGGGAGGGCTGGGTGCCAGGGGCCAGGAACCAGTGGGGTGCTGGGCCTGCCAGGGCAGGTTGGAGTCGAAGGAGAAGTCCCTGCAGGGGCTGAGGGAGGGGAAACCCCAGTCCTGATGCCCCTGGGGATTCTGTGATGGGCCTTGCAACGCCAGCCTATTTTCAATTCTAGGAGATTCCTGTTGCTCTCAGCGCTGTGTCTGGAAGGATTAACTGCCTAATGACAAGCCAGGGGAGGTGTGTGTGTGTGTGTGTGTGTGTGTGTGTGTGTGTGTGTGTGTGTGTGATGGTGGGAAGAGGCTGTGCCTTTTCCTCTCTTTAGAAATATCAGGGACTTTAGTACAAATTTCCTTTTCCAGAGCCTCCGCACCCCCATTCCTGAGTCTTGGATCGGGGCACCTCTCTGTTTTCCCAAGCATGGCATTTCAAAAGCCCTTTGCTCAAGCTTGGCAGCAACGCCTGCCATGCCACGATGCCCCGGCTGGGGCCCACTCCAGATTGACACCGTCATTTTCACCAAGGGTCCCGGTCACTTGATCACCAACAAGCGTTCCCTGGGGCTGGTCAGAGTTAAGTCCAGAGCGTGTGTTTCTTCCTGGCTTCCTGCACTTCTGAGCTATGAAATTATCTACCGAGCAAATCAATAATTCATCAGATTATCCACATTTAGTTTAAATTGGATCTCATTGCCTCAGGCTAGACTCTGAAGTACTGCTGCACCTGACACCCCCACCCAGTTGCTGGTGGACTGGGTCCAGCCAGTGGCACCATGCTGGGCCCCTTCTCCCCACCACGTGTTCCCTGCCCCCTAAGTCATTTCCCCTTTGGATCGCCTCATCTGGAAGGCCACCCTTCTCTTGTAATCTCTTTGAGGGCCTGGCTTTTCTTTTTTAAATTTATTTATTTATGCATACAAGCTGGAGTGTGGGCCAGAGGTGTGGGGCGGTGAGAGGATTCACCAGAGACAGAGTGGGGAGCAGAACAGGCAGATCCACTGAAGTACACTGCTGAGGGGAGCAGTGGGCGAAGCAGGAGAGGTCTGCTGCGCCATGTGGGAAGCTCCCTGGCTGAAGATCGAACTTGTGCTGCAGTGGCTCTGGATAGCTTTGAGGGCCTGTCTTAAACCCAGCCTGCACCGCGAGCTTCCCTGGACGTCTGCAGCAGACAGAAGTGCTTTACAATTAGATGCACACAACTCCGCATTTAATTGCACTCCATTTGTTTCATATTTGCAAACTCTGTCTTCCCCCGGAGTTGTCAGCAGCACAAGAGCAGGACATTATAATAGACTCCTCACGTCCCCCCAACCCCCAACACGGCACACACTTGGTGAATAGTATCAGCTTATCTCCTCCCTTCTCTCTAGTTCCATCCCCTTCTCTGAGTCCAAATTACTTTTTGCCCCTCAACCTTCGATCCCACTTTCCCCTCCAGTCTCAGATTTGGGCAGACCCGGCTGCCTGGAAGCCCACCGCGGAGATGAGCAGGACTTTGGGGGGCTCGAGTAGATGCAGCCCATGGGGAAGGCGCTGTTGCCGCTGGGCGGGTGAGGCGAAGGTGTGAGGGGTGGCTGATGAGCTGGATGGAAGACAGAGACTCAGAGATCGTCAGAAGATAAAAGGATGTTCCTTTTGCAGGTTGCAAAACGCTTTTACTTCTGTTAGGGCCCTTGAGGTCTGTCTCCTACAGCAACCCATGACGTAAGCTGAGCAGGTGCCCTTCTTATCTCAGGCGAAGAGATGAAACTGGGGCAGGAGGAGCAGCGCCCACTATCCAGCTCGGGCCTGCTTGGCCTCACCTCCAGGTCCGCCATCTGGCGACTCCCTCTGGAGCTGCCATGGGAGGGCCAGGTGTTAAGCCAAGGAACCTGACTCGGCTACCTGCCTGTGGCTATTTACACAGTTCCAATTGATTTGTTGTAACCTGTAATTATTTTTGCTGAATTTTTTTTCACGGTCCATTTGCTTTTTACTCTCCAGCAGACAAGCTACAGGAAAAAGCAGCTTGGGAGCTAAGTGGGAGCAGGAGGACCTGTCTTTGTTGCTGAGATGGAAGGCTGGGGGATTCCAGGTGCCAGCATCTGGCTTGCTCCCCTGATCTCCCTTTGGCCCCTTTCTCCCACACATGGGAGAGGGAGCTCTTGAACCTGATCTGTCTTCTTAGTGGTTCTCAGGGCTGTCTCTGGTCAAGTACCCGCTAAAAGGAAAAGAACCTCTCCAGAGTCCCTAACTCCATCCTGCGATAGAAACATTTCCTGGGGCACACCTCTCGACACAGAGTTTTGGAAGAAAAAGGAGGGAACCCGGTAAGGACAAACTGGTCGTTTTCTCAGGAAGTGTGACTCTTTGATTCCCCCTCCTAGCTGGTAGGACATTCCTCGAAGCTTGGGGCAGCCCACCCCCTCACTAGGGAGGATTGAGTGTTCAGTGGTTGCCCAGTTTGGAAAGTCTGGGGGAAGATTTCTGCCTGTGGTCCAAACCCAAGTGGTCCCTCGAGGAGGGAAGGGCTGCTCACGAGGTCATTCCACGTCGCCTTGGCTGTAGCTGCATCTCCAGGAACACCAACAGGTGCAGGGCAGGCCTCCTCCATCACAGAGAAAGGGGCATCACAGCATGCCCCTTCCCCTCACTCCCCCTCACTGCCCCCGCCTCGCCCCGGAGTCCAAACCACTCCCCAATTCCAGTCCAAGCAGAGGGACTAGAAAGCCAAGTCTTTCCCTCCCTGTAGAGCCAAATCTTTCTCAGCAAAGGCTTAGATTAGGAGAGTTGGTTGGGTTTTGCCTTTAAAATTAGAGTAGGACCTCCCTGGTGGCGCAGAGGTTAAGTGCTGCGCTGTGGAGCTGTCGGCAGCAGTGACGTGAGTTCAACGCCCAGCCAGGGAGATTCCCACATGGCGCAGCAGACCTCTCCTGCCTCGCCCGCTGCTCCCTTCAGCAGTGTGTTTCCATTGATCTGCTTGTGCTGCTCCCCACTCTGTCTCTGGCAAACCCACTCACCGCCCCACGCCTCTGGCCTGTACCCCAGCTTGTATGCATAAACAAATAAATCTTAAAAAAAATAAATTAGAGTAGAGACCTCCCTGATGGTGCAAGGGGTTAAGTCTCAGCACTGTGAAGCTATCATTCAGAGCCACTGCAGCAAGTTTGATCCCCAGCCAGGGAGCTTCCCACATGGCTCAGCAGACCTGTCCTGTCTCCCTGCTGCTCCCCTCAGCAGTGTATTCCAGTAGATTTGCCAGTTCTGCTCCCCACTCTGTCTCTGGTAAAACTCTCACACACACACCCCCCACACACACACCTCTGGCCTACACCCAGCTCTTGTATGCAAAAATAAATAAATAAAATAAAATTAGAGTAGAAACATAAAGAAGATGTTAATTCCTCAGCACTGAAGAGACCCGACACCTTAGTACTCAAAGCTCAAACAAAGCTGGGGTGACCTCCTCAGAGTAGAGTTGGGGTGAAGCTGAAAATAGCTCTCATTCTTCTGTGACATGCTTCCAGTCAGAAAAATAGACACACTTAATTTCTCAACCTAGTTATCATACCACACTATCATTTACCAGGTAATTCACCAATACAATTCTTAATCCTCATGAATATTATCTCAAGGTAGTTATTATTAACCACATTTTACATGTTAAGAGGCTTGGAGGGTTTTGAAAAAACCCCAAACTGGTGTAACCACACAAGTAAGAAGTGATGGAGGCAGGGCTCAGACCCAGCCCTGGCCAGAAGCTATTTTTCTCTGTCAGAGCAGAGCCCTCACCACCAAAGACGTTTGCAGTATCACAGCTCAGAAAGACCAAAGAAAGACACGGCAAGGAGAGTCTCGAGGGGTCAGTGAAGTAGAAAACTACTTTCAGGAGGTCGCTGCCAGTATCCAGCTAAAGAATGAAGACCTAAGCAGCATAAACAAATGTCGAACTCTAGTTGATCTCTGGCACTGAGGTTAAGTGTACTGATAACTGCATTTCTGTTAAATGTGTCCAAAACATAGACTGGATGGACAGACATGTCATAAAGCATATAGAGCAAAATGTCTGTTTCAGAGCCTTGGAGGTGGGCGTTCATCGTGCAAGTTTAAATTTTTCATAATAACATATTGGAGGGAAAATAAGTCACATGGGTGAGGCAGACACAACTCTGAAGCAGTACAAAGAGTGCTCGAACAGAGCTAGAGCTGTGCTGAGGGGCAGTGCCAGGGAGGGGACAGGCCACTGTCAGGGAGTCCTTACCCACGTGCACAACTGCAAGGCCACTCAGGCACAGGGTCCAAAACAACTGGGTTTATTTAACAAACAGGAGATTGGGGAAAAGGAAAGAGTATCCGAGGCCACAAGTGGACCACCGTCTCACCCCGGATAGTGTCCACAGTGTCCAGAAGTCCCACATAAAGGCCTGATGTGGAAGATGAAGTGACACTGCAGCAGCCCACAGGAGCAGTCTGAGGCCTGGGCCAGACGTTGGACCGGACAGCGAGGGACTCAGGAGCACCAGGAGGCAGTGCCGGACAACCAGAGGCTGTGGTCAGCTCTGTGAGGAGCCGGGCCAAGACCGTGGGTGCTCCTTGCAGGCGATGTCAGCATCAGGGCGGGAGGCCGGGGCAGTAGCTGAGTCTCTGTGAAGGTCTTTGGAGGTCTGGAAGTCTCTGGAGGGCCGCTGACCCCCACAAAAGTCAACTGCTCAATACTTGTCTCTCTTCAGAGGCAGGAGCAGAATCTTTCTTCAAAGGTGGTCTGGTGAGCCCTTTCTCTTCAAAGGCCCGGAGGAGGATGGTCTTTCTTCTGAGGCTGGGAGCAGAATCCTTCGAAGGTGGTCTGATAAACGCTTCCTCTTCAAAGGCCAGCTACTGAGTGACTCCTTCCTCTTCAGAGGTGGTCCAATGAATCCTTCTTCTCTCTTCAGAGGCCAGAAAGAGAATGAATCAAGCTGGCTCTTGTTCTGCCTTGTAGTCTCTTCAGGACCCCCCCACCCTACAAGCTTAATTAGACCGTTTTCAATCTTAAGTATCTGATTGGATGATTAGCACCGATGAGCTCTTTAATCACTTTCAATATAAATAACTAATGAAGTGAGCTTGAACCTGATTGGTTCATTTAGCTCACACATGACTGGTCCATGCCTCATTGGTTCATTTAGAATTAGCTCACGCCTCATTGGTTCATTTAGAATTCTAGAGCCGGATATAAAGAGGGGAAAACCTAGCCGGCCTGCACTCATGTCAGGGCAGACTGGTGGGGCTGTTGACTCTGGGGAGCCATGACCTGAGCTGGTGTCTGGTGATGTCCACAGGTATTAGGCTGAGTTATCCCTCTGTGCACATCAGCGTGGCTCAAAGGGAGCTTACTCATTGGTCACTAAATTCTTCTACAGGCAAAGTCCTTGAGACACTTGAGTCCTAGACACTTGAGAACACAGATAGGCAGCTATTGCTTTGTGGAAATTTAGAATACCTGGGGGAGAAATAGGATAGAATCATAAAATCAACAGTTGTAAAGACTAAGGGATCTTTATTTTCTACTTAATGGAAGGGAAACAGGGTTACAAATTGCTTGTAACGATACATTGTCCAAAGCCTCCTTTGTGTGACTTTGAGTATGGGGAGACTCACTCCTGGTCAAGAGTCAGAAACAGACAGTAGGGCAGGTGACCCAGAAGCACCAAGGGATAACGGGGGATACACAGTGGAGAATTCACCTACAGGTCCCTGGAGGTGCTAAAGAGCAAGGGTGACCCCTTTCAGTTGCAGGTTGGCTTGGTGGCACAGGAGCCAAGCCAGCTCTAACTCTGTCCATTTCTATCAACTTGAACAAGTCATTGTTCTCTTGAAACTTCGTTCCCTCTCCTGTCAAGGTTGCTAAGCTACCTCCGGCATGTCAAATTCTGCCTACAATTTGTTTCTATATGATTTCAAGTTAAAAATGGTTTTCATATTCTAAATGGCTGGAAAAAAATCAAAAGAATTACATTTCATGACATGTGAAAATTACATGAAATTCCAATTTCATTGTTTATAAGTAAAGGACGTGGTCACTCTCATTACCTCATGCATTGTCTGTAGCTGCTTCCAACCTGCAACCACAGTATCAGGTGGTTATAATCGAGACCACGTGACCTGCAAAGCCTAAAATATTTACTCTCTAGCCCGTTGCAGAGCACTTGCTGACCCAGTGTGAAGCGGTTCATCCACTGATGCCCTATTCCATCACCTCATTGCACAGAATTGCAGGGAGAATTAATAAGGGGTTTGGGCTGAGTAATCTGTAAGGTGCCACGAAGTGCAAGGTGTTAATACTACCCAATCTCATTTCCCTCAGTACATCCTTTCAAGGGAGAAGGGTGAACCTGGGAGGAATTTCATATATAACAGAGAGAGAAACTGATATTAAAGAAAGGAGACAAGACTGACATACAGAAATCAATGCCCCTGTTTTGCCAAGACAACTGTAGCAAGGACTTCAGCTCAGTCCCTCTGTCAGTTTGGGCATGTCGGGCCCTGTCTGGGGAGGAATGAATGGTGGGGGCCATGTTGATTTCAGGACTTTAGTAAGACAGACATTACAACATAACTTATTAAAAAGTAAATGCCAGGCCTCCCTGGTGGCACAGCGGTTAAGCTCTGTGCTATGGAGCTGTCCGCAGAGGCGATGCGAGTTCCACGCCCGCCCGGGAGATTCCCACATGGCGTTGCACACCTCTCCTGCCTCACCCGCTGTTCCCCTCAGCAGCACATTTCTGTAGATCTGCCTGTTCTGCTCCCTGCTCTGTCTATGGCGAACCCTCTCGCCGCCCCATGCCTCTGGCCTGTACCCCAGCTTGTATGCAAAAATAAATCTTTAAAAAAAAAAAAAAGAAAAAAGTAAATACCAAAATTACAATTAAATAATTTCTAAAACGGCGGTAATAAGCAAATCCATCGCTGCCGAATGATTACACTGCGTGTACCCCGTCTATGCTCTTGGGGCCACCCGCACCCGCACCCGCGCACCTGCCTGGCGGAAGTGCTGCGCGGCTCTTCCTGGCTTCACATCCGGTGACGTCATATTTGGTATCTGGAAATCAGCCACGGCAGGAGTTTTTACCCCTTGGCAGTTGACAAAACCTACAAATTAGGCCATATTTCACCTCAGAAGTGGTTGTGAACCCTTTACCTGCACACTGCTGGGGCCAGGGCGTCCAGCACAGGAAACTCACGAGGGAGAGTGGGCCGGCGGGCGGGGATGACCGAGCAAAGCGGGTGGGCACCGTGGGGCCTTGAAGAAGAGGAGTGTCGTGTCCAATTTTTTCTTGTCAAAGTCTTTGAACAAGAAGAGGAGTTTTGGGGGAGCTAAATCTCCGGTGCTTCCCCTGGGGAACCCTGAAGCCTGATCACCTGCAACGGCACTATGACCCACATTCTTAGGCGACACCTTCTGGGTGGGAAGGAGGAAACTGGGTGCATAAAGGTGGGGCGCTGAGGTTCAGCCCACTGAGCTGGACGACCTGCCTGGGCCCACCAGGACCTCGGAGCCTGATGTAGAGGCCTGGTTCCTTCCCAGACTCACGCTCCGTGGACCCCGTGACTGTCCTCCCAGCACCTGCTGGTGGGGAGGTGGCTGTGCAGGGGTCTACAGGGGGCTGTCTTCGCGGCAGCGGGACCTGGTGCCCTGCCCTTCTCCCCACAGGTGCCCAGAAGCCTTGTCATCCGGGAGCCTGACCGCCCTGCCCTCAGTTTGTCTGTGCCTCTGCCTGCTTTTCCTCCCTGTCCATCAGTCAGCTGCCTGGCTGCTTTCTTTCCCCTCACTCAGACTCACTAAGCTCATGGGGGTTGTTCAGCAGTGGTGTGTCTGGCACGCGAGTGTGTGACTACAGCTTTGGCTGTCCCTGGTGGCTGTCTTCTCAGGCAAACTGTCAAAGGATTGCTTATCTTTTTTTTTTAAGATCTATTTATTTATGCATACAAGAACTGGGGTGTAGGCTGGAGGTGTGGGGGTGAGAGGATTCACCAGAGCCAGAGTGGGGATCAGAACAGGCAGATGGACTGAAGTACACTGCTGAGGGGAGCAAGTAAGGCAGGAGAGGTCTGCTGCGCCATGTGAGAAGCTCCCTGGCCGGGGATTGAACTTGTGCTGCAGTGGCTGCCAACAGCTTCACAGTGCTGAGACTTAACCCGTTGCACCACCAGGGAGGCCCGGGATCTCGTATCTTTTGGTATTCCTAGGAGCACCTCGAAGGAGGCCACTGTTGTCGCAGGGAGCACCCCTTTGTAGACACAGGAGATGATGTTTGTGTTTCTCTCCCACGTGGGGTTCTGAGACACAGTAGCCCTGGGAGAGCCAAGAGATCACAACATTCATATCTCATTCTACAGATGGGGCAGCGGAGGCTGGAGACACAAGTGAGAGGGCAAGTTCATTACTAGGATGAGCTGGTGTCGGATTCAAACCCAGGCCTCTCTGAAGTTTGGATTTTTCCTAAGAACAGAACCAGAAATTGGTCTCTTGACTCCAGGCACAAATTTGAAAATCATGGAACCATAAAATTTTTTTTTTTAAGTAATCTGCTACCTACTCCTGGAACTCGGCTGAGCACTATGAAATGCAGTCCCTGCATCTCTGGCTGATTTACAGCATAGGCCTGAGAGGTGGGTGGAGACATAAAGGGGCATTTGGTTTGGACAGTAGGTACAGGAGAGAGTGATTTGTGTTCTCTGGCTGGTGATCATAAATGGAAGCTTGCAACAGAGAGAAGGGCCTAAGAAACAAAGCCCTGGGTTCACATCCTGTCTTTGCTGTTAATTGGCTGTGTGAACTTGGGCAAGCCTCTCAACCTCTCAACCTCTTGAAACCTCAGATTCTTTGTCTATAAGATGGGGATAGTGGGCCTCCCTGGTGGTGCAAGGGGTTAAGTCTCAACACGATGAAGCTATCGGCAGCCACTGTAGCGCAAGTTCGATCCCCGGCCACGGAGCTGACCCACGTGGTGCAGCAGACCTCTCCTGCCTCACCTGCTGCTCCCCTCAGCAGTATATTTCAGTCAGTCCACCTGTTCTGCTCCCCACTCTGACTCTGGTGCATCCCCACACCTCTGGCCTACACCCCAGCTCTTGTATGCATAAATAAATAAATATGTTTTTTAAAAAAAGATGGAGATAGTAATATTCTTTCAACAAGGATGTTGTGAAGATTAAATGCGATATTTGTAAAGTACTTAGTATAATACCTGGAGCTTAACAGATATTCAAGTAATAGTAACTGGTATTTTTACTTAGCCACCGACAGTGCAAGGTGGAGCAAGTGTGTCAGGCCAGAAAGGTGAACAGGGGATGAAAAGCACTTACCCTTCTGCTATTGGTCACAACAGCAGCAAAAACTCCTCACATTTGCATTTTTCTCACAGTGACAGCGCCCTGAGAGACCCAGTGCTGTCAGCCCTATTTCACAGGGTAACACACATTAGCAAATTTTCAGTTAGTATTCACTGCTCCAAGTGAGTTCTCAACTCTGGGGCCATTATGATTGCACAAGCACAGGCGAGCGGAAAATTCACCCCAGACTCTGGATCCTCTGAGCTGGAGGCTTTGAAGCCCTTTCTCAGTCTTCTAGTTTAAGAAAGGCCTAGAAAACTCAAAATATCCAGAATTTGGAGGAAGAGAAAGAAGGGATGAAGATGCCATGTGCTGATTCACCCAGAGCCCTGCAGAGACTGGGGGTCACCTCCGGGGCCTTCCTTCCTAGATGCCCCCTCCAGGGCTGGCACGCCCCCACCCCGGGCTCACAGAGCCTCATTCCCACAAGACAACTGCCCCTGGGCTACCACGCCGGGCTCTTTGCAAGGCCGACTCTGGCATCAACCCAGCCGGAGAGCAAGGAGCTAAAGACAGGACAGGCGCTGTGTGCCAATGGCAGGAGGAGGTGGGGCCACGCCTTGCTCTGCGGGGCCGCGGGCACACGAGCGGGGCTGCCTGGAGCCCATGGGAGGAGGCGCGAGAACACATTGCTGTCCACACGTGGAGTGATCAGGTCTGCCCGGGCTCTCCCGTGTGCGGGTAACAGAAGAGACATGCATGTTTGTGTGCGTGAGGATGTGTTTGTGGCGTGGTGTCTGAGTGCGGGCTGTGTGTTGTGGGAATGGTGGGTGGGTGTGAATGTGTGTGTGAGCTGTACACATTCAAGATGTAAATAGATGGCAAGAGGCTGATGCCACAAGCCACGGATACAGACTGTAGACGACGCTCCAGCCTGCACCTGCGCGCCTGGGCCACACGTGGAGCTGGCCTCTGTGGCCGGTCAGGTTCTGTGTGCTTGAAGATGTGTGCGAGTAGATCAGTGGACATATGCACACTTGGACATGCAGGTCCACACGTGAGTGTTGAGTGTGTCATGCGTGTGTCAGAGTAAGGCTGTGCTTCCGAGCAGGGCTGGGACGAGATACGAGTGCAGGACAGTAACAGATTTCCTGTTTTCCTATAGGCCAGATTCTGTCTGTTCCAGTGTTGCCAGGCGGAGTGAAATCCTAAAGGTCTAATAAATCGAATAAGGCTTTGATTCCCCAAATCTTATCCACACGCTGCTCAAAAACACCTAGAAACGCGTCCCTGTAGGGGAGCCCCACACTCTAGGGCAGGACAACCCTAACAACAGTCTTTCTTAGCCTTCCCTCCCTCTGCCCCCTAAGGAGCAGGGCCTGAAACCAAAGGTCTTCGCTGGCTCTGCTCGGGGGATCCTTGTCCCGAACACCCCAGCTCCCCACCCAGGGCCCAAGGGGCTGGTTCATGTCTCCCCTACCTTGTCATCTCCCTAAAGCTGCTTCCGCTCACAGCCCCCTGTGCTCTGGGGCTGACATTCCTTCTTTGCTCATTTCTTTCTGCTTTTGTCTAATGAGGTACAGGAACTGCTGAAACTGACAATAGAATTACCTGGGACGCCAGATTCTGTCAATCTCCATTAGGAGCCCAGGAGCGAACAGTCAAAGCACAAGGACACCTTGGTGTTGCTACCGTTGGGGGCCCTGGGGCCCATGGGGAGAGCAAACACAGCAGCTTCCCCCAGATGCTCACCCTGCGGGGGAGTCCACCTGGCTCCCAGCCCAGGCTGCAGCAGCCGCCTCTCCCAGGCCCAGCCGTGCTGGGAGCCAGAACCTGGGAGAACCGAGCACCTCCCAGCCCGTGGTGAGCCCCTCCGGGAGGAGCTGCCTGAGGTTGTCTAGGCAACCCTTTTCCGCTTAAATGACTTATGGAACACACAAGGCCTTTCTAGAATATCTGGGTCACGTACCTGCTCTTGACCTCCACTGCTTCTCAGCTGCTGGAGACCACCTCTCAGATCACCCCTCCCCCAAATCCTTTTTTGGGTCACACCATTTCAACCCATTGTGAAACTTAGTCTTTTTCCTCAAGTGAAAAAAAAAGAACACTCAAAAGTTAGTTTTTTCAATGATGGTAATGGAACAATTGGACAAACGTGCAGAAAAATAATGGATCCTCCTATACTTGACACCTTTTACAAAAATCGATTTAAAATGGGTTCAAAATGGATCCTCTTGGTCATTTTATAAATAGATCATATACGAAACATACTGTCTAATCAGGAATATCGCACTGATAAAGAAACAGGGGGCCTCCCTGGTGGCGCAAGGGGTTAAGTCTCAGCACTATGAAGCTATCAGCATAGCCGCTGCAGCACGAGTTCGATCCCCCGCCAGGGAGCTTCCCACATGGTGCAGCAGACCTCTCCTGCCTCACCTGCTGCTCCCCTCAGCAGTGTACTTCAGCAGACCTGTTCTGCTCCCCACTCTATCTCTGGTGAATCCTCTCACCACCCCACACCTCTGGCCTACACCCCAGCTTGGATGCATAAGTAAATAAATCTTTTTAAAAAAGAAAAAAAGAAGAGAAACAGGAGTCCTGGAGCAAGCTGTAATGCAGGATGCTGCTCGAAGAGCAAGAACCTGGCCTTATTGATAGAGAATGAAGAGAAAAGGGTGGGTCAAACTGAAAATATGACTGTGTTATTTAAGACTTTAGGGATAGTGAGTTGATCGATCAGATAAATCATCCTCCTAAACACCCACCCATGGTTCCAATCTTATCAACAAGGCGTTCCACTGATCAGTCTCTGGGATGCAAAGTACATCAGTCAACAGCTCCCCGCGGGGGGCCCCCCCCCCCCCCCCCCCCGTCATACTTTCTGATGTATAGCCATTGCCCCAGGGCAATCAAGCATCTTAATCTTGTCTAACTTGAAAGGAGCCTTGTAAGGTATGGTATGCTACATTTAGCAGACCCATAATAAACCTATCAAATTCTAGGAGAAATCTTTGTAACCTTGGTTAAGCAAGAAATTTTTAGATATAACACCAAAAGAATGATTCATAAAAGAAAAATGACAAATTAGATATTATCAAAATAAAAAAAAAAACTTGTTCTTCGTGGTTCCTGTTGATAGAATAGAAATACAGTCCTCGAGAAATATTTGCAAATCTCATTTTTAACAAAGAACTTATACCCTTAATATGTAAAGAGTTCTCAAAACTCAAGAATAAGAAAGTAAACATACTGAAAAAAAAACGGATAAAAGATTAGAACAGGAACTTCTCCAAAGAAAATGTAGGGGTGGCAAATAAGCATATGAAAAGGGACTCATTAATCATTAGGGAAATGTTAAAACCACAATGAGACACTACTACAAGCCAATAAAATAGCTTTAAAAAAAACCTAACAGTACCAAATGAGGGAGAGGTTGTTAGGAGAAAGTATGACAGGGTGGTCCCCAGATAGGGGGTGTGTTCCAGGTTCCCTGCCCCACCCAAGGGAGGGTGAAGCTGAGAAGGAGATAAAAAGCTGGAAAAGAAGAGACAAGACACAGAGAAGAGATAGAAGAAAGAAGGAAGCAAGATGGAGGCCAGAAGAGGCACAAGGACCAGAGACATGTAAAGAAGCTGCACTGGCCTGGACTGATTGAAACAGATGTGGGTGAGAGACCCATGGGGAGGTTGACTATGGCAACATTGATACTGGTCTTGATTTTGCTCTTTAACTCCCAGAATTGTCTGGCTGTTTCTGGCCCTTTTGTACAGGTCCCTGCCGAAAGGTGTTTTAGTTCCTCCCAGAATTGTCTGATGGTTTCTGACCCTTTTCTATGGGTCCCTGCCAAAAGGTGTTTCAGACTTGCGGCAGGCTTTCGGGCCTTGCTTTGGGCCAATCTCACTTGGGTGGGCTTTTACCCACGAGAGGTTGGATAACATTGGGTGCTTGATTTAGAAAGTATATTCTTTGTCTTCTCTGTCTTTTCTAATTGTATTAAAGTTTCTTTCCACTAAAGGTCTTGTATGTTTTATATTGATGCAGCGGATGGCAGAACCTATTTTGAGGGGACAGGTTTGGGGGTTCTGGGGGTACCCCTCTCCCTGCCCTGTAACAAAAGGATGTCCTGACTGAACTCTACGAACAGGTTTTATGGACTCCACCCCAGACCAAAGAGATCCAAGACACCAAGGACTACAAATCCCATAATGCCATCCCCACCGAAGTGAGGGCTGCTGGGAACTGAGGGTGGAGTTAAGCAGCCAGGCTTGTTATATAACCAGAAATGTGGGCCTTGGGGGCCCTTGGTTTTTTGCTGACTTTCATTGTGCTATTGGGGTCCCAGCCCAGCAGAACTGGTACACATGTAGCAGGGTAGTCCCCAGGAAAAGGAGAGGTTCCAGATTCCCTGCCCCATCCAAGGAAGGGTGAAGCTGAGCAGGAGAGATAAGAAGCTGTAGAAGAGAGAAGCTAATGAGAGGAGACTGGAGAAGGGAGGAAGCAGGATGGAGGCCAGAAGAAGCAAAAGGAGACGAGAGACATGTGAAGAAGCTGCACTAACCTGAACTTATTGAAACAGATATGGGGGAGAGACCCGTGGGGAGGTGACAATGGCAACATAGATCTTGATTTTGATTTTGCTCTTTGCCCCCCAGACTTGTCTGTCTGTTTCTGACCCTTTTCTGTGGGTCCCTGTCAAAGGTGTTTTAGACTTGTGGCAGGCTTTCGGGCCAATCCCATTTGGGTAGACTTTGACCCAGGAGGTGATGGGTAACATTGGGTGCCTGATTTAAAAACTATATTCTCTGTCTTTTCTGTATTATACACTAATTGTATTAAAATTTCTTTCCACTAAATGTCTTCCATGTTTTGTCTTGATGTGGCAGATGGCAGAACCTATTTAGAGCGGGTAGGTTTGGGGGTTTTGGGGTGCCTTGCCCCTTGCCCTGTAACAGAGGCATTCATCAATTTATCTCTTTCTCCCTGGGTTTTTCCTTTCTTCATTTCCCCTTTTTGTAAATAAACCCCTTATTAACCTTTTTGTGTGTACCTGTAGTTGAGTCTCATTATATGTTCCTTCTAAGTGCATGGGTGAGGACCCACAGTCAGGCCAACCCATTGGGTTGCCCTGTAACAAGGTTATAGAACAACAGGAGCTCTTGTACATTGCGGTAGGAGTGCAAAATATACAGCCACCTTGGAAACAGATGTAGGCTTCATATAAAGTTACCATATGAACCCACAATCCCATTTTTCTTTGTTTAAAAGAAATGGAAATTCTTGCTCACACCAAAACCTGTACATGTATATTTATAGCAGCTTTATTAAAAATCATCAAGAACTGGGACAACGCAAATGTTGTTTAACTGGCAAGTGAATAAACAAACTGGCAGAGTGGAATACCACTCAGCAACAGAAAGGAACACACTGCTGGTTGACACATCACATGGATGAATCTTACGTGCATTTTGCTATGTGAAAGAAGTCAGATCCAAAAGGCTACATCGTGCATGGTTTCATTTATATGACATTCTGGAAAAAGCATGCGTAGGGGACAAAAATAGATGAGTGGTTGCCAGGAGTTAGTGGTGGGGAGGAGGATGGATACTCAGGGGGCAGGACAGGTAGGGCAGGACAGGTGCAGGGTAAATGAAAGAATGATCAGGTTTTTCCACCCTCCCATCAGTGATAGACCTCTGCAGTCTTACACACATGCCTGATGGCAGGCACCTGGAGTAGGGTGTGGGTGTGCCTGAGTGGGCGCACCTCCGCCTGGAGGCTGAGGGTTGGAGAGCAGCAGCGGCAGGGAGCAGAGAACAGAGCATGAGGACGATGTGGTGGGGTGCAGCAGAGAGACCAGAGAATGCCAGAGAGCCCAGAAAAAGTGAAGATTTGTCGGGGGCTGGGAGGTCTGCCTGCCTCCTGGTCCCCTTGCCACCCTTGCCTGCCCTGTACCTGATTGCCTGACTACAAAAGATCATTAAAAGCCTGCAAAAGGGGCCTCCCTGGTGGTGCAACAGGTTAAGTGCAGCACTATGAAGCTATCCAGAGCTATTGCAGCACGAGTTCGATCCCCGGCCAGGGAGCATCCCACATGGTGCAGCAGACCTCTCCTGCCTCACCCGCTGCTCCCCTCAGCAGTGTACTTCAGTTGATCTGCCTGTTCTGCTCCCCACTGTCTCTGGTGAATCCTCTCACCGCCCCACACTTCTGGCCTACCCCCAGCTTGTATGCATAAATAAATAAATCTTAAAAAAAGGAAAAAGCCTGCAAAAGCCACCGAGGGCTCCAGGACTCCTCTTTTACCCGTCTGCCTGAACCACAGGGAAACTGCCTAGTGCCCTGCTGGTGCTACAACAGGGGAATCTCCGGAGTAGTGGAATAGTCGGACCACGATGGCTCCGCATTTGTCAAGACCTGTTGCTGCGGATCTCAAGTGAATTTCACTGTGTGCAAATTTTTTTTAAAAACAAAAAAACAAAATTGAATGTTGGGGTAACCCAACATGGGATACAAACTAAGAAATAAACCAAATTATATTACAAATGAGTCCTATACCCATGTTGAAGGGGATGGGAAAGAAAAGAACCAACTGACTTTGGAAAACTGTTGGCGGCAGATTGCCAGACTAGAGACCACCAGCTGCATACAGACTGTCCTCTAATGGGTCCGTGTGCTTCTCACAGCTAGGTGCATCAGCAGCTCTGCAGCTTCGTCACAGGTGTGCCCGGTAGGCATGAACAACTGCCAGCAGCCGGCTCTCCTGGCACGATAGCTTTGCTCTGTAAATTGCTGCGAGCGCTGAATTAGCAAACACTGAACCATTGCTCCCAGGGAAAAGACCCGATTAGGTGCCTACGAGCCCTGCTCACTGTTTTCATCGGCTGATCAATGCACAAACTTGTTTTATGTGTGTTTCTCATTAAAGACACCTAATTTAATATATATTATTGATTCATTAACATCGAGCTCACCACCAACAGTGCTGTAACTCATACCCCGAGGAAGCTTATCTGACATGTATTTTCTCCTGAAGGCATTTCACAGCCTTCCTGCATTTAGGGACACCTGACAGCGTTCCTCTTATGGGGCCATTTTCTATAGTGGAATCACCCACAAAAAGCACGAGGGTGTGGAAAATGTGGCACTAAATACACCGTGAAAAGTATGCTTGTTTATAGTGTGAGAGCTGAAAGGAGAAGACACGGGTCACCTCAAGAAACCTCCACTGAGAACGTGCCCCTTTGGGCAGCTCTAATATTTCACGGCTCGGTGCATGTCTGCAAAGGACTGCCAAAGCATCCGAGTATTGATTGTGAGATTATGAATGAATTTTAGTGAGAAGGCAGATCTGCAAATGCAGAATCCACAAACAACTGTGAGGTATGGAGCATGAGAATCAGAGGAGGGGGCAGGGTGTCAGCCTGTAGGAGGGGGGTCCCCAGGAAAAGGGGATTTTCCAGGTTCCCCGCCCCACTCAAGGAAGGGTGGAGCAGAGCAGGGAGGAAGAGAAGCTGCAGAGGAGACTGGGGAAGGAAGGAAGCAGGATGGAGAGCAAAAAGTGTTGGGGGGGGGGGAAAGAACGTCTGCAACAAACTCCACAGACAGGTTTATGGACCCCACCTCAGATCAAAAAGATCCAAGACACTAAGGGCTACTAATCTCTTAATGCCACCAGCATCAAAGAGAGGATTACTGGGAACTGAAGGGTGGAGCTGAGCAGGAGATAATAAGCTGGAGAAGAAGAGGACAAAACTCACAGAAGACAGGAGGAGAAGGAAGCAGGATGGAGGCCAGAAGAGGCACACGAAGCAGAGAGACTTGTAAAGAAGCTGCACTGGCCTGGACTGATTGAAAGAGATGTGGGTGAGAGACCCGTGGGAGGTTGACTCTGGCAACATTGATATCGAGCTTGATTTTGCTCTTCAACTCCCAGAACTGTCTGGCTGTTTCTGACCCTTTCCTATGGGTCCCTGCCAAAAGGCATTTTAGACTTGTGGCAGGCTTTTGGGCCTTGTTTTGGGCCAATCCCATTTGGGTGGACTTTTACCCACAAGGGGTTGGATAACTTTGGAGACTTGATTTGGAAACTGTTCTCCGACTCTTGTCTTATATGTTGATTGGATTAAAGTCTGTTTCCACTTAAGGTCCTATAAGTTTTGTATTGATGCGGCGGATGGCAGAACCTATTTAGAAGAGGGCAGGTCTGGGGATTCGGGGCTGCCCCTCTCCCTGCCCTGTAACCGAAGGAGACCCCGGAGGAGGCACGTGGAGCAGAGACAGGTGAAGAAGCTGCGCTGGCTTCTTGGTCCTGGACTGGTTGAAACAGACGTGGGTGAGAGACGTGGGGAGGCTGACAATAGCAGCTTTATCTTGATTTTGATTTTGCTCTTTTCCTCCCAGACCAGTCTTGTTACAGGGCAGGAAAGAGGGGCACCCCTGAAACCCCAGACCTGCCCTGTTTTAAATGGGTTCTGCCATCCGCCATATCAATACAAAACATATAGGACCTTTTGTGGAAACCAGACTTTAATACAACTAGAAAGGACAGGGAAGACAAAGAATATAGTATCTAAGTCAAGCACCCAATGTTATCCAACTCCTCGTGGGTAAAAGTCCACCCAGACAGGATTGGCCCAAAGCAAGTCTCGAAAGCCTGCCACGGGTCTGGAACAGCTTTTGGCAGGGACCCATAGGAAAGGGTCAGAAACAGCCAGACAATTCTGGGAGGAACCAAAATACCTTTTGGCAAGGGCCCATCCAAAAGGGTCAGAAACAGCCAGACAATTCTGAGAGGAACAGAACAAAATCAAAACCAAAGTCAACACAGCCATCGTTAACTCCCCACGGGTCTCTCACCCACATCTCTTTCAATCAGTCCAGGCCAGTGCAGCTTCTTTACAAGTCTCTTTGCTCCTTGGGCCTCTTCTGGCCTCCACCCTTCTTCCATCTCCTCCTGTCTTCTATCTGTGCCCTGTGTGTCTTCTGTGTGCATCCTCTGCGTGTCTGTCCTGTCTCTCTTCTCAAGCTTCTTATATCCTGCTCAGTTCCACCCTACCTTGGGTGGGACAGGGAACCTGGGACACACCCTTTCTCCCGGGGACCACCCTGTTACAGTCTGACTGTTCCTGACTCTTTTCTATGGGTCCCTGTCAGAAGGTACTTTAGACGTGTGGCAGCTTTCAGGCCTTGCTTTGGGCCAACCCTGTTTGGGTGGACTTTTACCCACGAGGGGATGGGTGACTTTGGCTGCTTGATTTGGAAACTATATTCTTTGTCTTTTCTGTATTGCACATAGAAAGTTCCTTTCTATTAAAGGTCTCATATGTTTCTTCTTGATGCTGTGGATTGCAGAACCTATTTAGAGCAGGCAGGTTTGGGGGTTCTGGGGTGTCCCTCTCCCTGCCCTGTAACAGACCCAGCTGGCTCCTGGAGGTTAGTTGCATTTCTAGAATGTTCTAGACTTTCTAGAGTTAAACTCATAGAGTTCACCTGGAAGGGCCACCAGAGACCAGGCATCTCCCACTCCTTCTCCAGGGGAGCATATGAGGCCTGGGGAGGGGAGGGACGCATTTGGCTCCCAAAGAGCTTTGCTCTGGCCCGTTCCCTTGGTGACACTGGGCTGCCTCTGTTCACTTCTCCAGGTTCCAAGTCCCTGAGGATTGAAGGAGTGGGTGTGGGGGAAAGATGCTTGAAAGCTAGACCTTGTTTTACCCAGACTGATGACTCTCTTATACCACCAATCTTCCAGAAAGATCCTTTAAAGAGCTAGCGCCTTGGGCTCATCTCAGACCTCCTTTCCTTCCATCAGCTCCCACTCCCAGGTGATCTCATCCATTCTCATTACTTTAAGTACCATCTATATGCAAATTTATATCTTCAGCCCAGACCTCTTCCCCTGAACTCCAGAATCCAATTTCCAAAGGCCTTCTCTACCTGGCTATTTAAGGGACATCTCAAACCTAACATCCCCAAACCAGAACTTCTATTCCCTCTTCACCCTCTCCCACTTCAGTCAATAGCTGCTCCAGTTGCTGAAACCTTGAGCAGCATCCTGAACCCTCCCTCTTATGTTCTACATCCAACCCAGCAACCGATTCTACTGGCTCCAAGCACTTCCTACCAGCTCCATTGCCATCCCCTAAGCCCTCTGGCTACAGCATTTGCTCCCAGAACTGGCTTCCCTGCCACAGCTGCAGCTGGCCTTATAAAAAAATTGTCCGGTCATCCTCTTCGCAAAACCCTCCTGCGGCTTTTCTCTCACAGTGAAATCCACAGCAGGTAAAAGATCCCTGAGGTCCAGTGAGCTCTGACCTCTCGTCTCTAATGTCCTCCCACTGACCCCTGCTAAGTTGCTTGCAGGGGGACCAGAGTGGGAGTGCAGGTGGGGGGGTCTTCAACCCCAGCCGCCCCCCACCCCGCCCCCAACAGGCAGATCTCGGTGGGAAACCCCTGCCCCGAGGCCTGGACATAGGCGCCCTCCCACCGCTAGCAATCCTCAGTTCTGGGCTTTCTTTTTCCACTTCAAGGTTGGATTTTCATCTCCTCTCCCCAGATTTGGAAAGTGTCCCTAATCACCAGAGAATCTAATTACCACTCCTTCCAAGCGGGCTCTCGGTCTCTGTTATGCAAATGTGGCTATAATTGTGTCAGGCAGGTTTTGGTGCCGTTTTATCTTTTCTCTGTGACCTCCTCTCCCCCTACCAGCCACACTCCCTTCAAGCTGGAGTGGCAGTTCCCATTTTTTTTTAATAGTGAAGCCCCTGAGTCCCCCTCCTCCCCAAACCAGGGAAATGGACTTGATTACCCGCTCTGGATCCCAGAAGCCACAACAGGCCCGCCTCGGGGCAAACAGAAGGAAAAATAAACAGCGTTTAGTGGAATTTATTTTATTTCTTTGGAGATGCAAATCAGAAGCTTCCAGATGAGCTCTGGGAACTGCAGGAGGAAGTTGGTTCTGGGAACAGGAGCCCAGACTGCAGGAAGACAGGCCCCTGCACAGCCAGAGGGGGTAAGCAGATTCAAAGGGGGGAGGAAGGGGGGAGTAGAAGCAGCACATTTGTTATCTCATCTTATTGAAAGTTGCCAGGCCCCTCTGAGTAGAGGTTTTGGGGACCCCCTGGACTGTTTCACTGGCCTCAGTGTATGCTTTCTGGATCCCTAAGAACTAAATGACCAAGGATGCTCTTAGCTCAGACACTCCCTCTTTCTCTTCTGGAGTCCCAGTTCTCGCTTTCTCCTCCCAATAAAGACGTCATGGGGCATTAGGGTCACCTTGAATACAATATACTGCAATACAGCTGAATGCGTATTTCTGCACGATAGCCAGGCCGCCTCCCCAGTGGCCATCAGAGCTGGCCTGTAGTGTCTTTCCCACAGTGGGCACCGCAGGAGGCAAGGAGATTCTGTTTGAAGTCCTGTTTGTTCATTCATTCACTCATTCAACAAACTGAATGTCCACTATGTGCCAGACAATATTCTAGGTGCAGGGAATACAGTACTGAACAAATTGGACCCAAGATTCCAATCTAATGGAAGGAGGTAGACAATACACCACCCAATGGCTATGTTGCCAGGTAGCAAAGAGTATGAAGAAGAAAAATCTAGATGAGGAGGACAGTGAGTGATGAGGACAGTGCAACCTGGAAAAAGCAGCTGGGGAAGCACTGATAACAGGTGAGCAGCGCCCACCGCAGCAAAGCTGGGGGTGCAGGCCTGCTCCATCTGGACACCCAGATCTTCTGCTTGACCAGGGCCAGGGGCGTAAGTGTTAAAGGCCCCCAAACCTGCCAGGGGAGAGTTCTGGTTCTTCCCCAAAACATCTTTGCAAACTTGTGCTCCTTTGACCTCTCCAAGACCCAGCAAGTGACCTGGTCGGTGGGACCCGAAGGGCTACCTGATTCAGTGAGACCCCAGGTAGGAGCACATGGCTAGCACCCTTTCCCAGTGCCTGTCTGCGCTGTTTCCAGGGGGCCCGAGATGGACTTTCAGATGACAGGAGTCATCTTCTGAGCTGAGAAGGCAAGTCCCCTGGGGGGAGAGGCAGTGGCAGGGCTTGTGACTGCAGTGGTAGAGTGACAGAGGGAGAAGCTGGAGGCCAGAGCTGTCGAGGAACATGGTCTTGGCTCAGCCCTTTCTCTCTGGAGCCCCAGTTCTCACTTTCTCCCCTCTGAAGCATGCATCCTAGGGGTCACCTTGAACGCAATGTGTGTGCATATAGAAAAATCAGCTGCAACTGTGGATCCCTATTATTAGTAACAGATCATTTGTGTGATGCCTCCCACTGCCTGGGTTAGGAACTCCATGATGCCAGGGACCAGATTTTTAGTATTTTTATTATCACATTTAATTCCTGGCATTTGGCACATAGTGGGTGATCAGGAAACATTTAGTGAGCCACTAACCATTTTGACACTCTTCCTCAGCGCTGTGGCATTAGGCAAGGTAGGAGACTCTTGAAAACGAGACATCTTAACTGAGGTCTATAACCGGCGTGACTCAGCGCAGGATTAAGGGACTTCAGGGATGTAATCCTCCATACGTGACTTCTGGGCGACGTTAGGGTGTTGGAACCAAGGCCCCAGGCTTCTAAGAAGAGAGTGAATCTCAAGGGGCTTTTCTGAAAAGGGACAGATCTATCTCCTCACCTCTCATCTGGCCTCCAACATTAGAACCTAATTGCTACGATTAGAGAAGAATGAGTCAACAATTATTCTTTTGCAGGGTAATGTTACGTGTTTTCGTTTAAATTGTGGTCATGGAAGTATTTCTGCAAGTCAAGTATTAGCTAAAACGAAGAGTTTGTGTTCAGCTGGTTTCCATGGTAACCCATCAGCTTCCTTCGCTTCCCTCTCTCCTGCTCCTCTGTTATGGGGACACTTCTTTTCTAAACAGGAGAACCAAGATTAGTAAAAGAAAAGGGGTCATCGTCTGCCTGGGCCCCAGCTGCTCCCAGACACGGCAGCTGCGGTTTTGCTGTGAACCAGGAGGCTCTGTGGGCTTGCCGCCGAGCTCGGGGTGGGGGGTGGACGGGCTCCTGCTCCAAGGTCACCCCCAGCCCCAGATTCCTGCTCAGCCCTTGCCCTACCCTGACAGCCAGGCTGGTGCTGCAGGCACAGCTGTGCCCAGGGACTTAATTACACGCTTGGGATTCTGTTCTTCCAAGACCAGGTATTAGTTTTTAAAATAGAAGGATGGCAAGGGGTTGGAAGGAAGACAGGACCTGGGAGAGGCAGAGGAGGAACGGCAGACAGACAGACAGACAGTGTGTGTGTTGGGGGTAGGGGCAATAATCTTCTGATCTTTTGCTATTTTAAGCAAACAGTGCCCGGAGATTGCAGGTGGCAGGATAGTCAGAAGCGGAGGACTGGGGCTCAGGACAAATGTCACCTTAGCCTGATGAACATTTTCTACTTTGCAGGTTACCCATTTAATGACAGAGACACACAAACCCATAAAGCCTTCCCTTTCTCCTTGCAATATACATAAAAAGGCCCCATCATTTCCTGCTACTATTTTCCAGTGCAGTTAGCTTCTGAGAACAAGGGGCACATCCAAGGCCTCCTAGACGAGAGGATCTCTTTAGATTAGATGACCTTGCGCCGGATTCACAGAATGTATCAGTGAACTCACTTCATCCCTACAAAAAGCCTTTGCTGTCGATGCCGTGAAGAGCCCCTACTTTACAGAGAGGTTAAGGAAATGGCCCAAAGTCACACAGCACACAGTAAAGCAGCGGCAGAGCCCAGGTTCAGATGCCAGGGTTTGTGTTTGTAACTGCCTCCTTAAGGTGGCGGGAAGAGAATAAAGAGTATCTCGTCCAGTCACTCACTTTACCAGGACTGAGGAAGGAAGCGGCTTGCCCAAGGTCACAGAGCTTGCGAGCAGCAGATGCGCGGGCAAGCGCCCAGATAATTAAGCCAAAGCTGCTCCCTCTCCTGAGTGAGTTCAACGGGGCAAAGGTCTTCCCTCACGGCCAGTGGCCTCCCGGCCCCCAGGTCCATCGCCCTGCTCCTCTCTCTTAAGGTGCTCCTTCCCGGAGGTCTGCCAGCCCTGCCTCAGCCTCACCCCCTGGGTGAGGGGCGGAGGCTCTGCCCAGCAGTCCTGCCGAGACTGACAGCGCCGCCCACCACCCTGTCATCTCTGCCTCGCTCATCCCTGTCAGACGCCTCCCAGCTCCCAGCTGTCTGTCAGCAGCTGCTCAGGGATATAAATAACCAGCCGTTGGCAGAGGCCCCTGGCAGGGGTGGGGGGTGGAGGGGAGGAGATGGAGTGGGGGTGGCGACATGCAGGGAAGAACTCAGGGGTCTCCTCTGAGCCCTGGGCTCAGGGGTTTGAAGCTGCTCCTCAGAGGGGCTAGTTGAGGCCTGAAAGAAGAAGAGAGATTTGGGGCTTAGCAGAAGCTGCTGAGCAGAGGCCGGGAGCAGACCCCCTCTGTCCTGGTGTCAAAGGCCTTCCTGGAGCAAGCCAAGTGACCCCATTTCTTCCTCCCTTCATTGCCTGACTCTTGAGGGAGTATAGGGGGGTGCCTCTCCCCACAATATCTGTGGGGATGTTAATTCTGAAAAGGGTAAATCCTGGAAAGGAGAGGGCCCTTGAGTCTTGATGAAAGCACAGAGTGGGAAAGAAATAAGAAATAAAAAGATTTTGGCAAAACTGAAAGGACAAGGGAATCATTTAAAATTCAACTAACATTATCAAGCTTCTACCATATGTTGGGTGCTGCACACCGTCACCTCATTTCACGTCTCCCTAATCCCCGGGGTGGGCATTATCTCTCTCTTACAGATAAGCACACTGAAGAGTGATAAGCAGAGTCCAGGCAAGACAGGGCTGGAAGAAACTGCAAAGATCGCCAGGTTTGGTTCCCACATTCTGCTGAGGAGGCACAAGGAAGTTCACAGGCTCCCAGCTGGGTGGTGGCAGGGCTGGCTGAGGTGGTTGACAGCACCCAGGGGCCACAGCCATACTGTACCCTGTCCCCTGGGCTCCTCATAGTTGACCGCCCCCCAGGAACAGGCACACTTAAGAGCATCGCTGCAGCGCCCCCTACTGCTCAGGTGAAGCAAGACCCTTTGAAGAGCCCTATTTCCTGACTGGCCAACGGCAGGCCCCCTCCAGTTTCTCCAGGCCTAGCGCCAGGTGCTTACACCCTGGTGCACCAGGATCACCTGCAGGCGTGTTGAGAGAGCAGAGTTCCTCCCCCAGAGTTTCTGAGTCAGTAGGTGTATTGTTTATATTTTTTGTTTTGTGTATATTATGATGTTTTGACATCTTAAGAACTTTTCTGTCTGAGTAAAGGCTGCTCCTCCAGAGACTAGCCAAGTTTTAGAGACAGCCAGGGACTGAGAACATTCCTTTGAAATGCAAACTAACAATCCAGAGCCTTACCTTCATCTCTCCCCTAGACACCCAGAAGGCAATATTCCTCTGCCTTGTCATCCCAAGGCCAGGGAACCGGAAACTTAGCTGAGAGTCTGCCCAAATTGTTCAAACCAAACAATCCTGAAGCGTGCACCCTGCCCTGCCAAGAAGATGGTGCAGAAGCCCAGCAAAGACGGTGCCCTGGGCTCGCCCCTGGGCCGCCCCTTCCGCCTCCTACTGACATGTAGGTGCCTACCCAGGTGACCTGGGCACCGGGCCTCCTGTTTCTTGAAACAGTGAGGATAATGAAACCTCCTATGTCTCTTCTGGTGGCTGCACCCAGCTGACCATCACATAGAAGAACAGGATGCAGCAGCTCTGAGGTGAGTAGAATTAGAATTTCTTACAAGTTCCCAGGTGGTGCTGATGCTGCTATTCCCAGAACACCACTTTGAGAACCACTATGTGGACAGGGTTCAAAGGATGGATTAGACACATTTGCAAAAGGTCCCAGGAGTCTCTTGGAAGGAAAAGGATTAGGCCCCTGACTTCTTCTTTATTCAAATTCAGTAAGTCCTGACGGACTGAGATGGTGATGGCCTTCGACTGCCCGGAGGCAACAGACTCTGAGGGCCCCTGAGCAAGAATTTGTCCTGAAGAAGTGTGCTTCTTAGTCAGGCCACATCAGCATCCTAGGGGTAGGGGGCTATAACAGAAATTATTAGCCCCCCACCAAAACCTGCTCAGTCGAATCTCTGAAGGTATGGCCCCGGACCTGTGCTTGGTCAGGGTCTTCAGGTAACTCCACTACACAATAAACTTCAGGAAATCACTGCAAGAGAGCCTGCAGCCGGCCTTAACTCTGTGCCTGCATCGTCGTGGGGGCAGAGTGGCCAGTTCTGGCGCAGACTCAGCTATGTAGCTGGTGAACTTCGGGAAAGCTGACTGAGCACGTGCGTCTCAGCCCAGCTGCAGGGCGCCGGGAGCGGAGAGCGGAGCATCTGGTGCAGGCCTGTGCAGGCATCTGAGCGTCACAGCAGCAGAGGAAGAGCCCCTCCCACCCGCGGCCCGAGTGAGCCCACAGTCACTCACGGGGCCATGCCAAAGCATGGGCTAGGCAGCCCTCCACGTCCCCGGCCCCTAACCCCCTGCTACCCTAGGATTTTTCTAGTACTTACGAGGGACAAGAGGCAGGGAGGAAGAGAGGAACTTAGAAGAAGAGACACCGGACTTCTTGCTATGCTGGGCAGATGGATCCTTCGAGGATTAAAGTAAGTATTACAAAGATATGCGGCCTGGTTTGTGGCCTGAGCTGATGCAATACATCATGCTGGTTATCTTTGGTCAACTCCTTACTTACTTTGTGCCTCTGACAGAGAGAGGTGGACACTGGTACTTGCAGCTGAGAGTTCTGCCTCACGGAACCAGAATGGGGGTGTGGGGGCTGGGGAAGTGTCGCCGGAAGCACTGTGCGTGGTCAGGCCTCTCTTCCTGCCTCCAAAGACTGTAGATTCCAAGCAACCTGAGGTGATTCCGGAAAGTCTGCCGGCGATGGGCCAGGAGAGGTGTGACAAGGAAGACTTCCCTAAGCTCCAAAGGTGACTCCAGGTGCACCCCCCGCCATACCACACACCTACCTCCTTTTCCAAGCCCCCAGGCTGGTTTCCACCACAGGCCTCTGCGGAGGCTGCTCCTGGGTCTGGAGCGCCCATCTCCACCTTGCCCAGGCCAAAACACCTGTGTCTCTTCCGGGCCCTTCCAGATGTGCCCTCACGTGGCATGGCCATTTCTTCCCATGCTCCCCCAGGCCCGCTTGATACTGGGTACTTCTGTCAAAGCATATAAAACTTCTCTTGCTGGACTGGTAGCTCCCCGAGGACAAAGATTGCCAGGCCTCTCGGGAGACTCAGCCCCTTCCACTGTGAACAGATACTTCCAAGGCGGAGTTTACAATCAGGTGCAATTTTTATAAAGTCCTCCAGTAAAGAATTAAATTCTCGATGATGAGTCTTAAATGGCTCCTATTTTACCAAACTACCAAGACTTTTAGTACCTGATCTACTTAAGAAACACTCCTTCCCTGGGGAACTCCCAACTTGATGAGGGGAAATCTTCTCTCCCTAATCTGGTAAGGGTGACACATTCTTTGCCCTCAAGAAGTGCCCAAGATGATGGGTGACTAGTTCTGACACTTCTCCCTGTCATGGATTGGGTTCTTTTCATATGAGCGGAATAGTGGCCCCTGGAAGCCCCAGGCTGAACTGCCCTGTGGGTCACAGACCAGAGGAAGAATCCACATCCTAGTGTCAGATGCTAGAGAAGGTGCTGTGTGCCCTCACCAGTGTTCATCCCTTGGGCAGGGAGGGCAGGGTCAAGGGGATGTGGAATGCCAAATGCCAGCCCTACCAATCACAGAATAAGTTTGCCTTAGGGGGCAGGAAGGTTGGCAAGTCAAGCCGGACAGACAAAAATACTGTCCCAAGCTGCTGTGGAACTGGACACAAACCCAGGCCAGAACTGAGCATGTGCAACTCAATACTCCAGAGGGCACGTCAGTGCTGAGAGGGAGCGTGGGGCTGGAGGTCAGATGGGGCCAAGGAGGTTGAGAGGTCCTTTCAGATACCTGGGGGCAAGGGTGAGGGGACATTAGGGGATATTTTGAGGCAAGAAAAGACAATTTCTAAGAGGATACTGGCCCTGGCCCAAATCTGGTCCAATGTGGGGCCAGGACCCTGTGGTTGGACAAACCAAGGGCCTCTTCCTTGTGTTTGACTACCTTAGGCACACTGCAGCTCCTGGGCTCATGGCGGGCCTTTTCTGCCTCTAATTCGGAGGAGTTTGCTTTATTTCCATAGATTGCAATTTGTGTGTATTTTGATTTGGATATGTGCAGTTCTTTAAGTTTGGTTTTGGGTGATCTGATAAAGTTTGGTGACGGAAGCTGATTTTGGCTTAGGGTGGAAACCCTTGGATAATGAATATGCCTCCCCTCCCCTTGGTAATTTTTCAAATTAAATTTTTTCTTCAAACATATAGAGTATGTCATCTGAAGCTGAAATTGTACAAAGGCGGGGTATAGTTGGTGGGTTCTCATCGCATTTACAACTGCCATGGCAGGACATGACAGGCTCAGGGTTCAACAACAAGGTTTATTTACCAAGGGAAGAGAGGTAGAGAAGTTGGGAAAGAAGAAAGAGAGGTAGGCCAGAGGCAGTAGCAATGATTTGAAACAGATCAGATGCAAAGGTCTCTGTAAAAAAGGTCTTTGCAAAGTGGCACCACGGCAGTCAGCAAAAGTTATCCAAAAGCCTGGTCAGGCACCACTGGACACTGGTTAGCACCAAAAGCAATGATACCAGGGGTTGGTGCCAGATGTCTCAGAAGCAGGGACCAGTCTTAGAGATGGTGGGCATAAAGCCAACAGCAAACAACTCTTTTGGAGACACTAACACAGGGCCAATGGTATCATTCAGCAGGTGATGTCAGAGGCAGAGTCAGAGGTCAGGTTTGTGAAGGAATGGAGGCAGAGGACAGGGACCAGTACTACAGCTCAATGAAGGTCTTCTCAGGCGAGTTTAGATGAGTCCACCTGACTTAAGGCTGTCTGGAGCCTGACTTATATGGTCTTCGGGGTGCCTGCCTTTTGAATCGGTTGGTCCTTTTTAGTTGATTGGCATTCATGGGAGTTCCAATCAAATTGTCCCTTTATAATTCCAGCTATTTGATTGGTGCTGATTGAATTGCACCAGTGTGCCCAACCTGACCTATACTGAGGTTGGGCTTCAAAACCGAACACCAGGAGCCCCTTTCGCACTGGGGCAAGCTTGAACCTGATTGGTGCTCATAGGAGCTCCAATCAGATTGAACCATTTTCACTCCATTTTCAACCCCATGCTGGTTTCATGGGCTCCTCTGACAAAAACCACCTGGTGAGTTACCATTTTTATAACAATCCTTGGGTAAGAGCCATGGGCTCTAGGACACACATCCCGGATATGTACAGCCCGACCTCCGCTGTTGTCCAACCCTAGTTTTGGAAACTTGATTTGTTTTTGAGAGAAGAACTTAATTTTGATTTTGGTTCTTGTCCTTTTTATTTTTTTGTTTTATTTTTATCAAAGCTAAAATTAGGAGATTTCTCTTTGTGTCTTTATGTTGTATGGCAGTGTCTTCCCTGTGTATCTAATTATTTTGCCAGGACCTTCTCCTGCTCGCTCTACCCTGTTGATTAAAATAAATCCTCTTTTTTCCCCCTTTTGTTGCACCAAAGGTTTTTTGTTTGTGGCAGGTGGCTAGATTGGTGAGAGGTTGAGGTTGACAGTGTTCAGGCCTTTTTCCTGCTAACTCTGCCCCCTCTGCTCCACTTACATCATGGGGCACTTTGTTGGACCCAACCTCAGTGACTGGTTCTTGGGAACCTACAGTCTTTTGTTTTACTTTTCTGGGAACCCACAGCTTTAGATGGACTGAAGAGAAATTTGCACAACTTCACTCCTTCCATGGGGAGAGTGAAAAGAGGGGGCTTAACTCCCATGGAAACTAGGGCT
Source organism: Scalopus aquaticus (assembly GCA_004024925.1). Classification (NCBI taxonomy): domain Eukaryota; kingdom Metazoa; phylum Chordata; class Mammalia; order Eulipotyphla; family Talpidae; genus Scalopus; species Scalopus aquaticus. The sequence goes on along the minus strand of PVIJ01001155.1, from coordinate 94,054 downwards.
ACTGGTGGAAAAGAGGGACTTTAGAGAGATAGAGACAGAGAGAGGTTTTCAGCCAGTGAAAGAGCAGAGTGCAGGGTGGGAGAGTGAACCGGGTAGCCCTCAGGGTTGTCATGGCAACACAGACACATCCAACTGTGCCTTAAACACCACTGTGTGTGAGTCTTTTCCTAAGCCAGAGCATGATTGAAAGGGCCAGGGCCGTTAGAGCCCAGAGCATGGGGTTCACCCCAAAGAGCCTGTGCCCATCACGGCCAGGCACTGCCTGGTGCCCAGAACCATCCATCATGGGCAGGAAAGGGGGTCTCTTCTCAGAGGTGCCCTCTCCCCTTGGAGCAGACAGAGGAAAGCCTCACAGTCTGAGCACCCGCATCTGAAGAAAGAGGTCAGATGACTACGCTCAGTTTGTGCCCAGGACAGCAGGCTTGGGGTAAGGGGAGGGTCTCCCATCAGGTGGGCACAGAGGGTGGCCCACTTCTGTCCACACATATCCCATGCGCCCCAGGCCTCCTTGCCAGAACCTGGGACCCGGTGAGGCATCTCTCTGCTCCATTTTCACTGGGCTGGGCCTGAACCCCAACTGGATTCCAGGAAGGCAGAGCCTTTCAGCTGGCTGTGGGAGGCCTGGCCTGGGAGATTCTCTGGCAACCAGCGGAAAGCTGAGCTCCCCCTCCTGCTCCGTCTCCCTCCCTTTGTATTTTCGTGCTCCCAAGCCCCTGGCTTATCTTCCCTTTCAGCTCTCATTTTCTTTCCTGCTGGCCTCCTGCTCTCCCCGCCCACCACACGCTCCCTCCTCTTCCTCTTCCCTCTTTGCTTGAGTCTGTTTCTTGTTCCCTCGGTTGCTCTCTTCTCTCCCCCACCTGCTTCTCTCTATTTAAATCGATACTGAAGCCAGAGGAGTAGGTGGAAAAATACTGTGCTGGGGACAGCAGGGAGGAAGGCTTCAGCATTAGGCCCTTTCTTCCTGCCACAGTGGAGCCCAAGCAGAGATCCTGAGAGGCATTATCACAGGGACACAAGTCACCCACGCACCCTGCCCCCGAGCCCAACCTGCCCCTCCAGGCAGCAGGAGTCAGAAACTCAGGGAGGAGGGAGGGCACATCCCAGCCTCCTCTGTTTCCCCCGCTACAGCTAATTGCGATTCCAGACCCCTGAGGAAACTCGAAATTTCTTAAATTCAGTTATCTTGGCTTTGGCCCCACAGAATTACTAGGCATTCGGCATTTGCGGATTGGACAAAGCCAACTGAAATGCCAGAGTCAGAGTCACATGCTGACCGAGGGGGAAGGGACGGGGAAAGGGGGGCCTGGGCCCTGCTCAGCAGAGTTTCTGGAGTTGGGGTACCACTGCTGTCAGGCCCCAAGGCTGCACTCCCGGAGCTGGGGCTGGAGGCCGTGGTGGGCTGAGCCTCTGGAGCAGACAGGTTAGTTGGGAAGACTTTCTTCAGAAATGAAACTAAGTTTCAGCAATGAGGAGGGTCCTTTGATGTCCATTCTGCTAAAACAGAACTATTTCTAAAGTTGTAAACCCATGCAGTGAGCTGGGAGTTGTTCCTAAAGGTGCATAAATATGTTTCCTGAAACATCAGCCCCACATCTTTTGGGGCAACTACCCACCAAGAAAGGCCTCGCGCTGGGGATGGCTACACTAAGCACAGCCTCGCCAGGGCCCAGGATGTCTCCCTGGCTCCCTACGGGAACTGTTGAAGAGATCTCCCCAAATGGATCCAGATTTATATCCAGAGTTGCCCGAAAGTGTCCTAGGTCCCGAATGTGGCTTAGGGAGGTGAGGAGTGAAGCCGTCACCCCCAAGAGCCTTCAATCTGGGTTCAGGGCCAAGGTTGGGAAATAGGGCTTTCTGGGCATCCCAGGTGGCATGGACATTCAACCGTCAACCAACAGCATCAGGTGCTGCCACTGCATGTGTGAGTGCGTGTGTGTGCGTGTGTGTGTGTGTGTGTGTATAAAGTGACTTAAACACACACACCACCCAGGAAGAGAAAGGAGAGGCTGGCCAGAGTGCAGGTGTGAGGCAGAGGCTCAGTCAGGCCCTGGAGGTCTCCTTTCCTCTGGCCCCACCACAGTCTGTACCTACTGGCCATGATGCTTGTTGCAGATCTAAGAGAATTCCAGATATTCCACAACACTGGCATCTCAGAGTTTTTTCTCATCAGAGTTAGCTCGTTTGTTCCTCATAACAATTTCATAGGAATCACTTTCCCAACTTCCAAAATAAAAGCTCTGAATTCAGAGAGGTTAAGTGACTTGCCTAAGGTCACACAGCTCATTAGATTTGACAAAGTACTTCATAGATGTTTCTAGTGGGTCAGAAATGCCTTCTTTTTCAAAAGGATGGCTTCTTGCTTTGTCACTCAGTAGTCTAAAGCACATCAGGTCTAACACAGCCCACGAATTTGCTCCTCTATGACCCCCGGGAATAAATAGGGAATAAAATAGAAAACTAAAATTTTTAGATAAAAGCAGCCCCCACAAGATGGTGACCTGCACCTCCTTGCCTCCTTGTCTGTCTGTCTGTCTGTCTGTCTCTCTCTCTCTCTCTCTCTCTCTCTCTCTCTCTCACACACACACACACACACACACACACACACACACACACACACCCCGCCTGGGTGTTCTCTCCCTGTGCTATGCATCCTTGTTACCAGGCCTGCTCCCCAAGCAGAATCCTCCATCTAGAAGAGGGGGAGGCCTGGCTCACGATACACACACACATGACTTGACACGAGCACAGAAAACACAAACAAGTGCAGAGGAAAACCCAGCTGTGGGAGCTTTACACAGTCACAGCAGGGGGCAGATAGAAGAGCAGAGAGCTGAAATGGGGGTGCTGAGCCTGAGCAGCTGGGTTCTGTGCTCAGAAACCAGTTCTGAGGGGAAGTGCTAGAGGCTCCGGAAGCCCCAGGCCCTTCCACAGACAGCCCACACTGAGCACGGCTGGGGTGCTCAGCCCCTGGGCCTCCGACCCAGGCCCCGCAGCTCCCGTGGGTCTGCAGCAGGAAGGTGAAGCGGCCGGAGACCGGGCACTGTCCTTGCCCAGCGGCACCCAAGGGAGCTTCTGCAGAGGGCCTGCCTGCCAGAGACCAGGCTGTCCTGGCTGAGCCTCGGAGCTGCACCAAGACCCCGACCTCCGTTCTGGTGGGCTCCTTCCCCGTTAGGACAACTGGCCTTCTGACCAAGCTGGGAGAGAGGCGACGGAAGGACACAGGCACCCGGCCACCCCAAACCCACAGCCAGGCCCCCTGCCTTCTTGCAGACCTTCCTCCCCACTGGCTTCATTTGAGATCTCCTGGAGGTTGATTTAAATCACGCTTCAAAAAAATCCCTACCTTGTATCCCTTGGTTTATGTTCCCCCGGCTCCAGTTTCCTGCTTGTAATTTGGACCACACTGAAAAGATATAAACATCTCTGTGTTTGAAGAGACTCCTAGGAGCTGGCGGTGGCTCCCTGGCCCTTATGTGATCAGGAAAGGCGGGGGGAGCGGGGGGAGGATGGCAGCCCTCTATGCCTGCCTGCCCTGCCTGAGGTCTGGGGTACTGGGAGAGGATGGGGTCCTGCCCTGCTCTCGGGGAGACCAGGCAGGAGGGCCCTGCTCCCCGCGCCACGGCTGTTTCTGCAGTTTACAGCCTGGTACCTAATTTATAAGCTGTTTTTACTGCTGTTGTCAAACAGCCACAAACCAAAGAAATAAAGTAGCCAGAGGAACAGCGGCGCCCTCCTCCCAGGCCCGCCCTGCCTGCCTGCTGTGTCGGGCCTCCATCCTCGGTGCTGGACCTCCAAAGTGACTCCTGTGGGGTCCTACAAGGGTGGGAGACACATCCCAGGAGGCTGGTGGGGGACCCAGAGCTGGGTCCTGGTGTTGGAGCGCCTCTGTGGAGAGCTCCCCAAGCCCCCGGAGAAATGAGGACAAGCCCAGACCTCGCTGCCTCCTGGCTCAGCAGACCTGGAAACCGCTCTCCAGCCCCCTCTGTGGCTCCCTCGCCAGTTTCTCCCGGTGTACAGCAGAGAAGGGCCAAGGATATTTGGCAGAAAAAAGACAATATAAAGTGGCCGCCCCAGGGCTCCGTGGGGGCATCGCTGCCTGCCCACCGCCCTCCCGGCCTGCGGCTGGCCTCTGGGTGAGTACTTGATTGAGGTGGGGAATGGTGACTCGACAAAAGGACACCTTAGATTGCTTTGGTGCCCCCTTCTCGTCACTTCTAGGCTGGGTCTACAGTGGGCAGGTGATGGGGAAATACGAGGCGGATTAAGGGATCAAACAAGGCTTCAGGAGGGAGAGGAGGGCAAGAGCGCATGGAGGGGCGGCAGGCATGAGGGTGCTGGGTGTGACGGGTCAGGGCGCCCAGGGAGGAGCTGGGGACTGTTCTGGGAAGAGCGAGGGCAGGACGGCAGCCACTCCTCTGCGGTGATTCTGGAACACAATGTGTTCAGATAGGAGGCTCCCAAATGGTCTCCCCAGAAGGGAGAAATGTCAAGGCACAGCCTCTCATGAATCATGCTGGAGCACAGCTGGGCACAGAGGAGAGTGTGTCCTTCTCTCAGGGCGTCGGGAATGTGTCATGAGAGGGTGACATTTTGAGCTGAGCATTCAAGACCAAGTTTCCTGGACAGAGAGGAGATGGTAATTTCAAGTCATGGAAAGCTGTGCAAGACAGGGTCCGGGGTGGGGGGGAACGGGACTGGGTCCTGTTTGTTGTGGCCCAGCACAGCTAGAATCGAGACTGCTGTCTCTCCAAGGCCACTCAAACCCCAGGCTCACCTCGACCCCCTCAGAACCTCTCTTGAAAACTGCCAGCTAAGCAGCTCTCCCGGCTGCACGCTTTATGCAGGGGAGGACAGACAGAACCCCTAGCCACGCCTCCTCTTCCTGCCTCCTCCTCCCTTCCCTTCCCTCCTCCTTTCTCTTTTTCTCTCTGCCCAGGTGAGCCAGGACACTAGTTTCCCCCTCCCCCTTTATCTCAGTCCCTCCCTCCTACCCAGCCTGGCCCCTTCAGCTCCTCCCCACCCACCGCAGCCCCCACTATTCCCACATCCACTCAGCAGCCAGGGGAAGGAACTTGGACTGATCGCTGGTCCCTGTTTTTGAGGAGCTCACAGAAGTCGAAAACCCTGCTCCTCAGGAGCTACGCCAAGACCACCTGGCCCAACCACCAGGGAAGGTTAGCGCCTCCCAGATGGCGCAGAGCTGGGGGCTGGCCTTGCGCACGCTTCCCAGAGCCGTGTGCTGAGAATGATGGGTTAGGGGCAGGCCGACCTGGGTGACTCCCACCGCTGCCATTTTCTAGCCTTTGAAAAGTTACCAGCACGCCTGAGTCTTAGTTTCTTCGTGGTTACAAACCACGGGGCCTCGTCTTTGCGTCCAGGGCTCTGGGTCAGGGTGAGGTGAAGCCCAGCGCAGGCAGCAGGATGCAGTCAGGGAAGGGGGCAGGTGGCAGAAGGAGAATAGCGGCCGCCATGACTATGCATCTCGACTCTGCTGTTCTTCCTCAGAGACCCTGGGGAGTAGGCGCTGTGACTTCTGTAAGAGCCGCAGAAGGCGCTGCTGAGAAAGCAAGAGCCTTTCCCTTTCCAGGGGTTACCGATTGGTATGTGGGGCTGCGCCTGGTAGTACCCCACCCCCTGCAGCCCTGCCTGCGGTCCCTGTCCCCTCTGCCTCGCAGGTGACGCCTCTGACGCTCAGCCCGACCGCCTGCTGACTCCTTGAGGTTTGCTTTGAACTCGGGGAAAGAGAATAGAATAAGGTGGAATCCTTGCCCTCTAGGAATAGTTTATAAAAGATGTAACATAAAGGACATAAACATAAGAAGATAACTGATAGTTCAAATCAATGTCAAATAAGTCCCACATGATGGTCAAAACAGGAGAGACCACAGTGGGTCGGAGTAATCAGGGAAGGCTTCACAGAGGAGGCAGGGACTCTAGATGAGCCTTAAAGGATGGAAATGTCTTTTTAAAATGGAGAAGTAGGGATAGATAGACATTCCAGAGGATAGAAACAGAATGAGCAAAGCCCAGAGGAGGGATTAGTCTCCGTGAAGAGGGACAGTTGACACTTACATATCATCTTTCCATTCACTCATTCATTTCTTTACCATTCCACTCACTCAGCAAGTATTTCCCGTGCACCTGCTATTTGTCAGGTGCCGTGCTAAACCTGGTGGGTAGAGATGAACAAGGTAGGGCTGCTTCTCTCAAACAAGATCAGAGTGTCCAGGGGAGGCTGAACCGTGGCTGTTCAGGACAGCCCAAGTCTCCCTGTTACCCAGGAGCGGAGCTCCGATCACCAGGAGATCAGGGAGCTCAGAGGACCAGGCTGGCTCCAAAGGAAAGCGGCAGCAGAACTGAGTCCCACAGTAATTGAATTCAGGCTCCTCCTTAAACTTGAAGGTGAAGCTGATTAGGTGTAGGATAATCAAATAAACAAAATAAGTTTATAGTCCTACTTCACAGGGTGGATAATCCACTTAGAGAACAATACCCTAAGAGGACACATAGGCTGGAAATATAGAGAGCTCCCAAATGAGATTATAATGATTCTGGGAAAACGGATTCATTGTGGGTTAGAAGGAGAACTGATGTATTTTAGCTATATTCCTAATATTTGAGAATGCCAGGAGAATCTCGCCCTTCCACACCTACCTGAACATCATCCCAGACATCAAGGCTGACAGAGACGACAAAAGCTGAAGACTCTTTATTTTAACAAAAGGGACAACAGGAAATGGACATGGTACAATTCATAAGATGTATTCTGATGCCATCGGCTTTATATCCAAGGTGCGAGTGTGAAACGTGTGTGTGTTTCTATGTAATTTTATCACGTGTAAATTCGAGTATCTGCCACTGTCATCAAGATACAGCACTGTCGGGCCTCCCTGGTGGCGCAAGGGGTTAAGCCTCAGCACCAGAGCCGAGCCACTGCAGCATGAGTTTGATCCCCAGCCAGTGAGATTCCCACATGGCACAACAGACCTCTCCTGCCTCACCAGCTGCTCCCCTCAGCAGTGTATTTCAGTAGATCTGCCTGTTCTGCTCCCCACTGTCTCTGGCGAATCCTCTCACTGCCCTGCACCTCTGGCCTACACCCCGGTTCTTGTATGCATATATAAATAAATAATAAAAAAATACAGCACTGTCCCCCCCACAAAGCTCTCTCTGTAGTTCACCACACCCCTATTTTCCTCCCAAACTCCCCCTCCTCCCCAAACCCTGGCAGCCCCAGTCTGTTCCCCCATCTGTATAATGTTGTCATTTCAAGAATGTCATATAAATGGATCAGGCAGTATGTGACCTTTTGAAATTGGCTTTTTTCACTCAACACACTGTCCTGAGATCATCGGCGTTGCATGTCCATCAATAGTTCTCTCCTTTCTGTGTGCTCTGAGCGTGGACAGGCCACAGTTTGTCTAATCAGTCACCCATTGAATGGCTTCTGGGTTCTTTCCTATTTGGGGGCTATTACTAATAAACATTCATGTATAAGCTTTTATGTGATGATAAGTTGATTTCTTTGGAACAGATATCGAGGCAGGTGACCACATGGTAAGTCTTGCTTAGATTTTAAGAAATGTACAGAGGTGCCCACAAACCAGAGGTGTCCACTAAACTGGATCTGGACTGGAAAAGGAGGATACTTATCCCTCTACAGAGAAGAGACCGCAGGTGACAACAGCCGAAAGCTGCCAGAGGCAATTTTGGAAGGAAGAGGATCCTAACTCCAAAGCTACTCAAAACAGCCCAGGGACTCGGAAACACATTTCAAACAGCAGGTGACACTGGCCTCCACAAAAGCCCTGACCACCTAAGAAAAATGGGCTTCCCAGAGGAATTTTCCAGCCGTAATTGTGTGCTGGTCAGTCAGGGTCCTGTTCTGACTCAGAGAGGCTCAGCTGTCCTCTAGGGGGTGCTGTCCAGCCCCCCAGACTCTCCCTCACCTGACTACTGGGGCTGCCAAGGGTAGGGCACTGGATCATTCACTTCCTCCCTCCACAACCATTGATGTGGCCCTACTATGTGCAGGACATGGTTCCCATTTGCAGGAGAAATACATTCTGCAGAACAAAAGGATGGCGAGGCAATCCCAGGTACCCTGGGAAAACTAGCACCCCATCAGCTTCTCACAGAGGGCAGACTGCAGCACAGTGGCAGGAGAGAGGATTTCAGGGACCTTGGGTCCCTGTGTCTATTGGGCACATTGTCAAGTACCAGGCACCAGCACTCTGCCAAACGCTGGATAATTATTTCATACTGTAAGATTGATGCAACATCTACTTGATGAATTTCCCACCATGAGCCAAAGGAGATGTTGATTTCAGGGATGGGGAGAATGATCTGGACAAGAGATAGAAAGGTCCTGAATAGACCCAGCTCAGTATGGTCAATGCTTTTCTGCTGTCCTCTGCTAGATATTAGGGTGATTAGCTAGTTCTTCAGTGGAGTGGGGAGGCTTAATCTCTAATTTGGGACTTAAATAAATAAAGGTTGAAAAAATATTCGAAGTGATTATTGTAAGTCTATATTTAGAAAACAAAAAGTACTTCATTTTTGCAATAAAACCTAGAGTAAGGCAGGCTTGATAAAATGGTCGTAGCTGGTGCAGATACACAGAAAAATAAAGACTCTCAAAGAAGCTCAAGTTCTGGGGTGAAATGCAGCCCAGGCTCTGTGGTATGAGTGCCAAAGTTATGCTTGTCACAAGGAGACTGTGTGAAAAGGAAAATAAATGAAAATGCTGTATTGGGGGCTCTTATGTTCCTCTCGGTCCCGCCCACTTTCTCAAATGCTAGACCCTCCTCTCCAAAATAAGTCAAACCACAAGCTTCAGAGCACCAGTCAGGGGCCCGAAGTGCCTTTTGCCCCAACTTTCTTTGAAGAACTATTCCTTCCTCCAAGAAGCCCTCTCCCTTTTATCTGAAGTCTGTACGAGGAAGAAAGCACCAAACTTTTGGAAACTGACTGGAGTCAGCCCTAGTTAGAAAACCCCCCTCTGCTGATGAATTTGTCAACGGGGTTGCTGGGAGGGGAGTGTTAGGGGAGTGGGCTGGTCCTGCTGCATCAAACATATTCCCTTTGGCAAATCTCATGGTCAGAGGGCAGGCGGGTGGGACAGATGGAGACCAGAGGGGTTTCTTCCGGAAGCACCAACTAAACAGCATCTGGTGGCCCCTAAAATGTTCTAAACCTCAATCAGTGGAAAAGGAGCAAGATCAGCTTCTTCTCTTTGTCCTTAAGAAAAAAAGATACATTCCAGATAATTTCACCGTGATGAAAGAGGAAGAACCGCTGAAGTAGCAAAGGAAATAAATTAACGCCATCTCAGCTAAAATCACACACAATTAAAACCTGGATCTGAATGTACTTTCCTGTGCAGAGAGAGCATCTTGAAAATGACATGCATTAGTCATCCCTTCCAGACGCCCTACTCGACTTGTGGGGGATCATCTCTGACACTGTGGGGAGTGAGACGCGGTGGCAGGCAAAGAGAGGGGCAGGTACCAGGGCCTGGGTCCTCAGCTTTCTCCTCCGCCATCTGGAGTCTGGAAATCCCGCTCCTCTAGGACTGAAGCATCCTGAGCCGGGTGGGCAGAGGTGTCTCTAGGGACCGTTTCCCTCACCTGCCCCTCTGGGTTGGGGTCTACCCAGCAGAGGCAGGGCTGGGGGAGGGTTGGGGTCTGTGAGGAGATTTGGACCCTGAGCCATTCATGCAGGAATGCAAAGCCAAGGCCCAAGCTCCTGGACTTTGGGGGAGTCCTGACCTGCAGGAACCCCACATTTGGGGCTGCATCCCCTCATCTGAAGGCAGGTTCTCCCGCCTGCATTTCTCCTTCCCCTCCTTTTGATTGTTCTTCCAGAAAAGAAAAGCCCCTGCAAAGGAGATGGGTTTACAGTGCCTGAAGAAGAGACTAGAGAAATGATTTCATGGGCCAAAAGGCCCCCAGATGCCCACATGCAGAGGCCAGGGACAGACTGTTCTTCACTTTCCTGCGGGTAAAAGGGAAAAAAAATGTGATTTGTGGCGGGGGGAGCAATAAGGATAAAACACAAGGTTGAGCTTCCTGACGGTGGAGATGTTAATCCCTTTGACAAGTAGCTCTTGGGGATTGTGGGATCTCCGTTTCCCGAGAGGCAGTAGGTTTGTGGAGAGAAAAAAAAAAGAAAAAAGAAAACAAATAAACCAGTGGCCCTTGAGCCAGAGGAGATGGACTGAGTCTGGGGCCTCTTCCTGGCCAGGAGACCAGCCCAGGCGACCTCTAAGGACCAGGCACTGAGCACTCCAAAACCAGGGGCTCAGGGCCGCTCCTACCCAGTGGCTGGGCATGTGGACAGCAAGTAGCCCACCATGTTCACCTCTCCCTGCAGAACTGTTTAATCTAGAAACTGGCCAGCCACGCCTTCCCCAGCCTCTCGTCCTCTATTTTAAGGTCTGAGTGTCAGGACTGAGGACCCAGGATACCTGGTTGTGGTTGTCCAGCAGGCCTAGGATGAGGGTGAATCAGGGCAAGGGCCTACAGCCAAAATGAAAGGCCCACTCTCGGGCCTTTCGAGTTCGGCACCAGCACCCGAGAGGCCCTGCTTTCTTAGATGTGTCCTGGGTGTCTAGCTTGCCTCTACTCCTAGCCTTGCTGCCAGCCCTCTGCCTTTGCTGCTCGATGTGTTTCTGGATGGGAAGAACATAATGGCCCTTGATAAAGAAAGCTAAAGTCCCAGGGGGGTCATCTGGACTCATTTCGTTTTTACCGATTCACTTCTTTCTAAACCCGTGGAGGTGAGATGGAAAAGACAAAGTCAGAGAGGGCTGATGTCACCCAATCAATAATGCAGTTTGATCCAGAGAGCAGCTCAGACGCAGAGCACTCGCGGTGCTCCCACCTTGGCCAAGGACTGGGAGGGGCGGGGGGGTTGGGGGGCGGTCTGTTCTGTGCACAGCGCGCTGTGGAAGTCTGCCACGACCAAGGCCCTCTGCAGGGCACTCGGGGAAACAACGATAAATGACCCAATTCCTGGGGGCGGGGGTGTTATAATTTAAGTAAGAAGATTGGGACACCCAAATAATTCAGACCAAGTGCAAATGATGGCAAATAAGCACAAACTGGCACAAACCAAGGTACTCCTGCAGAGGGGAGGGGAGGCGTGCCCTCAGTCGGGAACAAATGAGGGAGGGGATCCTGGAAAGAGCTGCATTTCCGCCACGTTTCTGGTGTTCTCCTTGCAATCTCTTGTGGAGCTGGTCAAAAATGCAGGTCAGGAGCCCCACTTCAGGGACCTACATTTTTGGCAGTTCTCTAGATGGTTCTTTTGCACATTGCTTAGAAGCAGGATGCAGACAGCCAACAGCAGCCCAGGTGGCGGTGGCTGGGACAGACCTTGGGCACCATCTCTGTGAGTGCTGAGACCTATATTGGAATGAATTCAAATATTGGAGGTGGGCCTCCCTGGTGGCCTAGGGGCTCAGTCTCAGCGCTATCACCATGAGGGCCTGAGTTCGATCCCCGGCCAGGGAGCTGACCCACACATGGTGCAGCAGGCCTCTCCTGTCTCCCCTCTGCTGCCCTCAGCAGTGTTTCAGTAGATCCACCTGTTCTGCTCCCCACTCTGTCTCTGGTGAATCCTCTCACCCTCTGCACCTTTAGCCTACACCCAATTCTTCCACATAAAAATAAATAAAACCTTCAAATATTGGAAGTAAGACCATAAAGCTTTCCTTCTCTGAGAGACAATAATAAGAGGATGCAGGGGTCAGGGGCAGTGCAAAGGGAAATGTTCAGAAACGAGTCCAGTCTGACTGGAAAAGGACACAACCAGTAAAAGTGATGCCAAGGAAAAAGGACAGATTTGGGTAAATTATCCTCAACGTGTGAGATACCCTATGCACCTCATTTTCAGTCTTTAGAAATAAACTGCCAATGTTTGATAGGGTCCCACAGTCAGAAGTGCATTGAACCCCACAACTCAGTACACACATTTTACATGAAATGAAAAAAAAAGTATTTATTAAATAAAGTATTAATGAAATAAGTTCCATTTCAATAACTTTTTTTAAAGATTTATTTATTTATGCATACAAGCTGGGGTACAGGCCAGAGGCATGGGGCGGCGAGAGGGCGCCAGAGACAGAATGGGGAGCAGAGCAGGCAGATCGATGGAAATACACTGCTGAGGGGAGCAGCGGGCGAGGCAGGAGAGGTCTGCTGTGCCCTGTGGGAATCTCCCCGGCTGGGCGTTGAACTCGCGTCGCTGCTGCTGACAGTGCCACAGTGCAGCTCTTTACCGCTGCACCACCAGGGAGGCCCCCCCATTTCAATAACTTTTTTTAAAAGTTATTGCTGTACGCCGACCAGTGGGTCTCCACCTGTTGTTTAAAAAACACCAAATCAGAGAGAGGGCAGGTAGGTGATGGGACTCTTGCCAGCTGTGGGTTACAGTGAGGGGGGTCAAAGGTGAATTAAAAGGCCCTTAAAGGTTTCTGGAACCTTTCAGGATGCCTAACTGTTCCCTTCTCCCTCCTTCAAGTGTCTTCCCAAGAATTTCGTCTTCTAGAAAGCCTTTCCAGATCAGCCCCATCAATCTCAAGCACCCCAAGCCCTTTCCCATGTCCCCCATTCCCGGTGGATGTGTAGATAGTCCTTGACCTAAAAGAAGGCACCAGAGCCACACACGCTACTGCGGGGCTGGTGTGTTCCCCCATATGCCGAGGGCACAGGACACTTGTCCCCCAGTTTCAGTCTCAGCGAATCTCCTCTTGGTTACACGCTCTGCATGGAGGCAAGGGGAGTCCTCAGTTCCCTCCATGGCCCCCTCATCCTCAAACAGCTTTTCTCCCAGAAATTTTTTGAATACATAAAGTTAAACAGAATGGGATTTGGTTACCGTGTTGCTGTTTTATTTACTCAAGTTCAACTTAACAGAGTCCAAGTGTATCATTTGTAGTTGATTAAATATGGTGTTTATGGTGTTTATACTTATTCCTATAAAAGTTGGGCACCAGGACCTTGGAGAGGAGCGTAATTTCCTTTATCACACTGTTTCTAGGCAAAAACAGATTCAACCTACATCATTTTGACCTGCGGTGCCTTTTCCAGAAAAATAACCCAAGATCAATTTGAGGGCTCCCTGCAGTTCCATGCAGCTCCCTGCCTGCCATGTCCCCCACCTTTCTGGCTCTCTGTACTCCCAGGTAGGTCCAGGAGCTCCCTAAGGGCAGGGCCAGGGGAGGCCCAGGTTTTGAGGGCTCACTTAAGAAAAAGAACTCAAAATCACAATTACAAAAGCAGGCCCACTGGGGATATGTCTTTCTCTTTCAGACGAGAAAGATCATGATGATTTACATGCACCTTAGAAATTCTGATGCCTTTCTTCTGACATCTCTTCATCCAGTTTACCAGAAATGCTTACAGAAAAATGCTTCCTGTTTGCAAAATGGCCTCTCTCCCACCTAGTACACTCTAAGTTCCTCACTCCCATAACCACTCCTTCCTTTGCCCCCCAAAGTGAGCAACACCAAAGGTTAAACTTCAGCGCTGTGTCCCTGCCTCTGAGACCCTATGTTCTCCTTTTCCTCTTGTCCCCCAGTAGCTGGAGCCCGGAGCTCTGCACTCGCTGAGCCCCGGCAGGGAGCAGTCAGGGAGTAAGGGCCCCTCCAGGCCAGCTTATCACAAAGCAAGTTCACTCAGTGGTGGGAATGGGAAGCACGTGGCAAGTGTGTCCAGTCAGGACCTGCATTTCCGCAACGCGCCAGGTCATGCTGACGCCTGGGAGCGCTGCTCCAGGGCCGCTTTCTACCTGCTCACTGGCAGGACAGCAGGGCACGGCCACTCCCAAGGCCCATTCGGCCTCTCCTGGTGGGGGCCGGGCGGCGGCTACGTCCTGCAGTGGAAGGTTCAAGAAGGAGGCCATGCCACACCCCGGCCTCCGTTCTCTGACCTAGCTCAGTAGAGGCGCCCTCCTCTCCTCGCTGCACAGGCAGATAGTTCGGCACCTGATCCTGCCCTGCGGAGCTGAGGGGCACTGGGCAGAGGAGCCTCTGCTGGGGCCTGTGACCCCAGCATCCTTCTCCTGAGGCACCCTGGTGTCCAGCCTTCCTGGCAGGAAGATAGGCAAGGCTCAACCTAGCGATTAAGCAAGGAAGGTGAAAGGTCAGTAATGGGGCCATTAAATCCTCTGGGTAATTATTTCAGCGCTTCCAAAGAACTGAATTGAGTCCCCATCTTTTCCCAGTAAAATATATTGTACAAAATGGCAGCCATGGAGCAGGGGGTAGGGGGAGAGAGAGAGGAGTAGAGAGAGAGAGAGGGAGAGAGAGGGAGAGAGAGAGAGAGAGAGAGAGAGAGAGAGGGAGAGAGAGGGAGAGAGAGAGAGAGAGAGAGAGGGTGGGAGGGAAGGAGTGAGGGAGGGAGAGAGAGAGAGAGAGAGAGAGAGGCAAAGAGAGAGAGAGAAGCACTACCATTTACTGAGATGCTGTAAGCGCCAGACACCGCGCTCACTGCCAGTAGCCGTACGTGTAATCCCTGTTCCTTCTCACGACACCCCTAGTGTGTGTGAGTTAATACCGATGTGGCCACTCCTCCCTAAAGAAGTGCTGTGGGGGAGTGGTGTGGTGTTTGGACTCTGTGTCAGATGGCCCTGGCGTTCAGATCTCAGACCTATTATGTACTAGTGTTTAAACATTAAGCCTGTTTTTTCTCCTATGTTGGGCATCCTTGGGCTGGAATTTTCAATGAGCCAATGCGTGTATTGCTTTGCATCATGCCTTACATGTAGTAGGTGGTCAACAAGTATTAATTGCTATTACTTGAATTCATATTTTTACAAAGGAAAGACTAGAATTCAGAGAAGTACATTTCCTGCAGCAACACAAAGTGTTAAGCAGATTTTCAAATTTCTGTCTCTAAAGTCTACACTCCTTCCTCAGTCAAACTGGGTTGTGTGTGTGTGTGTGTGTGTGTGTTTTACATAGAAAAACTGGGGTGTAGGTCAGAGTTTCAGGGGATGAGAGGATCACCAGAGACAGAGTAGGGAGCAGAACAGGCAGATCTATTGAAACACACTGTTGAGGGGAGCAGCGGGGAGACAGGAGAGGTCTCCTGCGCCATGTGGGTCAGCTCCCTGGCCCGGGGATCGAACTCAGGCTACAGCAATGATAGTGCTGGACTTACCCCTAGGCCACCAGGGAGACCCCAATCGTGTTAGGTTATAAGAAGTTTGGAATTGGTTCAAGAGCAGGCTCCCCCCACTCTGTTCCCACAGCAATGCCATGCCCTTCTCCCTCATCATGGCTCATAGGCTCAGCCATTCAAGATTCAGCCACTTGGCAAATGTTACTTGCTCTTATCCCACTTATTCTTCAATATTGAATTATCAAACATCTATAATAAAGCATTAGTCTTGAGGCTGAATGGGACAGTCTTAGCCTTCCAGAAGCTTCTCCTCTGATTGAGAGCTAAGACACTGCAGGCAGTGTGGCCAGGACACAGGAGCTGGTCCAATTGGTACATGTCCTCGTGATCAATCTGGCCCTCAGGATGGTGAGGGGAATTCGCTGAAGTGACAAGGAGCCCAAACACTCACATTTATAAGCTTGGACTCAAGTTTGAAGCCCTTTTACTCCAAGTCCTGCCATGGCTTCTTTGCAGAGGCCCACTGCATTTGCTTCCCGTTCTCACTGCTCTCTCTCGCTCCCGCCGCAGCCTCCTCACTGGCTTCGTGTTCCAGCCTCCCTCATCCCAAACCACTTATGTGCTGGGCCGCAGCATAACTGCTCACCTGGTGATGCAGGCTCTTCTTCAGCTGCTTCCACTCTGCACACCCAGGATGGTGTCCAGAAAGGGCACTATGGGCCAAAGAGGGTTCAGATTTGCAGTAGATCTTCAATTTAGAGCCTCCATTCTCCTATCTGCTAAATGGGACAAATGTCAACTCACAGTATAAAATGAGGGGGAGGTAAACAGACCTGGAATCTAATAGTAACTGGATAAATTCTCTCCCTGGCCCCTACCCACCAGACAGCCATTCTACTCTGCTGCTTTCCACTTTCCTGCCTTTGCTGGGCCCTGTTTTCTCTGCCAGTTCAAACCTCACCCCTCCATCTGGGCTCAGCTAGAAGCTCAACTCCCCCATAAAACCTTCCATGAATAACCCTAGCCCATAATGGCTTTTCTTTCTGTATTTCTATGGCACTTCTATTGCCTTGAAATGTTAAAATGTGTTTCATATAGTTCCAACTAGTCCCTCTAAGCTCCTTGAGGCCATTATGCCCCCCAGCATGGGTGGAGGGTGAGGGTGGTTAGGAGGTACAAGGGGGACTTAATACATGCTTATTGAATACACGAAGGTGAGAACCTCCTCTGTGCATACAGAACACACAGACCTTTTAAGCTGACTTTATAAAAGCTTCCAGGCATGGAGTTACCACTGGCTGTGCCCTTGCAAAAAAAAGGCAGAGCCGGAAAGCTGTGTCTGTTCTAGCTAGAGCGTGGCTTACAGGAGGCACTGAACTCAAGTGCCGGATGAAGGAAGGCAGATCTGTGCCACTTCTGGTAGACTCCCCAGACCCTCGTGCACTCCCCCAGGGTTGGTTCCGTGGCTCTAGTCAGGACCCTTACACAGGGTGTGCCCTCTCATGGAGCTGGGCTCCTTGCTCCATTCTGAGTGGTCCGGGCTTAAGGACTCACTGAGGGATGGACCATAAGCCTTTGCTCCAGCGGGAGACCAACTCTTAAGTCCTGACTGGTGGCAGCGACCAACCTTTCTAAGCCACCAGGCAGTAGCCCAGCACCCACCTTCAGTGCGGATCAGCTCCTGCTATCCTTTCCCAGTTCCCCTAATGCCTAACTGCAGGATGGGATCTCCCAAATCCAAGCCCCTGAGCAGGCTTGCCAGTTCCTGCTTAACACCTATGGAGCTTGACTTCCTATGGTAAGGGCCGGGGGGACCTTCCAGAATGCCAGAGCTGCCCAGCTTAGGGCGAAATTTGGGAAGGACATGAGAACTCAGGGAGGGTATTCTACTTCATGATGAGAGGTACCTGCCCTCATGAACAAATTCTCACCCACCCACTGCACTCCCGCATTCACGGTTGACTTCGGCAGAGGAGAAGCATGCAAAGCAGAAACGTGGTCTTAGCGTACGTCTCGCCTGTGAGCTGCACCTGCCCTCTGAAAGCCGCTGAATTTCCCATCAGTTCTCCTGAGGGCCTGTGCAAGAGGGTGAGAAGCAGTATCAGAAGAGCCACACCCTTTTCTCACACCCAGGTGCGGTGCCCCTCTTTCAGCCAAGCCTTGAATCTGAAGGCGCAAGAACACCTCCAGCGCCAGCTCCTCAAGCTTCAGCTCTGGCCCCACCCAACTCCTCCCTCAGGGCGTTTTAGGAAGAGGGCGCCTTCGGTCACTCAGGAGTTAAAATGGCAGCGGGACCGGAGGGGGGTGGCGTGGCATGCAGACGGGGAGGAGGCGCCCGGAGTGGGCTGGGGAGGTTGGGAGAGCCGTGGAGCAGCGAGTGAGGAGGGCGAGCGCAGAGCCGGGAGGAGGGGCGCGCGAGGGGGCGCGGGGCGCCGCGAGGGCCTGCTCCGTGCACTTGCAAACCAGCAGCGCGCAGAGGGATCGCCCCGCTGGCCCGCCAGCCTCCGGCCACCACGCGCGAAGAGCGGCGCAGAGCCCCGGGCGCTGGGGGCACACGCGGGGGTGGGGAGATTGTTATTCTGCCATCGCCCTACCCCGGCTTTGCCCCAGAACCACTCCCAGGAAAACTCCGCGGCTTGGAAGACGTCCCCGAGCCGCCCCGGCCTGTGCAGGCTGCGCGCGCGGAGGGCGGGCGCGGACCAGCTCCCCCAACCCAACCCGAGCTGGAGCCGAGCGGTGCGCCACTGCGCGGGCGGCGGACGGCGGCCCCGGGAGCCCGGACGGCGCCCGCGGGGTGAGTGTGCGGCTCCGAGCTGACCCCTCGGCGGCGCGGGGATCTGGGAGGCTCCGAGGTCTTTGGCGTGGCTGCGAGGAACGCAGACGCGCCGCTCTCCAGGGCCGAGCGGGGGCTGGGGGAGGGCCGGGCCGCGAGCAGCCGCCGATGCCTGCAGCGGAGCTGGGGACTTGGGGAGGGAGGCGGCCGCGAGGGGAGAGGGAAGGCGGGCTGGCGAACCGAAAGAAGGTTGCCGGCTGCACGGGCTGGACGGGGCGCCGGGGAGGGGCGTCCGGGTCCTCATCCACCCGAGCGGCCTGAGCCACCCAAACTGTTGCTGGGCAGAGATGTCTAGGAGCGGAGAGATGGCAGAGAGGTTAGGGAAGGCGTGACAGGAGCGGACTGGTGGGGTGGAAGCGCTCCTGAGCCTCGGGGACTTTCCCTTCCTTGGACCTCAGGTGTCGGGCGCCCGGGTGGAGGGACCAGGTGGCCTTGGTGTGTATCCGAAGTCTCTGCAGACAGGAGTCAGGCCCCTCCTGGGCCGGCAGCCTGGATGGGACCTTTGGGGTGGGGGATGGGCGGGCCTGGGCCGGGAGTGGGAAGCCGAGTCCGATCCGCAGGCTAGCTCTGGGCCCACCGCAGCCCCCAGGACACAGGAGGGGGTGACCAGCCACAGGTGGTCCGTCTGTCCTGCAGGCAAAGGGCTGCATAGACTCTAGATGCCCAGCCAGAGAAAAGCCACTGGGTGAGGGGCACAGGGCTGCTTCTAGAGCTGAGCTGAGATGCTAAGGAGGTGTGGAGACCTGGCCCCTGGGGGGTGGTCCTAGGGATGTTTGTGCTCCCCCTCTCTTCCTGTTCTTCCCCCCCCTCCAAAGGAACAGGAAGGAAAATGTCAGCCTGGCTTTGTGCTCTGTTCTCCGCTGCCGCAGCTCCCATCTGTTGGAGCCAACGCAGCTTCTAATTGGGCGGCAGGCAGGGTCGGGAAGGGTGGGCTGGGCACAGCACTCAGCTGGCAGGGATGGACGGGGCAGACCTTCTGCTTAAAGACCCCAGGATGTGGGATAGTAGACAGGTCAGGGGGTGGAGGTGGCTCCCTGCCAGCTAGCTCACCGCACAGAGGTCCACAGCAGACAACCCCCCCCTCCCTGCCAGCCTGGAATGGGTCTTCTTCTTGAATGACAAGCCCAGCATCTCCCACTGTCCACTGCTCCTTAAAGTCCCTCCAAAAAAGAGCACTGGACATGGAGCCAGCGGGGCTGTATGCAGCGCACTGGGGCCCCTTTGCTTGCAGGCCCTATTGTTATGAGAAAAAAGTCACATGTGGGCGATCTGACCCATTTCCTGGCTGGCCAGGCGCCCTTGTGGGGAAATGATGGGCCGCGAAGGGCACAGCCAGGGCCGAGCTGCAGGCCCTCTCCTTCCCCTGGGCGGGCTCACACAGAGGCTCCTCCTTCCTGTCTGGGACTGGATGGACGCTCTTTATTTGGAAAGATTGGAACTAAAGGCCTCTGTGCCCCAGGGACTAGCAGACACCTGGAATCTAGGAGTACCCCCAAACCCAACCTCCTCCCCCAGCAGGGCCTGGGCCAAAGGAAACACCCAGTGGCCGTGGAACTCAGGGCTGCAGAGCATTCCCCACCCCCACCCCCCCACCCCCACCCGCTGACACAGCAAGGTTCTTCGCTAACTCTCCACAGTTCCGCCCCACTCCCCATTCTTTTTTCTGTGCCTTCCTCCTCCACTTCTCTTTCTCCTTCACTCTTTCCTCCCGAAGTATCTCTTAGTCTCCCTTTTCCCTCACGCTGCCCTCCCTCTTCCTCCTCCCACCTTTGCCCCCCTTCACTCCTGTAAACCTGCAGCTGAAGCCAGAAGCCAGTTCTGTGCTCGCGCTCCCGAGCCTCCCGAAGGTGGGGACACACGCTCCAGTGGCTCTGCTGCATCCCCTTTGCAGAGGCGGAACCCAGCCTGGCAGGCCTGGCAGCTGCAGGTCCATTTGCCCCGCCTGCCCCCACCTCTCCTATTTTTTTATTTGGAAGGAAAAAAGAAAACCATTTGGTTTTCTGAAAAATTCGTTCATTCAGTTCATTCATGCACCAATTTGCTGAACACTTACTATGTGCCAGGCACCGTTTTAGGAGCTGAGGACATGGCAGTTACACAACCCTCCATGCCGTGGAGCGGAACTGAACTTGTAAGTGGGGCTCCAGGGAATGGGCTGTGTGCCTCCCGGGTTCTTTCAGAGACCTGCTGCTGGGGGCTGGTGGGGGGTGATCAGCATCAGTGAGGGCCGTCATCATCAGATGGGATGACCCGAACACCTGACAGCATCCAGGGGCTGCTCCGACGTGAGAGGAGTACGTATTTCACCCTTCATCTGAGAGGCTGAGTAGAAGGCAAGTGCTGTAGACAAAAGCGGGAGAAAGAAGCAAATGTATTATTGACCCCGACTGACTAAGCACCAGGAGCAGCTTTATACAAAGGACCTCATTCAATCCTGACAACCTTCTAAGGTCTGAATTCTCACTTCCTGCTTGAGATCTGAGGATACTGAGACCAGATAGGATAAGCCTTCGGCCCAGGTCACGTACTGTCCATTTTGAAATCACTAATTATCTGCAGCTCATTTGGGCCCCGTGATACTGTGACATCTGCTTTTCTACAGTTATCTGAAGATGACATTTTAACTGACTTTTTCAAGAGCTTGTCCTGTCTCTTCAGAATATTAGAACACGTGGGGACTGGCTGAATGACGGCATGAGTAAGCTTGCTCCAGTGGTCAGGCAAGGCTTCCTGGAGGAGGCAGAGAGGCTGGTGGAGCTGCTTGATCTTACACAGACCTGGGACAAGCTAGGCAGGCAGCCGCCCCACCCCTACCCCACATCCAGGTAGAGTTGATGGGAATCTGATTCCAGTCAGGGTCAGGGTGTAGGAGCTTGGTCTGTGGCCAGTTTAGTGAGTCAGTGTCACTGCTGATCTCATCATCCCAACTCTACAAAAGCCCCAAAGAAAGAATGGAGGTGGGGCCTCGAGTCTGCAAGAACCACCAGGAAGGACAATAGACAAGGCTGGATGGGACAGGGAAGGGGGCGTGCCCTGGGAACAGAAGGGGAGGAGGACATTGGCAGGAGATAAACTGAGGAACAAAAGCCAAAAAGCAAGAGGCCGGCAAGAAACAAGGACACAGCCAGATAGACAGACAGCTGCCCTGGTGGGGTTGCTAAGAGGGCAAATAAGGATGCCTTTCTCATTCTCCCCTGAGGGTCTTGGGCAGCTCAGAGGGTCTACTGCTCAGAGGCTGGCAGAGTCTCCGAATTAGCCACAGGCAGCCACACGCTTATTCAGCCAGCCCATCTTCTCTAAGCCCCTTCTCCGGCCTGGCCTAGGTGTTAGGGACAAGGAGACAAAGCAGGGGTTGCCCCCACCTCCAGGAGTTCACAGTAAGAGAGTAGATTCTGGAACCACACACAGTTCCAATCCAGGCTCCATCATTTCTAGCTGGGTGACATTGTGACAATGTCAAGTCTTGTAACCTTTCTGTGCCTCAGTTTCCCCATCTGTAAATGGGATAATAATAGTATCCATAGAGTTATTACCAGGATTAAGTGAATTAATACATGTAAGGCGCTGAGTGCGGCCCTGGCATATAGTGAGGGCCACGTCAGCACCGCTGCCACTGGCCCCACAGTAACGGGGTCAGGGGTCATTTGTACACTAATGAAACAGGTGCTGTAATGCAGGGGTGAGCCAACAAAGAGGTGACTATCTGCAGGTCAGGAGAGGAATGGCAAAGGACGTTTTGGGGGCAAGCTTGAAAGGAGTCACCAGGCAAAGGTGTCCGGCCTGGGAGTGCTGCCCCTGAGGGTGCCCACGGCATAGGAACCACATGTGCGAAGTGCTGGCTTGTGGATGTGTCTTCTGTGGCTGTCAGGAGCCCTGAGGACATAATTTCAAAGTCCACGGGAGTTGGGGCCCAGGCAAGGGCGGGCTCAGCCCAGCACTGGCAGGGGCGTGGCTCGAGGACGCATGTGCTCGGGAAGAACAAGTACGGTGCTCATATTTATAAACACCTCCCACGGCAGCTCGGGAAGAAACACCTCAGCCTCTTTGTTTCCAGTGCTCAGAGCTGAGCTTCCAGTGGGGCTGGCAGGTCACCAGGAACACCCCACACTTCCCCCCTAAGCACTTGGCCTCTGGAGGTTGGGGTGAAGCTGGTGCACCCTGCTGGGACCGGTCGGGTGCCGGCCTCCTGAATATTCTAGACCATATCAAGCTGTCTCCACTCCAGACCCAGGGCACTGTGGCCCTGGGCCTCTGGTCTCTTGCACTCCTTGGGGACACCTTGGCCCGAGGAAGCTGCCTTTAGGAGCTGAGCTCAGCCAGGTGTGGTTTAGGACCGCGTTTCTCTCCACATTTCTTCCAACCTGCCACTCAGCACTCGATGGGCTTGAAGTGGGGACCAAGGTGAGGAGGAGGCAGAGGTTCCTGGGGAGATACCCCTTTCTCATGCCCACCCCTCACATTGTCATGGCACTGGGTATAGAAGCTGGCATTTACTGAGCTCGCGCTGAGTGCCAGGAGCTGTGCCAGTGCTTCACCTGCATTATGCCTTCAGTCCTCAAAAATACTCCTCAGGTGGGGACTCTTAGATCTTTGACTTAAGCGCAAGAAACCAAGGGAGGTTCGGTCGTTTGTGCAAGGGCACACGGCCAGCAGCACCCGCGAGGCCTGCTCCTCACCCACCCCAGACTCCAGCGAACCTTTGGGCCCGGAGGGTGTTCTGGAGTCATCTGGCTCATTCCCCTTCCTCCCTGTGATAAGAAGTCCTCGCACCCTGTCCAGGCCAGAGACAACCTGTTCCCTTGGGGGACCTTCAGAGAGGGCCTCCCATCTCTTTCTGCGCCCCAGGGCACAGCATTTCCGTCTGTTTCAGCGAGGTGCAGCTGCGGCCTCAGGGAAGCTGGTCCCCTACTGGCTGTCGCCAGGGCCACGGTAGTGGGGGCCCAAGCAAGGCGGGCTCAGCGCAGCACTGGCAGCGGCGTGTGCTTGGGAAGAACAAGCACCTTGTTCGTATTCACAAGCACCTCCCAAGACAGATCGGGAAGAAACATGAAAGAAGGGGCAGGCAGCTTGGGCCCCTCAGAAAAAGTGGGTCGGTGGGGAGGGGCAGGAAACAGGAGGGAGAGAGAAGGCTCCAGGAGGGTCTTCATCTGCTCCTGTGAGCATCCTGAGGCGGCCCTTGGGTGGGTCTCTCCTCAGTGGGGCCTGGGGTCGTGACCCAGAGGTGGAGCAACCAGAGGGCGGGTGGTGGCCCAGCCAGATATGCCAAAGCTGAGTCGGGGCAGAGGGGACCTGATGCTTTACCTTCGTGCCCCCTTCCCCCACCTTCTACTTCTGAACAGACTTGGCAGTGGAGGAACGGAACCGGGGCTCACAGCTCCTTCACGTGTCGACTTGCCCAGAGTTGGACCGGGGGAGTGGGGGATGGTGGACTCCATTTCTAGAGAGAACCAAGAGCTGTCCGGGTCCACTGCCCTGTCTGAGAACATGGGCTGTGGCCCCCCGATCCAGACAGCGGGCGGGCTGGACTCTCTTCATCTAGCAAGCGTCGATTAAGCCTCTGTGCAGGCTCTGAGCACTGACAGAGGGTTCTGCCCTCACGGAACTTATGCTTTATTTTCTGGGCAGACAGTAAAACCGAGATTGTGTTAGAGAGTGGCCAGTGCTAAAGAGAAAAAGAAGGGGGGCTGGGGAGCTGGTGCTTGTGTACAGGTTGGCCTGGGGAGGACTCGGTGAGAAGGTGCCAGGTGAGTAAAGATGAAAAGGTAGTTGTGGTGATGGCCCGCCAGGCAGAGGTAACAGCAGGCACAGGGGCTCGGAGGCAGGGCTGCGCCTGCTGGATTTGAAGCTCATGGAGCAGTCTGGCCTGGGGACCCCTGAAGCTGGGGTGAGAAGGGTGGTCCTTCCTCAGGGTGAGATGGAAGCCTTGGCAGGGCTGGGGCAGAGGGTGACACATCTGTGTCAGTTTCACTGGGTGGGTCTCCGGCTGCTGAAGTTAGTTTAGTGTACCAGTGCTCGCCCAACACGCGCCCGCCGAGTGCTGCTCCGGGCATTGTGGGGGGCCAGCTGGAGGGGCGGGGGTACAACAGAACATAATTCTCAGTCTTCACTGTAGGGCTTACTGATCCTTGGAGAAGCAAAACTTACACTCACAAGAAATAACGAGGGTATAATACAGACAGTATTTAAAACCAAGTGCTAAACTGTGCGATTTAGACTATAAATGTTATCAGAACTGTGAGCTGCGTGTGGGCGTGTACAGGCGCGCTGCTCAGGAGGTGCTGCCGACTTGGGCCTGGAGACAGGTGGGGTGTGGATCTGCAGGGGGCACATGTCACCTGTGCAGGGGAGGGGAAAAGGTGGCCACACGGGGGAGCCGGGGCCACCTGGGGGTGAGTACGGCGGCAGTGCGTGCAGTTCCTGCCCCACGGGTCTCTGGTGCCCCCTCTTTGCTCAGGGCCAGGCCTTCAGAGCATGAAAACCCCCAGCGTTCTTGCCCCTGGCTCCCAGGGCCAGCTGATTCCCGTCCACTGACGCCCTCTTGTTTTGAGAAGTCCCTTTTCCAGCTCTCTAGTCCTTTCCTGGGCCCTTCCGGCTCTGAACTGGTGTCAGCGCACACAAGCCCCACTCACTCGGGCCGCTGCTGTGCCGCCCAGTTCTCTGCGGCTCCATTAATCTCCTTTTCATTCCCAGTCTGCCACCAGCTTATCGTCTCCCCTCCTCACTATCTCACTACCTGGGTTTCTGTTTGGTAGGTTGCTCTAGAACATTCCAATAGACATTCCATAGACAGTGAGCTGGAAATAAAATCACACCCAAATGAGCAAACGTTGGTTCCCGGGAGGGGGCAGTCTGTCCTTTGGCTGGAGAAGGGCTGCCTGGCGTTGGGAGAGGGCGCTCACTTCTGTGTGAGCAGATGGCAGCCACTGGCCATGCCTTCACCCACCCGAGTCCTGGCAAACCCTCCCTGCCCTGGCCCACCCCGACACTCTGGCCAAAGAGCAGGAGCCGAGAGTCACGAGGGCAAAGCGTTCTGCTCGACAGCCCTCTCCCCTCCTCTGGACCTGAGAAGGACCCACCAGCTCCTCCCCAGAGGTCCCCTGGCACATCCACCTGGAACACGTAGGCACGAACCTGCCACTTCGATCCTCAGGGCTCACAACCCGGAAGAACTGGAGTCAGCCCTGGGTTAGGGTCCACATTCCCTACCCACATGCCCTTAGGCATTTGACTTGACCCCACTGAGCCCCAGTTCCCTCATCTACAATTCTGGGTTAATTGCATCCACTTCTTGGGGTTGTTAATAAGAACTAACATTGTTGAATGCTTATGATGTACCCAAAGCTCCATTGCATTTATCTCATTTGATCCACTGAACGATGTGAAGTAGCTGTTTCTCCCCATGTTGCAGTTGAGGACACCAAAGCTGGGAGACATTAAGTAGCCTGCCCGAGGCCTCACGCAGCCATCAAGTGGCCGAGCTGGAATTCAGCCCCAAATCTCCCGGCTCCAGCGCCCTGGTTCTCGGCCATCACACTAAATGAGCTAATCTGTGTAAAATGCCTGCTACAAAGTAGAAGCTCAATAAATGTTAGTTCCTTTTCTCCTCAATTTCCCCAGGGCTGCTCCTCCAAAGAATAGCTTTCCCCTACACATCACATTTCTTTTCCGGGATCCCCTGAGACATATGATGAAAGTTGGAATGGGAATGAGCTGCTGGTTTATACCGAGGGGGGAAATCAGGCCAAGAGAGGGTGAGTAATTTGCATAAGATCATAAAACACCAGGGCTGTGATTAATACCCAGGGCACCTTTTTCATCAGAGCCTGGTTATTCAGCCCCATTGGGTCCCAGGAAGGTGGCAGAGGCTATCTTGCAGAGGCTAGGACAGAGGCGGAGCTGTGTGGGAGGAGAAAAGAGGCCATTTCTCCCCAGGGGCAAGCGCAAGCCATCTCACCTGCAGCTGCTGGAGGTGATCGGAGTGGACCTGGAAGGTGCTAGCAGGAAGATTGTAGAAAGTGTTTCCAAAGTTACTTAGGAAGAATCTGAGGGCTCCAGTGTTCTCCCTGGTGGCCCAAGGGGTTAAGTCTCAGCACTATGAAGCTATCTGCAGCCACCGCAGCACGAGTTCAATCCCCAACCAGGGAGCTTCCCACATGACAAGACAGACCTCTCCTGTCTCCCTGCTGCTCCCCTCAGCAGTGTACTTCAGTAGATCTGCCTGTTCTGCTCCCCACTCTATCTCTGGTGAACCCTCTCACCACTCCACACCTCAGGCCTACACCCCAGTTCTTGTATGCATAAATAAATAAATCTTTAAAAGAAAAATAATCTGAGGGTTCCACTGGCTGTACCTCAGAAGAGGTTATGCACCTCCTTTAAAACAAAACTATGTGTGGTAGGCAGAGTGAGGGCCCCCAAGGATATTTGTGTTTTGACTCCCATTACCTGTGAATATTATGTCACATGGCAAGGGGTGGAGGGTTGGGATTAAGGTTACTATTCTGCCTACCTCTAAGGAAGCAGATTATTTTAGAATACATTATTTTATAATTATATCATATATCACGTCTCATCATATCATATCACAGTCCTCTTGGACCCAGGCGGCCCAGTGTAATCATAATGGTCCTTAACTGTGGAAGGAGGAGGCAGAGGTCAGTGTAAGAGTGAAGGGTTGTAAGACTTGACCAGCCATTCCATTGAAGAAGGAAGAGGTCATAAACCAAGGAGTGTGGGCAGCTTCTAGAAACCAGAAAAGGCAAAGAAACAGATTGTCCTCTAGAGTCTCCAAAGGAGCACAGCCCTGCCACACCCTGATTTGGGCCTGCTAAGACCCATGTTGGATTTCTGGCCTTTTGAGCTGTAAGACAATAAATTTGTGTTATTTTAAGTCGCTGTATTTGTAGTGACTTGTTATAGCAGCAAGAAGAAGCTGATACTAAGTTGCTGTAGCTGGAGCAAGGTGGGTTGACCAGAACCCCATTGATTCAGTAACCCCAAGGAATCACTTGACAACTGGAGGCTTGAAGAGCCCAGGTTGAAATCCACTGTGTCTGAAACACAACCCGGTTATTTTCCAGATGACGAAACTACGGCCCAGAGAGAAGTGGCTGAGTTAGTGGAAGAGCCGAGACTCGGTCCAGGGCCTACTCTGGTCAAAAATCCCAGACACTTTCCCCCATTCCCTCATTCACTGATCCATTTTCAACAATGTATGTTTCTGTTTTTATCTATAAAGGCCCCAGCACTGTGCTAAGCTCTAGGCAGGAGCGAAAGTGGGTCCCAAGCTCAGGAAGCTGGGCTTCAGCCCCTCACTGGGCCTCGGTTTCCTCTGAACATAGGTAGCTAGCTCAGACTGCTCAGGGCAGGTCCTGGTTGGCCCGGGTCTGGTCCCCAAGTGGCTCTTTCACACCCACCCCCAAAGGAGGGGACACATCTCTGTCAGGGAGGGCGTTGGGCCCACCCCAGTCTTCATGGGCACTCCAGCCTCGGGGGGGAGGAGGGGAGGAGGCAGCAGAGCAGTGTCCTGCCTGGAATCAGCACCTCCTTAGTCAGTGAGTTAGCTCCCCTCTTCCAGGAGTTTTGGCCTTCCCAGCCTCCCCACAACACACCTGAGCCGTGGGCCAGCCCCCAGGGCTGCCAGTGCCTGGTATTGGTCTCCATGGCAACCCCACATTTGCTGGTCTGGTTCTAATGACTTATTGGCATGTGTGGTAATTTGCAGAGCTTGGCAGGCAGAGCTAGGGGAGCTGGTGAGAAGGGGAGGAGGTGGGGAGAGAGTGAGAGGGCAGTAGGAGGGGCCTTGGGGCTGGGGTGGAGATGGAGGCCACTTTCCCCCTGCCCTGCCCTCCCTGCTCCCTGCTGACTGATAACACGCAAGGGCTGCTTCGGTGCGGGGCCTCCCCTCTCTGAAGAGCATCAGCTCCCTCTGGGCCCCTGAGAGAGACAGCTGGACAGACAGATGCAGAGCACAGCTGCTCACCTGTCAGCAGAGGCGGGCAGGCGTGGGGAGGGCTGACAGCCATGTTCCTCCTCTGCAGGTCAGACCACGCGCTGGCGGACACTCGCCTCTCCCAGGAACAGGGGCAACTCCTTGGCCCATGGTCACTCTGCGCAGGGAGGGAGTGGGGCAGCGTATCCACAGGACAGGTCCTCACAGCTTCCTGGCCTCGGTTATGCCCCGCGTTGGGCGGCGCTGAATGAAATGCCAGTTTGCACAGGGAGAGGGGGAGCCAGCCAACTAATCACAGGGAGAGAGGAGGCCCTGACCCCCCGCTTTTCTTCAGTGCAGCTTCCCCGACCTCACAGCTGCCTCCCCGGGGCTGCCTGTTCCTTTGCACGCACCCCAACTTCTGTCCTCTGCTTAGGCCCTGAAGGGCAATCTGGGGTGCTGAGAAGCACCCCAGAAGTTGGATGCCTCCGGCTTAGAATCCTCCAACCATGTTTACAGCTTGGTGCCTTTGAGACTTAGCTCTCCTTTGAGACTCAGTCTGCCCTCCTGTGAAATGGAGTTCCTCGTCAGCCAGGGTGGGGAAAATGAAACCAGCTCACTGCAAAACTCTTGTCACATAGTGGGAGCCAATAAATATTAAAGAATTTCTAAAGTGGTCTTTATCATCTACTCAAACAGGAGCAATATGATGCTTAATTGAAACAATTCCGATGAGTGTTCTAGACTTGTCCTTTAAAAAAATGTTTCAGAAGAGTCTCTATTTACCTAGCAAATATTCGTCGAGCATCTACTCAGTGTAAAGTGCTAGGCTGGCTGCTGAATCTTTCCTGGTGAAATTAGGTTCTCTAAGCATCTAGCATCTCAGAGGGAAACAGGCCCCCAGGAGGCTACTGGGAGGAGAGGGGATGCCCAAGGTCAACGTGTTCGTGCATTTTCATGGATTTTTGAGAAGAGACTGGCCCGAGGAGGGGTCCACATTGTGAGCAGCGAGATGTGCCCCCTGATTCCTCAGAAGTGGCGAGTCTGCTTTTAGAACCGGAAAGTGGATGAGGGAGCCACGGGAGGGTGAGGAGGCACCTCCATTTTCATTTGCTTCTTCTGAGGCTTGAGGGGCCACAGGTGACCACCCAGCCACCAGGCGGGAGAGCACCTGCCTTTACCTGGGTGTCCAGCAGGAGGGGGTGAGGGGGTGCTGGGAAACTTGGCTTCTGCGTCTCCCAGTAGATGGACTTCTGCCTCAGCGGGAGACTGTTCTCTCAGCCTCCCCACGGCCCTTCTAAGAAGGCTCCCAGAGATGTGCAGACAGAACTTCAGAGGGGCCTGGGCCTTGCCAGTGTCGGGCCTCTGCTTCCGCCTTCTCACCCTCTCTATGGCACGCACAGAGCCCGGGAATCCGACTGACTCAGGGAGGGGGTCGTATCTCAGGGCACTCGCAGCCCATTTGGTTGGGAAGCTCCTGTTTAACCAGTTCCCCAGCCTGTGTTTGTTGATGAGAAACGGGGCGCCAAGGAGGGGAAAGCACTTGGTCAAGGGCACAGAGTTAGTGTTACCGGGACTAGATCAACTCTCCTGACTTCTGCCCCTAGCCATGTCTGTGACCCCATCTCAGACCCCTCCCGCTCTCTTTTCTGACCTTGGCCTCTAAAGAACTATTTCCTGGATCTCTAATCAGGTGCATCTCCCTGGCCCCCTTCAGCAGCCACCCTCCTCGCTCAAGCAACCTTGGGCTCTACCCAGAGACACCCCCTTTCCAAGTCCATCATCCATTGCTCTAGGTGGGGTCACTGCCGGCACGGGCAGCTCACCCAGCCTCCCCAGCCCCATCAGCCCCTTCGGTGGCTTTCCTACAGCAGCCACACACTCCCAAGGTTACACCCTAGCTCTTGCCACTGCTTGAAAACCACCTCAGAGCAAGTGGCCCGCTTGTCTGGCTGGCGTGTCTGGCTGCGCGGACACGTACCCGTCCTTTGTGCTCCTGGCGCCTTTTTCTCACCATCCATCCCGCCGCCCCCCTTCGTCCTGATCCACATGACCACAGATTCCATCATCTTAGGACTCTCCTGCCAGCATCTTCAATGCTCTTGACCTCTGGTTTTTTTTATTGTCCCCTTCTGGCAAAGCCCCAGTTCTGGGTTAATCACTCCGTCTGTATCCAGACAACTGAACCTTCTACAAAGACGAAACGAGGCAGATTGGTACCTTTAAAAATTCATCGTCACCAACCCAACTTTTTCTTCAGAAGTGCCTACTGTTCCTGCCACGTCCCTCTGTTCGCTCTCCTGACTCTCCACGACTGTTTCACACCTTCCGCCCCAAACCTCCGCCTACACCCTCACTCTCAACCGAGGACCTCACCTCCTACTTCACAGAGAAACAGAAGTCACCAGAACACCCCCAAGCCTCACCCACCCCTGCCTCTGCACCAGCCCACCCTGTGGCAGCAGAACAGGCCACGCGCTCTGGCAGGCCAGTCTGTTCTAGATTCTGTCCCAGCAACAACCTTCCCGTCTTCAAAACAAAAACAGCAGCAAAAGCTTTCCTCAGGGACAACTTCAGCCACCAACTGCCTTTTCTCTTTTCTCCTTATAAGCCAAAATTTCTTGAAAGAGTTGAGTACATGGGCTCACTCCGCTTCTGCACCTCCCACTTCTTCCTCTGCCCTCCCAGGCTGCTTCCTCCCCCATCACGCTGCCGAAACAATTCTCTGTCGCTCGATGCAGGCAACGTGCTTGAGTTCTCAGAAGCATTTTTCACTCCTGATACTTTTGCTCTGCTTCTCTTGCCCCGTTTTCTTGGCTTTTCTCTGCTGACTCATCCTCCTCTTCTCAATCTGGAAATGTTGGCCATCCCTAGGGTTTGTCAAGGTGTTCTCTCCTGATGGGATTCTTATCCCGGGGCCATCTCGTAAAAGCTTCCGTTATCGGCCACGAACAGGCGACACCTGCTTCTATGTCTGTGGCTGTGTCTTTTCATCGCAGCTCCATCGCCTTATAGCCTGCCCAGTTAAGTTGGATGTCTCAAAAAAAAAAAAAAAAACCCAGACTTGGCACATCCAGAGACAGAGGGTGATCTTCTTCCTCAATCTCCCACTGCTGTCTCCACCCCCATCCTGAACTCCCTCCAGCGCTGCCGCCTTGTAAATGGTGTCACCGCAAAGCAGATCTGTGTGCCACAGCTGCAGTCACGGTTGGCTCTTCTCTGCCCCTCACCTCCAGTCCATCTTCAGGCCCTGCCTAGTCCACCTCCAGGAGAGCGCCTGGGTCCACCAGTCCCCCCATCACCCCAGCCTCCACTTACCTCAGGCTGCCCTGGCCCCTCGCCCGGACCTCAGGAAGCCCTGTCTGACTGGTGTGCCTGCAGCTACCCTGCACCTCCAGTCCAGCGTCTGACCACCTACTACAATGACTTTTAAGGACACAAGTCTGATCTAGTTCTATTCTTCCAGACTCTCAAAATTCTTCTGTGATCCCCAATATACTTTAAAATGACCCATGACTGGCAACCTCTTGTAGGTCTGGGGCCATGCCTTCCTCTCCAGGTTCCACCACCCCACTTCTGAACCCCAAGAATGGCCCACAATGGCTTCCTTTACTTCTTTAACTGCTGAGCTCCCTTTTGCCTCGTGACCTTCATGCATGCTGTCCCGGGCCTTATTTATCTTTCCACACCATACTTCTCTTCCCTTAATTGTAGTTATCTTTCAGATCCCAGCTCAAATAGCTCTTCCTTAGAAAAACTTCCCCAGGGCACCTCCAGAATCTTATCAGCCCTGGCTGAACAATTTCATCAAGCCCTGGCTGCTTCCCCCATAACACTCATCATGAATTATGTAAGTGGGTGCTTTTTAGACAAATGTCTGTCTCTGCCACTAGGCTGTGACCGCATAAGGGCAGAGACCCTAACTGATTGGTTCCCCACCGTAGCACTGCTGCTTGCCACAGATGAGGTGTTCAAAAACTATTAGGGGAGTGAGTTCATTAACAAAGAGTCTTTAAATACAAAAGGGATCTCATAGAAAAAGGGAGACCAACTTCCAGGCATGCGTGGCAGTGGTAGACCAGATGACCCTGCTTGCCACTGTCCCATTCCTTTCCTTTTGCTGTCTTTGCCCAGCTAGGGGTGGCCCTGATTCAGGGACAGTCACTCTATTGTCTAGTCAGGGGCATAGGCTCAGCTTCACCCATAGGCCATTCAGGAACAATAGCTATCACCCCACATGTGAAGTGTCTTTCAACCTACAGCACTTTCACAGATGTATGGTGTGGGTTTTTCATGTCTTTGAGCCCACCTGGTGAGGAAACCAGAGTGTGTATTTTAACCACTTGTTCCACAGCGGGGGGAGCTACTGCTCAGAGAGGTGGAGGGGCTTGGCCTGGGAATGTCAGCCACATGTTGGACTTGAGCCTGGTGCCTGTGGCCCTGCTTCTGTGCGCTCGCTGTGTAGACCTGCCCATAGAAAGGAGACGGCGCATCTTCAGAGTGTCCACAGTGGAGCACAGGGAGTGGTGCTGGAAACTCGGCCCAAGGGGAAACAGGTGGGTCTGGAATGGCATGAGCCGCGGACCTTAGTGTGCGGGAGTCCAGGCCAGGTTGGCTTTGTGGAACCAGTGCTGGGCCTCCTACTTGCCTCAGACACTCAAGAGTCCCTCAGTCGGTGCCAAGGGCCGAGAGTGACTGTCCAGGCCCCTCCTGGGATCTCAGGAGCTGGAGTGCCCAAGAATTTGCAGAGCAAAGCGTGAGGAGCTTTAGGTGATGCAGGCAGTGGCCCCTATTCCCTCCCGAAGGACACTGGGCCCTTGAGGCATCACGGCCTCCCTGGCTTGACTCCTCCCCTTTGTTCTCTGCCTCCCAAGAGCCCAAGTAGAACCAGCGGCTTCCGGGTCCTCAGCCATGTCGGCCACTTCATACTCGGAAGCTACACACACTGTTCCCTCTGCCCAGCACCCTTTACCTCCTCACCTCCTCCTTCTCACCTCCCCTAGCTTCAATACTCTGCTCGTGTCATCTTTTCCAGGAAACCTTCACCAGAGCTCAGCGAACTCCTCCCAGGTCTGAGCACGCTACATATTCTATTAAAAATCTCTCTGCACTGGGTCTTCGACTTCCGCTAGGTTGCAAGCTGCTCAGGGAAAGAGACACAAGCCTGTGTGCACTGGTCCGCCCAGGGTCTGGCCTTGGGGGGGGGCGTCTCTGGTCCTCTTAGGGCCTGGCCTTAGGGTCACTGGTCCTCTCAGGGCCTGGCCTTGGGCTCACTGGTCCTGCCAGTGTCTGGCCTTGGTACGTCTCTGGTCTTCCTAGGGCCTGGCCTTGGGGTTACTGGTCCTCCCAGGGTCTGGCCTTGGGGGGGTCTCTGGTCTTCCTAGGGCCTGGCCTTGGGGCCACTGGTCCTCCCAGGGTCTGGCCTTGGTACATCTCTGGTCTTCCTAGGGCCTGGCCTTGGGGTTACTGGTCCTCCCAGGGTTTGGCCTTGGGGGGGGTCTCTGGTCCTCTTAGGGCCTGGCCTTGGGGTCACTGGTCCTGCCAGTGTCTGGCCTTGGTACATCTCAGGTCTTCCTAGGGCCTGGCCTTGGGGTTACTGGTCCTCCCAGGGTCTGGCCTTGAGGGGGGGTCTCTGGTCCTCCTAGGGCCTGGCCTTGGGGTCACTGGTCCTCCCAGGGTCTGGTCTTGGGGTCAGCAGTGTACACTAAGGCACTAGATTCTGTGTCAGGGCTTTATATAACTCACCGAACGGTACAGATAACCTGTGGTGCAGGTACTGGACCTTTTTAAGCTTTTTGTTTTAAAATGTGGAGTCACTGAAACTACAAAGCAATGTGCAAGGAAGTCCTGTCCTTCATTCAGCCTCCCTAAGCTTAACACCTGATTTAGGTATAGTGTACTATGTGTGTGTGCGCGTGCATGCGCACGCACATGCGTGTGTGGTTTCTTGTAACCACCAGCACAATCAGGATACTCACCTGCACCATCACAAGGCTCCCCTGTGCTAATTTTTATAGTCACATACATCTGTGCTTAGCCCTGGCGGCTGATCTGTTCGCCACCTCGAAGATCGTTACTTCACAACACTTACATAAATGGGATCGTCTCTTTTGCTTTGGGCTTTTTTTTTTTTTTTTTTGTCAACATAATTTCCTGGAGGTTCCTCCAAGTTGTTGCCTTTATCAGGTTAGTTCCTTAGTGTCGCTGCGTACTCGGAGATCCGGACATGCCACGTTGTAAGCTGTTCACCCACAGAAATACATTACCCCTTTTTATGAGGGAGAAAGTTGTTTTGCCTAGGATCACACAACTAATAAATGTTTAGTAATGGGCTCTGGTAGATGTTTATTGTGCTGTGTTCAGCTGGCTGAGGGCACTGGGGTGCTGTCTTAGCGCCCAGCGTGGTGTGCTGCAGGTGCGGCGTTGGCCAGTGAGCGTATGGAGGAAGCAGCGTCTCCTGTTACACAAGTAGTAGAAACACAAGTCTGATGTATCCAGCACCGAGACTCTCACCAGCGAGGCCTAATCCCTGTCCATATCTTACATAACTGCACTTTCAGTTTTACTTAGAATATCAGAAAAGGAAAATTGGGACAGTGAACATGATCACCTACAGGGCTGACGTTTCATTGTCTAAAATGCCCAAAGCTATTGGCTTCAAATTCATATATGCCGCATTTGCATGGCATTTTGCATCTAATCTGCAGGTTGCTCATTTTATCAAAGTGCAGAGAAACCCTTCCAGCTCCCACTGCTTGTCACCACCGCCCCCCAGCCGCTGC
Organism: Scalopus aquaticus; assembly: GCA_004024925.1. NCBI lineage: Eukaryota > Metazoa > Chordata > Mammalia > Eulipotyphla > Talpidae > Scalopus > Scalopus aquaticus. The sequence continues at coordinate 59,380 of PVIJ01001155.1, read as the reverse complement.
TGGTCAGGCCTCACTGCTCCTGCTCAGGCCTCCTCTGCGGCCTGCAGGACGGGCTGGGTGCTGAGAGGGCCCACCCAGCGCTGAGTAACCGCCTGTGTGGATTTGCCGTGGGAGAGGAGGAGGGGCCCCGGGAGGTTTCATTAAGAAGGATTTGTGGAGCTGTCGGAAGTCCTCACCCTCAGGTGTGGAAAGCCAAATGTGATTAAGTGACTGGGAAGGAACCACAAGTCAGACTAGTCCTGAGCCCGGGCACAGTGCCCAGGAGAAGGGCTTCCTTAGCCCCTCTGCCATGCCTCTGTTTGGAGAGGGGCAGAGCCAAGAGCCAACCCCGGCCTCCGGGGACACACTGGAGGTAAATGGGGTCTCTGGGGTGGGACTTTCACAGAGGTGTTGGGAAACATGCCCCCTGGCCTTCCGGAGCCTGTGGTTTTAGTCCCTACCACGGGGCCCTGGTCGGAGGGACAGACAAGAAGGGCCAGGTCATGGGCCTGCCCTCAAGGACCCGCTGAGGGGGCTGACTCACAGAGCCACTAAGAATAATGAAATGCCCAACCAAATCCAGGGCCCAAGCCAGTGGGAGCTGTGGAACAGGAGAGGCTGAACTGGAGGCACTGGGGCTCCCGCTGCGTGGCCAGCACAGATTTGGGGAGCAAGTGTTAGGGGAAAGAACTGCAAAGACTTCAAGGTAGCTTTGAACTTCAGCAACCACCCCTCAGGTCCCCAGGGGGCACGATCAGCTCTGTTGTCAGGGGCACCTCAAAGTCAGAGCTGAGGAATCCTCTTCCTGGAGAGATGGAAGGACAGTGGGGGGCAGTGGGCTGTGGGAGAGCGGGCCGGCTTGGAGGCAGACAGTGCTGGGCATCTGACTTGGGGCCAGTGTTCTAAGGACTCCAGCAGAAGTTTGGTGTTTTCAGAAACTGAAGGGGGAACAAAGATCAGAGCAGGAGATGGCCTCTGGGGCGAACGACGGCGGGATGAGACTTCCGGAGGCGGGTGAGCCTGCAGGAGATGCCGGTCGCAGGTCGGAGGGCGAGCCAGCCCGGCGTGCCAAGAAGGCAGCGTGAGCCACACTGGCGAGTCCATCAGGAGCTCCCAGGGGCTGAAAGCCGAGAAAACGCTGCATGGAGAAGAGTACGAGATTGAAAAGCAGCTCACAGGGGTATAAGCAAGAAGGCTCCATGTTGAGAAAGAGAAACAGACAAGACGGCATTTTTATTACTGTTTTTAAAGGCAGAGAGTGGGTCGATGAAGGACTGAGTTTCCTGCAGAGGTGGGGAGGGAAGAGATTGGTTTTGCAAAGGCGCACACATCTTTCCTGAAGTCAGGAAAGGAAGAGAGAAGGAACAGGCAGGCAGAGGTGTGGGGAGACGAGGCAGGTGAGGAGCAAGGGGGGTCAGGCTGCACGTCCCCCTGGCCCCATGAGGTCAGGGGTCGACACGGTCCTCTGTCTGGAGGACGGTGCAGCAGAAGCGAAATCTAGAAAAGGGCTCCGCGGAGCCCACCTGGGCGGCAGGGGGAGGAATAAAAGGATCACAGCAGAGGCCGGATGAAGCCAGAGTCATGCATCTGTAATAGGCTGGTCTGTCAGCTTCCGGCTTCTGCATTTTCTTGCTGTGATGCTTTGGGAAGAGAGGAACAGGGCCAGGCACGGAGAGCTGCTAATCATGAAACTGAGATGGGGCAGCTGTGACCCCAATAACCTCTGTCTCATTTTTCAGTGGGATGGTGTGGCCAGCCTTCTGCAGAGGCCCTCCCAGCCTGGAACTTCCGCAGCGAGGAGGTTCATTACCTGGCCTTGCCACCTGGGGAGCTCTCTGCCTTTCAAAGCTTCAGGCCATTTATTCTCAGTCTGACTTATCAATGGATCCGCTTCTAGAAGAGTCCTATTTGCCCTCCACTGCTCTCCATGCACTGTTTTCATTTTTCTCCCCTCCTTGAGATCTTGCAACAGCAGCCTAATAGCCTGCAAGAGGGTCAGGCTGGGAAGATGAATGCCGGCCCGTGGGGCACTGTGCCCTGCCTCCCCATTAGGGAGGTGATGGAAGGCGGGGAGCAGAGAATGGATAATCTGAGGAAACACAAACAGACACGACAAGCGGGATAATCCAAACAGCTTTCCTGCTTGTACTCAGAGTGTGTGATGTGCTGGGCGCCACTGATCTGCTGGTCTAATTAGGTCTGACTTGGAGAACACTGGCTGCGCTCCCCTGGTAGAGGAGGCAGCGAGGAGAAACCAGGATGGGCTATACTGTTTGTTGGGGAGAAGCCACAGGTGAATGATGGATCCCAAACGCGTGGTAGCCTGGGGGCAGCGGTGGCTAAAGACGGACACCCTGGACACCTGGGGTGTGCTTTCGAGGCAGCACGTTTTTGCACCCTCATTTGTGTCAACCCGTTCACAGGCAGGTGAATCAGAGAGAATGCCTAGGACGGTCCCTTCCAGCCAGTGTCAGTGGCCTGGAATGTTCCCCAACCCCCCCCACCCCGCCTCCAGATGTCTTTGCACCTGAGACCCCCAGGAGCGCCGTCTGCTCTCACACCCACCCTCGGCACCAGTCATCGCCACCTTTGTACATTTGGCATCAATCCACAGTCCAAGAGCCGCCAAGGCAAAGGACGTGAGCTTGAAGGAATACTCCAAAGCCTCCAATGAGCCATTGAAGAAACATAGACTTAGTCTCGGGCCTGGCAGCAGAGCCCTGTACAACCAGCCACGAGTGGCTCACCAGGCCCTTCTCGGCCTCCATTCCCCTGCCAGGGGGCATTTTTCATTTCAGGTCCTTAAAGATTTTAGTAAAACTAGTTCCAAGTCATCACGGAACCCAGCCATGCCCTAAGTAGTAGCACCCCAGATTCCAGAAACTTAGGACAGGGCTGGACTGTGGGCTCAGGTCCAGACAAGGGACAGCGGTGAATTCAGAGGCACTGACTTGTGCTCATGGCCCAGGTCCCAGCTACTTAGCAGCTGCCTGACCCTGAGCAAGTTATTCTTTACCTGAAGGTCAATATTTCATCTGGAAAATGGGACTTGGACTAGTCTAACAAGAGGTATTTGTGAAGATCAAGTAAGAAAGCATTTAACAAATTCTGGAAGGTCCTGTCCCTGTCAGAGGTGGGGAGGAGCCACAGGAAGTGGGGAAAGATATGGGCTTTAGTCATTCGGGCCTGAGCACAAATTCTAATGCTGAACTTGCGGCCTCTGACAAATTGGTGAACTCTCTGGGTTTTGGTTCCATCCGTAAAGTGGAGAGAAGTGAGCCCTGGAAGGGAGCTATTGTGAGGATGAAATGAGGTGGTTTCTGTACAGGGCCTGGCATCCGGCAAATTCTCCCCTAAATGTTGCCCCCATCCCTTTTCCCCATCCCCCGTATATATCTCCCCCTTTCTACCTCAGCCCTCCCGGGCCTTCCCTCTGAAGACATAATTTGCACATGGCTCCAGACACTCAGCCAGCCTGACTGTGTCTGTGGAAATGCTGCACTGTCTCTACCCTCCAGGCCACGCCACATCTTCAGCCTGGAGGTCCTTCCTCCCGCCCAGCAGCAGGTGCTTGCTGAGGAATGCACGTCTCAGCAAACTGTCCGACCCTTCCTGGCCCCTCTGCCGGGGCCTGGCTTTCCCAACTGCTGTGTCTCCCCAGCTGCAGGCCCCAGGGGCGGGTGCCTGGTTGCGGAGTGCTTGAGGGCAGCTTACCCAGAGCAATCCCCTTCCCACAGGAGACTCCCACCCCATTCTGCTCCTACTCAGGTGCCAGGAGGCACCCCTCAGCACCCACCACCGCTTCTGCTGTTTTGATAGCACTTCCTCTACGCAGAAGCGTGGCCAACCTCTAACCTTCCCCGCAAAGGCATCTGGGAGCCTTTAACCACCCAGCTGCCCCTGATGCATCCTGCCCCAGCAGGATGGCACTTAGGCCATCTGCCAAGGGAAGACGTCTAACCCGTGTGGTCTGGGCTGGCCTGGACCACCCAGCCCAGACCACCCTTGGGGAGGAGGGATTGTTGAGAATGCAAATTCCTGGACAGCACTCCAGACCAACTCAGCGGGTTCCAGGATGTAAGAAATCTGCATTTTAAAATAAGCTCCACATGATTCTTACACACAGTAAGGTTTGAAAATCACTTATGTAACTTTTTTCCTCATGTTCATCGAGGGAAAACTCAGTGAAGCACACAGCTTATAGGAGGGCAGCAGGGTGAATCTGTATACAGGGTGTCAGCCCCGGCACAGCCCCGATCAAGATGCAGAACACATCCCTCCCCCCAGAAAATGGCTTGTGCACTGTGTGCAGTGACCCCTGAAGAGGTAACTCCTGTTGGGGGTTCTAGCAACATGGATCAGTTTTGCCTGTCTTTGAATTTCATAAGGTGAGGTGCTTGGCTTCTCCCACTCAGCATAATGTCGTGTTGTCTACTTTCATTTTTATTGTTATTATTTTTAATGCTTTTATTTATTTTTGCATGAAAGAGCTAGGGTGTAGGCCAGAGGTGCCGGGGGTGAGAGGGTTCACCAGAGACAGCGTGAGGAGCAGAACAGGCAGATTTACTGAAACACACTGCTGAGGGGAGCAGCGGGCGAGACAGGAGAGGTCTGATGCACCATATGTGAGTTAGCTCCCTGGTCGGGAATGGAATTCAGGCCCTCGCAGTCATAACGCTGAGATTTAACCCCTAGGCCACCAGCGAGGCCCTGTGTTGTCTACTTTTAAAAGGTAAAACAATTTACTCTCCATTCTCTGCCTCATCTTCCCTCAAGGTAGCCACGTAGCTGGGTGGCTGAGTAGGGAGGTAGGTAGCTAGGGGACTAGGTAATTAGGGGGCTGTGTAGCTAGGGGCCTGGGTACCTAAGAAGGAAAAAAGGAAAGGAAGAAAAGTTCTTCCAGGCCTAAACTGAAGCCCCATGCTCTGTGGCCTCCGTCCTGTCTGCCCTTAGGCCCGTGAGGGTGATGCTGGTCGCCAGCCCTCATGATGTCAGTGCTTTTAGAGGCTCGGGGTCTGTTGTGGGCCTGGTCCCTGCCCGTCTTTCTGACGCAGCTCCTGGGGACTCTCATCTGCTGTGTGCGAATTGCCAGAGTCCAAGCACATTCCAGATAAAATTGGCCAATTTAAGCTACAAATGAAAAGACAAATGAGATGGAAATTGCACAGAACAAGCCTACTTCTCATCAGCAGGTACCAGTCCTGACATGCTGAGCTGCGCAACCTACTTAGTCCTTTCCCTGCTGGGAGGTCGGAAGGGCTTTCCCGGCGATGGGAAACACCACCTCCTCACACCCAGCCCGACAGAGGAGCAAGCAGCCCAAGAGGCTTGGAGAGGGCACTGGAGGGGGGTGTACAGGAGGGGGCAGGCGGGGACACAAGCTGGCACAGAAACAGGGCCATACAGAAAGAGGGCTCGAGCATTCCAAAAAGGAAAAAAAAAAATTGAACATAATCTGTGTGCCAGGCCCAGGTTAGCTGCCCAGACTATGAAGAAGGGCAAGACTTGCCCTTAAGGGGCTCCCAGCTCAGGGGAAGTAGAGAAAGGGAGATGACAATGACAATGACAGGAAAGGCAAGGCCAGATGGAGACATTTGTAAATGGGAGAGAAGGAGCTGCTGGAAGGAGGGTAGGAGGGAGAACTGGAGGTCACAGGAGGGAGAACTGAGGTCACGAAGCAGCTGGGAAGGTGGAGGGAGCCCAGGCACCAGCTGAGCCAGGGACCAGCTCAGGCCTTTTTTTTTTTTTTTTAAGCTTCATTTATTTGTGCATGCAAGAGCTGGGGTGTAGGCTAGAGGTGCGGGCGGGTGGAGAGGATTCTCCAGAGACAGAGTGGGGAGCAGAACAGACAAATCGACCAAAACACACTGCTGAGGGGAGCAGCAGGAGAGGCAGGAGAGGTCTGCTGGGCCATGTGGGAATCTCCCTAGCTGGGGATCGAACTCGTGCTGCAGTGGCTCTGGATAGCTTCATAGTGCTGAGACTTAACCCCCCTGCACCTCCAGGGAGCCTCAGCTCAGGCCATTTTAAGACCTGAAATGTGCTGGAACAATAGGTACAATGCAGGGAGGAAGTGACTGGAAGGAGGAGTGGGGCTTACACCCCTCCACACACACACCCCGGAACAGGGAGGGAAGCCCTGAGGACAGCCTGGAAAGGGGGGCTCACAAACAGCTGTCAGACATCATTTAATTGATTCTTGAAAAGGTATCGAGGAGGAGGACCTCGGGGGGAGCTCACCAGTCTAGCTACAGAGGTGAACCAAGCAAAACATTTCGATAGTGGTTTAGTCTCGATTATGCAAAGAGTCGTCTAAAATCCAGGGATTCTCAATCCCTGGGTCTCTGTCTTGTCCATTTCTGTTGAAGGAGCTACAGAGAGACAGGGAATGCAAATTTGTTTTCACATAGACCCAAGTTAAGTACATTTTTTGTAATAATAATAATAGCAAACACTTACAGACCACTTACCATAAGCCAGGCTGTTCTAAGCACTTAACATGTATTAACTCATTTGCATAGTAAATCCACCAGGAAAAAAATACTAGTGCATTTCAAAGCCAAACAAACATGACTTTTGACTCTGTCTTCCCCTGCACACACACACACTCTACTCTGAAGCTGATTCTGAGCTTTGACACAGCTGGCAGTGCTCTGAGCCAGTCCTCCCTTTCTTGGGGACCCCAAGGCAGAAGTCCTCAGGGGCTGAGTTTGGAAGCAATTTGAGGAGCACTTGAATGACTCCAGATCCTGCTGGGCCCCCTAGGCTCCTTCCTCATCCTCGAAGCTGAAGTGCTCCCCAGACCCCATGCTCGGTGCTTGGGGAGAGAGGACAGGACTAGTCCTTGGGGTGAGTGTGACCCTGTCTTCTGGGACGTCTGTGCCTGTCACTGAATCAGAACCTAAGGTGCACTGCACCTTAGGGATGTTGCTAAGCCTGACTGTCACTAGGGAACTAGTTCCCATAGCAACAGGGGTACATGAGACCTTTGACATTCTCAGGAAATACATCATAGCCCTTGATGAATCCACGGACAGACTGCCACATAATTTTCCCCATAAAGCGCAGTAAAGTATGGCTGAGCCACGGAGTGAGGACGGCCAGGGAGGGCAAGGCCATCCCCTTGGCTCGCCAGGGAGTTTCCCTGAATCGTCCCCCAGCTCTTGCACGTCATCCCTATGTTCTTTCTGGGGGCGGGGGCGGGGGCGGCTGGTAGAGAAGAAACCGCTGCATGATAAACCCGAGGGCCTGCTGCTTTTCCAGTGACCAGTAATACGGAGGGCCTTGGGTTAAACACGACAGACTGAACACGTCGTGCTTCTCTCTGCTACCTCCCCAGACCACGCTAAATGCAGAGTAGAGGACGGAGACAGATGTGAGCCCGCAGCAAGGGAGAGGAGGCCAGAGTGAATCGTTGGTGTCCATACAATTTTGGAGGAGAAACTATCTGACTCGGCTTGATGGAGAGAGACTCAGGGACCCCCTAAGAGGAGTCAAAGAGAAGTAGGCACACCCCTGCCCCAGGCCCACAGCAGGGCTCAGAAACCGGAGTGACACCCCAGAGTGACTCCTCACCCCATTTCACCACAGGACTATCCCTGTCTTCCCGGAACAGCTTCCCGAGGGCACCCAACAAGCACTGACCTGGTGACATGGGTCCAAGAGTGTGGAGATGGGGCGATACACTAAAAAGTGGGCATTTGCTGAAAGTTTCAAGCCAGCGGGGGAAGCCACTTGCCCTTTCCCCCATGGGCTCTGGGAGTGCTGGTGGCTGGGCACATGGTGACACTGGGCACCCCCAGCCCCTTCATGGTGAGGCCCCCACAGTGGGCCAGCTCTGCCCGTGTGCATAGGGCTCCCAGGCAACGGGGGAACCCCTTGCTTGAGAACGTGAGGCTCCGCAGGCGCTGCTGCAGGCTTCGGGAAAGCATCTCCTGTTAAAAAGCATCTATCAAGATAAACAGAAAACAACTCAAAGGAAACAAATGCTATGCAGGGAGCAAAGAAAGCAAACAGCTGCCACCGCCACAATTAACAGCCTCACCAAGAAGCGGAGCCGGGGGAGTTATGCCCACAGAACAAGAACAAGGGGCTGCTTTTAAAAAGTGAGATATAATTCACACAACATGAAATTCACTTTTTTTTTAAAGATTTATTTATACAAGCTGGGGTACAGGCCAGAGGCGTGGGGCGGCGAGAGGGTTCACCAGAGACAGAGTGGGGAGCAGAACAGGCAGATCAGAAATACACTGCTGAGGGGAGCAGCGGGCGAGGCAGGAGAGGTCTGCCACACCATGTGGGATTCTCCCTGGCCGGGCGTCGAACCCGCATCGCACACTGCTGACAGCTCCACAGCGCAGCGCTCAACAGCTGCACCACCAGGGAGGCCCCGAAATTCACTCTTTTAAAGAGTACAATTTAGTGGGTTTTAATATTTTCACCAAGTTGGGCCATCACTGTCTAGTTCTAGAACAATCCCACAAGCAGCCGCTGTCCATTCTTTCCTCTCATCCCCCACAGCAACCACTAATCTACTTTCTGATTGTAGGTTTCCCTGTGCCGGACACTGTGTAAGTGACAGTGACAATGGGTGGCCTTTGTGGCTGGCCTTTCACTGAGCAGTTGTCGTGACTCGTCCTCACTGTCCAGGTGTCGATGCTTCCTTCCTTTTGACTGATCAGCGCTGTAATATACAGCTGTTTCACAACGTATTTATTCATTTATCAACTAATGGACATGTGGGTGATTTTCACTTTTTTTTTTTAAAGATTTATTTTTTATTTATACATACAAGCTGGGGTACAGGCCAGAGGCTCGGGGCGGCGAGAGGGTTCACCAGAGACAGAGCAGGTAGCAGAACAGGCAGATCAGAAATACACTGCTGAGGGGAGCAGCAGGCGAGGCAGGAGAGGTCTGCCGCACCATGTGGGAATCTCCCTGGCCGGGCGTCGGACTCGCGTCGCCGCTGCCGACAGCTCCACAGCGCAGCGCTTAACCGGTGCGCCACCGGGGAGGCCCGATTTTCACTTTTTAAGGAAATGCAGAGAGCAAAGATGAGATCTTAGAAATTGAAAATATATTCCATTTCCTGAAATGAAAATAATTAACTTTCCAGGGTTGCCAGCCCACTGGGTGTCCAACAATTTGTGAAAAAAGACTTTCACAAAGACACAACACTTTGAAATATCAAAATGTCAGGGAGACAGTGAAGATTCTACAAGTATCTAGAAGGAAAAGGCCAGGCTTTAGGAGAGCAGCAGAACTCTGGAAGCAAGGAGATAGTGGGAAAGTTCTTACAATTTGTGAGGGAAAGTTATTTTCAATCTGAAGTTATATTTCCAATAGAGACATTTCAAACACACAGATTTTGGGGCAAGTTAGCTTTTTCCAAAGTGACTTGAGGGTCTGCGCCACCGGAGCAAGAAAGATGACGTGAAACCCAGGGAGAAAGAGAGACACTAAGGGTATTCACCACCCCAAGAAGTCAGAACGGACAGGCACCAAAGTGGTAGCAGCGGGGTGGGAAGGGAAATGGCTTCCGTTTTCTCCATTTTTTTCCATATGTCCTCATTTGTCATAAGGCCCGTTTATACCTGAATCACTGTATAGCGATTGGCAGACCCGGAGAGCCGGGGGCACCAAGAGCTGCGGAGGAGGATGTGGCACCTCAGGGCCCACCGAGCTGCCTCTTACCCCCTGTCTGGGGGTTGCACAGCCCTGGGCCACGGCAGAGCCACGCCTGACTGTCTACCCTGCTGGACTGAGAGCTTCCCGGGACAGGGAACTGGGTCTCGTTCATCCAGTGTGCGCGTGTGTAGACACACGTATAGACGGGTGATAGATTAGATCCAGAGCCTGGCAGAGAATAGGCACGGAATCGGTGCTGGTGTGTGTGTAGAGAGAGAAAGCAAAGAAGGAGAGCAGCCCCATCAAATGCAGACCCTAAGCTGGATGAAACCGGAGCTGGGACACCACAGGGCTTTAGGGACCTCAGGTTTATGTCACACAGTCAGAGAGAGTTAAAGTTAGAAAGCAAAGAAGGCCCCGGCCTGGGGCTCCCCTCAGGGTTCCCCAACCTGGGATCGGGGAGCCAACTCTTGGAGTAAAAACCCCTTACCCCCCATGCAGAATTTGAGAGTTGAGAGGGGTTAGTCACCCTCTGAACTTTATCTCGCAGCAGCCTCGAGTTCCAGGGCGCCTTGCTTTAGTCACTTCCCTGACCTGGGCCTCATTTCCCTCCGCTGAAAAACAAGGACATGAAAATGACCTTCTGGGCAGCTCTGACCTTCTGGGAGTCTCCAGCATCCCAGGAGGCTGAGGACAAACTCGCCTGGCTCGGGGGAAGGCAGAGGTGGGCTGCGGGCCCTGCTTCCCTGCGGCAGCTTCCATGTGTGGAGCAGCTTCTGGAATGGCCTAGGGGCAGGCCTGCAGGGCCGGCTCTTCCCAGCAGGCAGATTCTGGCCAGGGGCTCAGGAGGCCCCTGCCTCCCTCAGAATCCCCTGCTGGGGCGCTGGTTCCTGGGCTCCACCCCAGACCCACAGAATCAGGGATGGGCTGTGTGGGCTGGGTATTTGCATGTTAACAAGCGCTCGAGCTGATCTGTGGGAACGCGGATTTGAAAAACATAGGCTTAGGGGGCGCTGGGATTCTGGATGGGAGGCTCAGTGCTCAGAACGGTAAGAGCGACCATTTATCGAGTACCTACTCCACGTGGGGCACATTTTGACATCTCTAATCTTTACAACTACCACCCTGCAAAGCAGGTATGATTACTGTAATTGTACGGAAGAGAAAACTGAGGCCCAGAGCAATTAACTTGCCAGACAGCACACAGATAATGAGACTGAGGGCCAATGTTTTCACATCGGTCCTTCTTGGCGCTTCCGTGGCACAGCGCCGGCTTCTTGCTTAGGGCCTGCACAGCGGCTTGCGGCCGCCAGAATTTGGGTGCCCAGCTGCACTGGCAGAGAGGTGGGTTCGTGTTCAGGTAGAGCAACCCTGGGGCGGGGGCTGCGGGTCAGAGCTGGCCTCTGCCTTGCTCTGCTTCTCCTCTTTCTGCCTCAGGCATTCTTCAGGCCAGAGTGCTGTTTTGACGGGTGTGGAGCTGGAGTGGTCCACCACCTCTGTCTTTCCGCTTTCCCAGCCTCCCATTGTCTGGCTAATTAAAGACACCGGCTAATTCCCCCTGCTGCGTGCTGCTGTCGGGGAGCAGCTTCCGCTGGGGGAGGCAGCCCAGGCACCTGTTGGGGAGACACCTGCGCTAGGTGAGGCCAGCTGGGGTCACCAGCAGCAGGGAGGGAAGTAGCCCAGGAACTGGGTGGGGAGGATGGCAGTGACTCTTTTTTTTGTGGTAAAATATGCGTCACAGAAAATTTACTGTTACCTCATTTCGTTGTTTTTTTTTTAATTTTGTTATTATTACATATGTCTTTTACATTATTGTGTATTCCCCGGAGGTTTCCCACCACCAATTCACCCATGAACCGTCACCACAGTCCCCCATGCTCCCCTCTCCCCCATTCTGAGCCCGTCCCTGAATGTCGCTCTTTCATTTGGTTCCCCTATAATCCTGTTATAAGTGAAACCATTCGATATTTTTCTTTTTCCTTTTGGCTTATTTCGCTGCGAATGATCCCTTCTAGCTCCATCCATGTCACTGCGAATTTGCATGTGTTTATCTTTTTTGAATGCTGAATAGTATTCCATGTTTCCTCATTTCTGATCGGACAGTTGAGGGGCATTAAGCGCGTTCATGCTCCGCGGCCACCACCGCCCTTCCTCAGTTTTATTGACTCTCTCCCCTATGCTCTACGTCCTAGTGACATTTATTTTATAACTGGAAGTTCGTACTCTTGATCCCCAATTCTTTAGCTGGGAGGCTGTGCGTTCTCACCCCCACCCCCTGAGCCAGGCAGGCCACCCCACTCAGAGTCTGCGGCTGTGTCTGACTGGACTCCCTCGGGTGCTCTCCGCTGTGTCTCACCCGAAATTCCCACCCCCAGCCTTCGTGTCAGCTGTTCCCCAGCCTTGCAGTGACCAACCATCCAGTGAGCCCTGGTTTTGCTGAGGGCTTTGGGGCTTCCAGACTTCCGTGCTTTCCGTTACGCTGGGAAAGGGGGGTGAACTACCCCCTGCTCTGCCTTCTCATGGTTCAAGTCTCTGTCCAAAGATTCCCTCCTCCAGGAGGCCTCCCCTGCACCCAGGTCGAGCAGCATCAAGCACTCCCTCTCCTAAATGAGCCCCTGTTGTCGCCCTAACAAATAGCTGCAGGTCTGTGAGCTCGCTAGCCTGTGGTGCTCTCTCTCTCTCTCTCTCCCTCATTCTCTCTCTCTCTCTCTCTCTCTCTCTCTCTCTCTCTCTCTCTCTTCCTCCCTCCCCTCCCCCCCCCCAGGTGCTGTAATCAGAAGTCCACCTGGGCTGGCTCTGCTGGTTTCTGTCCTCCGGATTGCAAAGGCCAGGCTGGACTGGGGGGTCTGGGGAGGCTGCCGAGCTGGTCCCGGTGCTGGGTGAGCGCTGTTCCTAGGGGCTGCAGGACGGACCCCTATTTCTTTGTGGTTGTCAGGTCCTCGAGGGCTCCTCAGCCCTCGTGCACAGCGTCCTGCGTGTTGGAACCAGCATCAGGACCCCCAGTCTTGGCCTGCCTGGAGCCCCTCTTCTGCTGCTGTTGGAAAAAGTCCTCTGCTTCTGAGGGCCAATGTAATTAGATTTGTCCCCCTCAGATAATCCGGCACACCCTCCCTAAGCTTAAGGTCCACAAGCCTATGTACCTCTGCGCTGCCCCTTCTGCCATGTGAGAGGTAACATTCCACAGCTTCCAGGGAGGAGTCTGTGGAGTCTTCAGAGAGTCATTCTGTTGCCATGTTCCTTCAGGGCCCCCGTCACTCCCTGGTGACTGACTTACATGCTTAGTAGCCATTACCCATGCCCCTGCTCTCTCCTCCCCGCACCACATAAGCGCCACAGGAGGTGATTGTGCCCGTACTGTCCACTGCAGTGTCCCTAACCCTCCTTCACAGTGCTTAGCACACAGTAAGCCTTTGGTGTTTGTTGGATGCTTGGTAGAGATGGGAACTCCGGGCAAGTCTAAGGACACTTCCCAGAGCTCACCCCTCCGCGGGCAGGTGGAAGGTGCTCACACAGGGAGACACCTGCGTGCTAAAGCAGTGCTGGCTTCTGAGTGGCCGCTTCCCCAGCCCCGCCTTTTGGCTAGTGCCCTCCCTTCCTCTCACCCAGGACCCCCAGGCCCTCAGTCTCTCCCTGTAGGAGTGTCCCCAAGGGTAGAAGCCAGAAGCAGGGCAGAAGGGATGGGATACCAGTCAAGGAGCAGGCAAGGAAGGCCCCGACTCAGCTGGGTTCAAAGCCAATCCACCTGGGACTTCAAACAATTAATTTCCCCAATCTGCAAAACGATCAGCTTCTGAGGGAAAACAATTAGCCCACTGCAAATTGTAATTGTCATCTCACTTCTGATTTTAATTTGGACTAATGAGGGCTAAGTGTGATTCTGGCTCCCTCCCCCCCACTGGCCCCTGGCCCTGGGCCCTCACCTGCCATTGGGCATTTAACCCTTGGCTGCCCAGCTTCACCAGAGGCTGAGGTTTGAGGCTAGTGCTAGGCAGGGCAAGGCGGTTGCCAGCAAGAGGGAGAAGAGGAGCGAGCGTCCGGCCCACAGGGGAGCTGCCTGTTTACAAGGCTCCTAGGCAATCAAAGTTTTATTGAATAGAATTGACTACTGGCTCACTCCTCTGTCACAGCCAGTTACCTCCGGCTGCGCTGTCTCCAGGGACCCGCTTCTGAGCATCTGTCTGCCTCCTTTGGGCAGGCTACCTGACGGGGCTTTGCACTTCCGCTGCAGCGCAGGCCGCACTGGGTGGGGGTGGCGCTGAGCAACAGAAGAGGACTGGGGCGCCCACCATCTACCATCACCGGGCAGGTGCGGGAATGACCTCGGACCACAGTCTGACCCCTGCTTCCCACTCCTACTGAGCAGTCTAGAGAGGGAAGGGGCCCACTCAAGGTCACAGAGGGCGCTCAAGCTCACAGTGAGAGGAGGCGCAGGACCCCCAGTCCCTCCTGCTGTCTTTTTTGCCTAATAGGGTCTCCCCGTGAGTGTATTTCCTCTCTTGTCCCTGCTGTGCGCCCCACACAACGCCTGGCAGTGTCCACGACCCAGAAATAGGATTGCAAAGCCCAGAGCCCACCCCCATGTGTTCCTCCACCACCCCCAATGCCCTTCCCCACCCCAGTTCACCTCATCTCCACTTAGGTTGGTTGATTCATTCATTCTCACAGCAGTTCCTTCATCTCAGCAGCTGTGGGGGGCCCCATGCTGGGTGCTGGAATGCTGAGACAAGTAGTACCTCCCCACCTGAGCGGCAGCCAGGAAGGGGCGGCATCATACCCCGGGGGGCTGCGCCCCAGGCTGCTGAGTGTTCCTGGGCTGGCGGGAATCCTTGCGTGTCCTCCTGGAGGAGTTGGGTGTAGAGTCGGGAGTCCTGAGCTCTGGTCCCGAGTTGGCTCGCTCAGTTCCACTGACCCTTCACCTGGTCTGGACCCAGGGTCTTGGGATCTGGAGCCTCCACTTCTGACTGGGGTACAGCGGCAGACCCCTTGCCCCCCTGTCTCCCCCTTACATGCTCTGGAGGCATCGTGGCCGGTGGGAGGGCCCTGGTCTGGTGGGGAGCAGCCTGTGTCCTGGCCTGAAGTCCCTGAGCCTCCAGCTCCTCACCTGGAGAGTGGGAAGCCGCGGCGCAGCCTCTTGGCCCGGAGGCCATGGCGGGAGTGTGTGCTCGCCCAGGGGACAGCGGAGTGCCCCCTGGAGAAACGGCCTGTCGCGGGCCACAAGAGGACATCTCTGCCCACCGTGCCGGCTTCCTCCAGGCCACAGCAGCACTTACAGCGGCCCGCGGGACGCATGTGCCGGGAGCAGGAGAGGAAGGATTTCTCCTCTCGGCCTCGCTGTGGGGGACACGGCTGGGCCCCCAGCTCGAGAGGCGCCATCGGCAGCTGAGCTGTGTCCGACAGCGAGGGCGGCCTCGGAGAGGCCACTGCCCCCGTGTCCTGCCTGGCCTCTCTCACTGAGCCCTGAGGGAAGGCGCCACTGGCTGCTCCCCGCCGACACTCTCTTCTTTGCATTTCCCCTCATCTGCCCCCCCACGCCCCCTCCCTCTCCCCCTCAGTAGTTGGAGTCCTGTAGGAACTCGCTACTGTGGTGTCCGTAGCTGCACTGCCCCTCCATGCCCCACAGCTCCCTGCCCTCAGCCTGACTTGAGGGAAGGGCCTGCGCCTCAGCGCCTGCCTCTGTCTCTTCCGCAGAGAACAAGCCGCTACCCCAGTGTGACTCTCTCCCCACCCAGGACATCTGCACAGCAACCCCCGCTGCGTGTGACCCAGTCCCCCACACCCTCCTGTGCAGCGGCCCACATGGCTGGGAGAAGAGGTGTGTGGTCACCCCCAGCAGTCACCCCAGCTTCCCTTCCCCCTCATACCCCACCCCAATCCTTCACCCTCTGCTCGGTATCTCACACCTGCCTGCTGGCAGCCGCAGAAATGAAGGTTGCTCCTTGGAGAGGTGGGTCTGGGCTGGGGCGAGGAGGGAGGATTCTCTCCAGCCCACTGTCAGCCCCCACCAGGATTCAGGTGTGGAAGCAGACCCACGGAGGTTAGGTGACGTAGACTGTGGGTCCTAGAGCTTTGGGGAGGACTCAGAAGTCATCTGCCCATTCTCTTTATTTTGCTGTTGGGAAAACCAAGGTGTACAAAGGGCTACGCTTCCCAAATGCTCCCAGAGGGCCAGCAGACGAGTTCAGCATGCAACTGACATCGAGACACCGAGAGCATTCAGCCCTGGCACCCTGGAAGGGGGTGGGAAGGGTTTATTGACCAGCCAGGTAGCTGGCATCATGCCGGGGGCTCTCCACAATCACTCTGATTCTCACAACATCCCGAGAACACACTACCGTATTTGCACATTTAGCAAGGCGAGGAAATTGACACAGTACGATCGACTCAGCCAAGGGGCCTCAAGCAAGTGGGGGAGGTGGGATTTGAACCAAGGTCTTTTGATCCATGGTCTGTGCGAGCGCTGTTCATAGAAATATGCTACAAAACGCATGTGTGATTTTCACATCCCAGGAGCCAAGGTAAAAGCGTAAAAAGAAACAGGTGGAATTAATATCAGTGTTTAACCTAATATGGCTAGAACATTATTCCAAAATGTAATCACCACGACAAATGCATTCATGAGTTTGCGCTCCTGCTCCGTCTGAGATCTGCAAACGCTGTTGAGTGTTTGCATGCCGGGCACATCCGGGTTAGACTGGACGAAAAGCTCAGTGGCCACCTCCGGGCGGCTGTGTGGCGCAGCTCACTATGCTCTTACTGCTGCTCCGTTCTGCTGGGCCACAGGGTAACACTGGCCACTTCTGCCCTTGATGTTCTCCTGCCCTCAGGGTGCTCTTCTTTCCTTCCCTCTCACCTGCCTGCCTTCCAGTACTCCTCTCTCTCCTGCCCTCTCTCTCTCTCTAGCTCAGTCCTGGAGAAGGTCTTGTTGTCAGACAGGGAACCTTTAAATAGGTAAGACAAAGGTGACAAATGTTCCTCATTTACATTCAGGTTCTATCTGGCTTTTTTGGCCCTGTTGAATGGCACCTCTATCAAAACATCTCATTTGGAAATGTCAGAGTGGTTTTTGATAAGTCATCAGTCACCCTGATGGCGGCTGACAGCGGTAACAGTGTGGTGGTTTCTAACACACTGTGGAACGCGTCTTCTGCAGTTGCGTACTATTTTATTTATTCAACTTGGCATGAAATCTCTCTTAAAGGAAGAAAACTATTAACCCTGCCACACCAGCTTCTCAAGATCTTCTTCTTCTTTTCCCCTTAACTTTCCAGTTTCTCTTTCGCCTCCTTGCTCCTTTCCTGCCTGGCTCAGAACCTCCTGGTACCCGCAGGCTGTGCTCCCAGGCATCTGCACGCCCCTCACCCTGCCCCCGCAGGAGGCAAGCCCGCCCCCCTCATGACACCCCTGCAGGTGGCTGTAGACGCTGCTCATTGGCTCAGGGCCCAGGCTTTGAATCAAGGTGCTTGGGGTGTCCGTGCTTCTCACCGGGGTCCTGAAACAGCAACCCGCCGGGCGGGCGGAAGTGCAGCCTCTCCACAGCCCTTGTTCCTTCCTGTTACATCATTACATCGCAGGTCCTCCCTCTCCGGCCCAGCTCCTCCCCAACTTGCCAGAGTCAGCTGTAGCTCCCATCCCTGAGGGCTGGCAAACCAGGGTCTCTCAAATTCAGGGGTAATGAGCACTTTGGGGCAGGGCCATTCATTAAAAACAAATGAAAAACAATCACAAGCATGTCCCCCCAGAAGATACCCAGAAATCATAAACCCCAAGTTCTTGCAGGTCAGATATTTCTGATGAAAAATAAAGGCTTCCCAGTGACGAGGTGGGCTGCAGCAGCCCAGCCAGCCTGGCCCTGCCCCTCCCTCGTTTCTCTTGCGTCTGGCGT
The DNA here is from genome assembly GCA_004024925.1 of Scalopus aquaticus. NCBI lineage: Eukaryota > Metazoa > Chordata > Mammalia > Eulipotyphla > Talpidae > Scalopus > Scalopus aquaticus. The sequence goes on along the minus strand of PVIJ01001155.1, from coordinate 41,892 downwards.
CCCCCTCTTTCCTCATCATGGAGGGCTTCCTCCTCCCCTCCTCACACCTCCTTGCCACTTTTCTGGGGTTGAGGCTTTGACCAAGGAGTGCGAGGAACCAAACATGGTGGGATGGCAGCCAGCGGGGGAGGGAGACCCCTGGTTGTAGCTGAGTCCCAGGAGGACAGCGCTGTGCTAAGTTGCCCTTCGCTAAGTAAATGCAGGTGGGGACACCTGCTTCTGGGGCTGCCTTGGAAACCTCAGCCTGTGGGCAACCTGCAGCCCACACCCCAGCTTCCAGGGGGAGGTCTGTCCAGTGCCACTCTGGCAACTGCCTCAAACCATCCTCCATCTGTTCTCTTTGTCATTGTCATGGCCACTGAAGGAGAACAGCGCGCACTCTCTCCGGGCGAGCCTCCCCACCCCTCTCTCCAGTCGGGGCTGTGCTGTGATTTCTGCAGAGGCAGCATCTTGTGGAGAAAGAACTCGTGCGCTCCAGCTGGACCCACCTGGCTCCAGTTTTAGCTCGTGCCCCTTTGTGCTTAGCTCTGGGCGAGAAACTCCCTGCTGAGCCGGAGTCCTCACCTGTGAAACAGGCCAAGGCCCCAGCCTCCCAGCAGGCCTGACGTGGCGCCCGCCCCTCCCCTCCCTGGCCTCTCCCTCTCTGAGTAGGTAAGGAAGCCTCTGGCATGACTGACGAGCTCTCTGACCCCGTGGCCTGGAGTAGACAGGGCGAGGTCCAAGCGGGACGCACTTGTCAGCACTCCCCACACGTCTGTCTACCCTAGACCAGGGTTAGGCCTGCTCCAGCAAGACCCAGGCTGGCCACCGAGGGGGAATGCCACCTTACTGGAAGCCTTCTGTGAAGGGGGCCCCTGCTGCTGGACCTGGCCTGCCACCCTACTTGTTCTTTTTTTTCTTTTTTTTTTAAAGATTTATTTATGTATGCATACAAGCTGGGGTACAGGCCAGAGGCGTGGGGCAGCAAGAGGGTTCACCAGAGACAAAGTGGGGAGCAGAAAAGGCAGATCAGAAATACACTGCTGAGGGGAGCAGCGGGCGAGGCAGGAGAGGTCTGCCACGCCATGTGGGATTCTCCCCGGCCGGGCGTCGAACTCACATCGCTGCTGCCAACAGCTCCACAGCGCAGCGCTCATCCGCTGCGCCACCGGGGAGGCCCCCACTTGTTCTTTTATCCCAACTCGTGTTTATTGAGCACGGACGACACGTGAACGCTGCATCGGGCGAAGCAGGTGCCAGGACGGAGCAGGCCTGCTCCGGAGAAGCTCGGAGAAGCTCAGCCGTGGAGCCGGGCGGCCCCCAGGCTCCTGCTGAACTAGGGGGGGTGCCGCAGGAGCCACAGAGGTGTCAGGAGGGAGATGACCATTGAGCTGGGATTTGGAGGGCAAAGAAGAGCTCCCCAAGTGGAGAAAGGAGGAACATCCACGGCAACAGTTTCAGCGAACAGCCAGGTGGGGAGGGGCTGAGGGCTGGGGAGGCAGGCAGCTGCCACTACTGGAGCACTGAGGGGTCTGCCCTTTGATAGAGGGCGCTGGTCATCTCCGCCACACTGTGTGGCGTTGGCAGGATACAGGTGGGAAGCCCAGATGGTCGGAGCGGAGCGGGAGGAAGGGCAATCAGGCAGCCTCGCGGGAGAAGGCCCCCGACACAGGGAGGACGGAGCTTCTCAGTGCCGGGCGGTGGCTGCTGGCCACCATGTGCAGCTTACCAAGCTTACCTGGTGAGATAAGATACCTGGCAAGAGGGCCCTGCGAGATAAGCCCACCTTCCAGGTACAGAAACTGGCACTCAGAGAGGTTAGGTTACTTGTCCAAGGCCACACAGCTAGGAGTAGCCGGCGGGGGTCTGAACTCTGGTCTGTCACATTCTAAAGGCCTTGTTCTGACACTTGGCTGTGCGGAGTGTTTGGTTCCCAGCTGCCTGAATCCGATCTCTGCTGGCCCCTGGGGTTCAGGAGGAATTTCTGTGACATTGATGCTGCCTTCATCATTAGAAGGCTGTCGCTGGGGTGACAGGGAACAGTAGATTCGGAGCTGTCACAATGGGAAAAATGAGGCGACGGGGACAGCACTTCATCACTGCCTCTGCATCAGCGGCGGCCACGCGCTGCCAGGAGGAGGCTGTCATCGTTCTGCTTCAGCTGTGTCCCCAAGCCCACCCTCACCCCCGTCTTCAAGCAGGTGGAATCCAGGGCCCCAAATCCACCACTGGGAGCCAAAAGATGAAGTTACCTTTATGGAAATGAGCCCACCCATCAACCTCAGCCCAGCCGGGAACCGAGCATGTGGGGCCATGTGGGGCCATGTGGGGCCATAGACCAGCTGAGAAGCTGATACAAGCCAAGACCTTCTCTCCAGAAAGACGCACCCATGCCCACATGCACACACTCACAGGCCCACATGCACACACTCACACACACATACACATATTTGCACACAACTGCACTATTCCCAGATGCTGCCATCCATGTATCGGTTCGGTGGGCTTTCTTCGCACTGCTCCCCGCTGTGTCTCCTCCTCTGACACCTTCCATGTCCTTTGCTCGGTTCTGGGGAAAACAGAGTCCAGCACAGATCTAATCATTGCTCTTTAAGAGTAAGGGGGACGGAGGGCCTCCCTGGTGGCGCAGTGGGTTAAGCAGCACTATGAAGCTATCCAGAGCTACTGCAGCTCGAGTTCGATCCCTGGCCGGGGAGCTTCCCACATGGCGCAGCAGACCTCTCCTGCCTTGCCTGCTGCTCCCCTCTGCAGTGCACTTCAGTCCATCTGCCTGTTCTGCTCCCCGCTCTGTCTCTGGTGAATCCTCTCAGCACCCCACCTTTGGCCTATACTCCAGCTTGTATGCATAAATAAATAAATCTTTAAAAAAGAAAGGGGGAGTGGGGAGCCTGAAGCCACTGGCCAGTGGGACACGTGGGTTTAAGTGGTGCAGGGTCCTGTGCGTCTGTCGGGGGGCATGTGCAAGGGGCTGCCTGGGCAGTCAGGTGGGATGCAGGGCCACTCGGGACACTGGCTCTTGGCCCCTTGGGAACCCCTCCTTGCCCGGAATTAACAGGAAAATGCTTTAGAGGAAAGGAGCTCATTGCCAGAAGACCCTAAGGCCCTCCTCCTCTCACTTGGCCACCTCTGGAAGCTCCGGTCCCTTCCTGGCTTTAGAAGCACGCGCGCTGTTAATAGAGCTGCCTAATCACTTGTTTAAACTAGACGTTTGGTGCGTAATGACTCCTGGCTGGCACCAGAGCAGGCCATCAGCCGTCCTCTGCAGGGACAGCGCGGCGAAACATGGCCCCATGGGCCGCAGGGCCAGGCTCCTGAGGCACAGCTGGCTGTGGGGGACGCACGGCATGGAGGGGGGTTCTAGAGGTGGGGCTGAGACCACTGCCCCCTCCTGCTCTGTGACTCCCAGCGCAGGGCGAACACACAACCTAAGGGGAGGTAATGTGGGTGCAGGGTGTCGGGTGTCATTTCCACTTCTGCCAGCGGGGCTTAAAGGGCATTTCCTGGGACCGGTGAGTCCCATCTGCACCTGCCTCCTGGTTGGAGGAGACAGAAAATCTAGCAATACCTGAGGCTTCTAGGCCCTGGGGTTTGGCTGTAGAGCCAGCAGATTTGCTGTTTGCCCAGTTTTGAGACCTGGGGAGAGAGGTGCTGGAGAAATATCAGCTATGGCCGTGTTAATTATTATTATTTTTATCATTATTACAGAGGAGAATGTTCCCCCTGTTAATTCCCTGGGATAATGACTGTGAAAACGAGCTGGCACTACCCAGGCCTTGTGCCCAGGAGAGTAGCAAGTGCTGGCGAAACTCAGCCTCCAAATCTGCTCCCCTCCAAGCTGGTTCACCTGACCTGGCACTGAGCCTCAAAGCTTGCTGCCTTTCACACAGCACACGTGCACATGTGCACCAGATACACACACATGCACACATATGCCCATGCATACAGTTTCATGCATGCACACAGATGCATGGTTGCACACCAATTTTCACATGTGGACACACAGACTCAGGTATATACACATGTTCACATGCATGTGCTCATGTCCACGTGTGCATGCATGCTCTCACACATAAGGTTATGTGTACACACTTATTCACATGCACACACATGCTAGCCTGTGTGCACACACAGATGTACAGCCCAGCCTGCACCAGCAGAGGGGAGGGTGCACGGTCCTTGGGGCAATTGCTTTTATCCCATTGGAAGAAAACTGGCCTCACTCTAGGAGAGCCATGTGAGGGCCCAGGGGAAGACCCCCCAGGGGAAGGCTGTTCTAGAGCCTTCTGTTTACAAACACTTTCACACACATCACAGCCTGGCAGTTGATTTCCTGATAATAATGAGATCTTCAGCATCCCGCAGTTCTGGGCTTGAGTGTGGCTTCTGTCGGTACTAGATGTGTGACATTGGGCAAGTTGCTTAACTTCTCTGAGTCTCTGTTTCCTTATGGGGAAATGTAACACTACTACTCTCATAGGACTGTTGGATACATCAAATGAGAAAAAGACTGGTGACAGACCTGGCATATCATAAGCATTCGATAAATAGCTACTAAAGTTCAAGGCAGATATTCTCCCCATTTTACACATGAGAAGAAACTGAGGCTTAATGAGATGGTCCCATAGGAGGTGGTGGAGCTGGGGTCAGAACCTGGGATTTTTACCCAGACCAGATCCCTGACTGCCAAACCCTTCAAGGACCGCTGATTCTCCCTAGGGACTTGGGTCTTGGCAGTGGGGGCCGGGGTGTCCCTCGACTTGGCCCTGGAGCTATCCCGGGCAGCCAGCCCTGTCCAGCCTGGCCCACCTGCATGCACGGTCTGGCGACTTCTCCCCAGGGCCACCTGGAGGTACTTACAGCTGTGGCTCAGTCTCTGCTGGGTGGGGCAAGGGGGTGAGGACAGGTGGAGAGACCCTGGAGCCAGGTGGGAGCGTGTGTCTGACAGAGGCGGGAGAGGAAGGTGACAGGTGGAGAACAAGGGTGGGGGGAAGACAGGGAGACGGTGAACTGGAAAGAGAATGCAGGCCTCTTGGGGGGTGCGTGGCGGGACTTCACTTGCCCCTTCTGGGAGAAACCCCTAGAATGAAACCTATTCCTGTCAGAAAATAATGATGTGCCCTTGAGCTGGGTGAAAATCCAGCTACTCAGTTTACTTTGCAAATACAGTGTGACTGTGAATTAATGATATATGAATTCTAGCTCAAATGTCTTATTAATATTTATAATTCTGTAATAAAATATACATGCATGTGTACAACAATCTTATTTTATATGCGTACATGATGGGGCACATCGTGAGTGGCAGGTGTCTGGCAGAGAATAAGCCCTTTTGTTTTACACCTAGTTCAGCTATGCCAGACATATGCCATTGCCCCCATTTTATTTAATTCTTTTTAATGTCACCAACAGCACAATCATTTGTTAATTGTACAGCGTGTTCCTGACACTGAGAGATGACTTTGTGCTAATTTTCACAACAACGCTGTAAGATAGTGATTATTACTAGAATCTGAGACTTGCCTTTGTGTTCTCCCACATTCTCCCTGTGTCTCCTAGAGTGACGGTGGATGGGGTTTTCTCTTTGTGCCTCCATTTCCTCATCTGCAAAATGGGGCTAATAAAGCTTTCTACCTAAAAGAGTGATTATAAAATAAGCAGTGCACACTCATGGCCTTATTCTTTGTTTGCTTATGGGACTTACTGATAATTTTTTTATGGTCACACTGGGTATAAGTTGGACCTTTTTTCCAGCCACCATCACTTATACCCCTTTGACCTCCCTAGAGCTACTTGGCGGGCATGTTGGGGTCCCCTCCACTTGCTTAACACAGGAGGGACCCCCAAAGTTGAAGAGCTGAAGGAGAGCTCCCCAGGGGAGGGCAGTCCCAGCCTGAGACCCTTCCCCAATCAGGGAGCAGGAGTGGGAGGTGGACTCCCCCTAGCCAGGCCCACAGCCCTGCCTCACGCGCAGGTCAGGGTCACGTGGCCCTAAAAATCTTCACATGGTTTCTTGGCGAGTCATAAATTCCTTTGTAAATTCCACCTTGCTCCTGCCCAGGAAGTCTTCCCACACGCAGCCACACGGTTTTAGGGCATTTCATCTGCTCCTGACCTTTGGGCCTCCAAGGAGACAGGACTTGACTTAAAGTCCCTGGAGTGACCCAGGAGAGAAATGCGACCCTCTGAGCACTGGGGAGTTTTGGGGCTCTGGGTATGGCCTTTCCCAGGGCACGTCCACACCTTCTAAGCCTGGTAGGCTACATGGCCAGGGTCCTGGAGCGCCCCTCCTCCACTCCTCCCCTCTGCAGTTGTCTTCCTAGCTGGGGGCCAGAGCGGAGCAGGAGCTGCGGTGAAACTGCCGTTTCAGTGTTGTGAGGAGTGTTTGCACCGCGGTTTCTCTGCTCATGCTATTTACAGATCTTAGGCAAGTCACTTTGCAAGTCGTTAAGCCTCGTTTCCTTATCTAGAAAATGGGGATGCCGCAGCTCCTGCTCGGGGTGTGGGCGACGCAACGAGATGATGCCCAGGGAGCGCTGAGCTGGTGCCAGCTGCTGGGAGTCCTGAACTGGGGTTGGAGGCCTGGGCCTGGGAGGCTGCACGCCTGCTGCCAGCTGCCTGTGATCGGTGCAGGGGTCAGGGCTGGCGCTTATGTTCCCAGGCCGCTGCCTGCGGACCTTATGCCAAGTTCGTTCTGACACTTGGGCGGGAGAGGCAGCAATCACAGCTGGGGTCTCCCTGTGCTTGCTGAATGCTTTCAGGAAGCAGAAGGGAGGTCAGAAAAAGCCAAGAAGAGAAAAGAAAACCACAGCAAATTCTCCTCTGTTCTCCCCCCGCTCCACAGTTCCTGGGGGAACTGAGCTGCATAATACAATGGGATTTAATAAAATGCCTTTAACTCACAAAGTTTGTCTGCTGCCAGCTCCTTAATTAAATTGCCTAATGCTGCTTTGCGATGGCAGCACAAACCCCTGTGTTTAAACAGCACAGCGTTGCCATGGCACTCCCCCGACGGGCGAGCGGGGTATGGAGGAGCACACAGACGAGGCATGGGGTAGACTGTACCCCGGTGTCCTCCCCGTCACACACATGAACACGCACACACACACACACACACACACACACACAGAGCAGTAGTCAGGCTCTTGTTTTTCTTGGAAAAGGTTTAATCCTTGCTAAGAATGCTGATCCGGGGAAGGGGAGACCCAGGGGCTCTTGAGTGGCGCAGAGCTGGCCAACTGGCATAGCCGAGGGGCCCTCATTGTCGCCGGGACACTCAAGCTAGCCCTGGAGGCCTAGGGCCCACGGTGTCTCCCGACTGCACCCTGCGGCTTCTTCCTGCACCACTTCCCCAGCGCACCTGACATGCAGGCTTCCCACGTGAGCCCTGACCTGGAAGGCTTAGGAAGCTCTAGATTTGAGTCTGATTGATTTGATGAGAAAGGGGTGTGTTCTTCACACAAGGAGGGGGTGCAAGAAAGAAAAACACACCTGTTGTGGATTTCCTTCAAATGCGGTGGTTCTCAGTCCTGATTTCTCATTGAAGCCACCTGGGGATTTCCTCCCTAATATTTAATTTTTATTTCATTTTTCTAAAGATTTATTTTTGCATACAAGCTGGGGTGCAGGCCAGAGGTGTGGGGCAGTGAGAGGATTCACCAGAGACGGAGCGGGGAGCAGAACAGCAGATCGACTGAAATACACTGCTGAGGGGAGCAGCGGGAGAGGCAGGAGAGGTCTGCTGCGCCATGTGGGAATCTCCCTGGCCAGGCATCAAACTCGCACCACAGCTGCCAACAGTTCCACAGCACTGTGCTTAACCCAGGGAGGCTCCCTAACATTTAATTAAAAAAAATTCAAACATACAGCAAAGTTGAAGGACTTTTGCAAGAGGCAACCATATACCCACCAATTCGCTGCTATCATTTGCCTCTTACTAGCCCTGCTCTAGCTCATCTTCTCCATCTATCCATCAATCCACAAAATTTTTGGTACATTTCAAAGTAAATTGCAGACATCACTATACTTCTCCCTAAATATCTCAGTGTCAAAGACGATGGAGTTCAGTTTTTGTTTATGGGCCTTTGATTCTTTTGATGTAAGATTTACATACCAAGAAATCCTGCAGGGTTTGGTTGAGTTTTTCTACTACCACGCCAGCATCCTGCCCCAGAGGTGGGCGTCACTGGCCTGGAGTGGGAGGCGGCCACCAGCAGACTTTCAAAGCCCCCTATGTGATTCTGTGGCGCAGAGCTGAAAAACGCAGCGATAACAGGAGGCAAAGGATTGTCGTTTCTATTTCCCATGTGTGGGGCACCCTTGGTCACAGCACCCCCCTCCTGCAGGCTCTCCAATAGATGCAGCACACGTCCACATTCATGCTTTTTTAGGGTGGGCCTCCAATCCCAGGAGACTCTACTGGTCTAACGTTATAGCACTAGAGAGGGCCAGTGAGCTCGTGTATATTCCCCGAAACAGGAGCCATTTCTGTTTAAAATTCTTTACATGTCTCAGTGATGAGGCCGTCCAGATTTTCTTAGGGTCATCGGTCACTTACGATGACCAGGATTGGGCCAGTGGATGGAGGAGATGCTGATGTTGGGGCTGGTGATATTGATAGATGGGCACTGTCTGTTGGGGGGTGGGAGGTGACTGATGGCCTGGTGGTACATCTCAGGGTGGGGTGATGGCGGTTGTCGTGGTGAGGTCTTGGGGTCACCCTCCCCTAGGAGGGAGGCACACACACATGCTGAGGGGTCACAGTGATATCTATCTGGCAAGAATGTTGGTTGGCACAGGACAGAAAGGTTGGTCCCTCCTAGAGGGACCCCCATAGCTGCAAGTTACCCTCAAAACCCTGAGACACCGCTGAGAACCCTCTCACCCATTGGAGCACTGGCAGAGGCCCCGGTAGCAGCTCCATGCTCAGCCATCCTGTTCCTTTACACTTTAACAAGACACAGCTCCAGTATTAAGTACAAGTGGATCATTAGGAGCATTTATTTAAGATGAACGGTTCTGGGAGCCAGCTGGACTTGGGATGCCAGCCGTGTCATGATCGATAGATTCTGTTTGCTGCCTGCGTGGTTTCCTGTTCCTTTCATGCCTAGTGCAGTGAGAGAGGACAGAAGAAAAGTGCCCTGCTTCCGCTCCTGACCCAAAAGTAGGGGCAGAGGAGAGCAAGAGCCGGCCACGCCTGATCTCTGTCCATGGTGCTGGCTGACACCTCGGAATTGTACTGGGGCCCTGGGCTGCAGAGAGAGGTTTAAGGACGAAAGCACATTGGGCTACTAATTCATACTGGCTTTGTGTGTGTGTGTGTGTGTGTGTGTATTATTATATAAATAAGCCCAGAAAATGGTGCTGAAATAGACCTTTAAAATAATGCCCAACTCTTTCATTTTACCATGAGAAAACCAGTCTTGCGGGCAGCAAATAAAATTCCTAGTGAGAATGACAATACCCTTCATGTATTCACTATCTGTAATGATGCAAAGTGGCCACATACCTGTGTTCTGGTTGGATCTTTAGAATAGTCCTGCTGTTAGACAGGATCTCTCCCCAAATTCTGGGTCTCTCCCCAAATTCTGTCCGCTAGCAGGGGGCGAAGCTGGTGTTCATGCAGCGCTTTACAGCCCATAGTCCATGTCTAATGCTCATGTTTTCATTTGATCCGTGCCACAGCTCTGTACGAAAGACAGACAGGCGGTTCTAGCTCTATCCCCATTTTTCAGAGGAGAAAACCGAGGCTCATAGAGTTTAAGCCTCTTACCAAGTTTGACACCATGTGGAACTAGAAGAGCAGGAATTAGAATCCAGGAAACATATGCTCATTTCCTAGGGCTGCCATAGCCAAGTAATACACACCAGGACGCTTAAAGCAATGGTAGTTTATTGTCTCACATTTCTGGAGGCTAGAAGTTTGAAATGAAGGTGTCAGCAGAACCGTGCTCTCTGAAACCTATAAGGAGAATCCTTCCTTCCCTCTTCCTGGCTCTGAGTGCTGGCCAGCAATTGTGGCCTCTTGCCACTGCTGCACTTCAATCTCTGTCGCCAGCATTGCATGGAATTTTCCCTGTCTCTGTGTCTGTCTCCAAATGTCCCTCATCTCCTAAGGATGCCAGTCACTGGGACATCCTAATCAGTATACCTTCATCTTTAGCTTTTTTTTTAAAAAAGATTTTATTTTATTTATACATACAAGCTGGGGTACAGGCCAGAGGCGTGGGGCGGCGAGAGGGCTCACCAGAGACAGAGTGGGGAGCAGAACAGGCTGATCTGAAGTACAGTGCTGAGGGGAGCAGCAGGCAAGGCAGGAGAGGTCTGCTGCACCATGTGGGATTCTCCCCGGCCAGGCGTCGAACTCACGTCCCTGCTGCCAACAGCTCCACAGCGCAGCGCTCAACCGCTGCACCACCGGGGAGGCCCTTCATCTTTAGCTTGAGAGTATCTGCAAAGACCTTGTTTCCTAACCGAGGCCACATTCACAGTTACTGAGGATTAAGGCTTCAATATATCCCCTGGGGACACACAGCCCATACCAGTCCCCGAGCCAGTGGCCTTCCGCAACAGGCTGCTGGCATCCTGGGCTCATCATGTTTCCTTCTCCTCATCTTCTACTCCCAAGGACAAGGTGCTCCCCTCTCCTGCAAAGAAGTAAGTGGGGCCTGGCCAGGAGTGCTTTGCAGCTTCCATTCTTCCCAAATTATTACAAGTACTAAGATAGAATCATGAAATATAGGTGGGCTTTTTGTCTTTTTTATTTCCAGAAAGTAAAAATTGTTAAGGCTTGCTCTTAATTAGCTTAACTTTGAAGCTTCTAAATATTGATTTAACCTCCACTCCTTTATACTTGCCGTAGTCACTGAATTATGGCCGCTATTGATCACAGTGGAAGCATTTCCATCTCCCAGACTCCGGAGCCGTAGGAGCTACTGGCCCCCGGGGGTGCGTTAGGCCGGGAAGCCATGACGAAGCTTGGAAGAGAGGGAGCCGCTGCCAGATTGGAAAGGGCCTCCCCTTGAAGAAGGGCTGCTCAGTGTAGGCCAGGAGCCAGTTTCTTTCTCTGGGCTTGGCTTTGGCCCAACAGAGTTTGAGGAAGAAGTCAACTGGAAACCTCCCCACTCCATTCTGGACGCGAGGCGCGCTGGGCGGTGGGGCTGGAGGAGGACGACTGGCTGGCGTTGGGGTTTAGCGCACCGGTTCTGATATTTTCACAACTGAGTTTCAGTCCCACCCTTTCCAGCCAAATGTTCTCAGAGAAGATAAATAACCTTTCACATCTGGAAGGCGGGGCTGGGAACCCTACATCAGAGTGTTGTCACGAGCGCTCAGTGCCACCCTCACGTTGGGCTCCTGACCCCAGGAGGGCTCTGTGCTCGGTCAAGGCTGCCTTCAATACCAGCGCCATCCCCCTGGCAAAAGGAGGCCCAAGGAGGCCCCTGGCAAGCACACTGTATCTTCCAGCCCTGGCTCGGGACTTGTCTGCTGTGTGATCTAGGGCAAGACATGTAATATCCTTTCCATTAAAATGGAGTTAATGGCACCTATGCCTTTGCAAAGCTATGTGGGAATCCCCTAAGATAAGGGATCTGGGAGGATTTAAATTGCAAGGCGCGCTGAGTCCCAGCAGATTATTGTTACCGCCGGCTAAAGTAGTGACTGCCTTAGATGCCCCACCCCGCCCCCACCGGGAGCCGTCTCTCTGCCCGGGAGCGTCCTGCCTGCAGTGTCTTCTCCAGGCCATTCTGGCTGGTTTGCTGCTCCAGCCTCTTCACATGACGCCCACTCTTGGAATCTCCCAGGGACCTCTGGCTTCTTGGAACTCATTTCATGCAGAGGACCCAGGACCTTTGCTCCTGCTGTTCCCATCTGCGTAGCGTCTCTTCCACCATCTGTGCGTCTGCTGACCTGCTGGTTCCTGCAACACATCCCCTGGGGAGTCTTTGGAAATGACTTTATTGAAGTATAATTTGCATACCATCCAATTTGCCCATTTTCAGTATACAATTCAATGACTTTTAGTAAATTTCCTATTTTTTCCCACATGCAGCAGAATCATGTTCTCGCCTTTTGGCTGTGCCCTTGGGAAACACTCCCGTGGCAGCGTTTAGCCTACTTTATGGGGCGGGTTTCTCTGTCACTCCCGCCCCCCTCCCCAGGGCGGGGCTCGCTGGGCAGTCTGCTTGTGGGGGCCGAAGGGGAGGGCCTTACCTGTCAGGATGAGGGTAAGAAGCTCTCCATGGACACAGCCTTAATTGAGCTCGCCTGGCTGGCGCTGTCCTTGGTTTACCGGATTCGAATCTCAGCTGGAGGGAGCACAGAGACTGTCCAGCCCAGTGAGCCTCAGATCTGAGTCTTCATCAGAGTATCCATCAGAATCACTTGTTCAAACAGGGTCGCCAGACCCCACCCTCCAAGTTCCTGGACTGGAGGTCCCTTGGGCCCCCAAGTCTGCTTTCTCAGCAAGTTTCCAGGCCAATGCCACTGGCCTGGGGGTACCGGGGGAGACCTGCTGCTCTGGCCTGAGCCCTCATTTCACAGATGAGGAGCCCAAGGCCTAGAGAAGTGAGAGGCACCGTCCAAAGTGTGTCCTGAGCTGGGACTAGACCCCAGCTGTGTCCTGCATCCTCTGCCCTGTGTTCCGTGCCCCGACTTCTGCCTCCCCTGTTGGCTTCAGTGCAGCTGAATAGGGGAGCGGCGTAGACAAAGCGCCTGAGAAATGCCCTCCAGAGGCCTGACCCTGAAAGTGAGTTCGGGTTGCTGAGGGAGAGGCCCACAGGACTGGAGGAGGGCTGAGGGCTCCTGGAGAGAGGGGGCGGCAATGGCCAGGCCAGGCCAGGCCAGGAGGAGGTGGTCAGGACTGACAGGCCATTTTCACCACAGTTAGGGGAGAAACAAAACCACCCCGGGCCCCAGCTGCAGCCATTTATCTCTCAGGCGGGCGAGACAGCTGACAGAGGGAGAAGGCGGAGAGCCCCTCTCGGAGACCGGGCTCCTTCCGCAGCGTGATTTATCTCTGAGCTTCATCTGGCAAACCTGCTGATGAAACGAGTCTCCTTTTCTCTCCGCCTCATCAATTTTCATTCTGATTTCATTTTCCTTTTCCGTTAGAAGAGGTTTGGCCTTTCTCCTCATTTAACTGGTCTCTCCCATTCACTCTGCCTCCCTTGCTCGTCAGCCACCCAGGCCCCAAGCCCTCCCCCCAAGCATCTCTCCCCATCTCCAACGTGGCCTGGGGACCACAAACATGGTGGAGAAACCCAGACTTCCTCATCTGACTCCCCACTCATCTCCCATGGGACAGAGAGGGGTGCTCACTAGTGCTTCCTTCTCCGTTCTGGGGGCACAGAGCTCGGAGCAGCTCCCAGGCTGAGGAGGGCGAGTGGCCGCATGGATGTGGGGTCTTAGCGATGGGGAAGAGGCAGGGGCTGATTCATGTCCGGGCAGGGGAGGGTGTGGTCAGGGTCACCTTCAGAAAGGTGCAGTGTGATGGAGACTTCGGAGCTGGGGGGATTCCTGAGACACACAAGTGAAGAAAAGGGGCGAGGCCTCTGCATGTGCCAAGGCACGGGGGCAGGAAAGCGCATTGATGGATCTCTCTGGTCTTCCCCATTCCTGCCCTTTGTGCCAAGTTCCTGGGGGTCTCCCATGTCTGAAGGGATGTCCTGGGGCCCTAGCTTGGGGGGCACTTCAAGAATACTGCAGGGTTTGCCCAGCACCCCCACCTGATTCTCAGGGTGGGGGTAGGAAGGCAGACTGAGAGCTCACGGGTCATCGCTAAGTGGGCTGCCCCTCTGGCTTGTGCCCGTGGCTGCCATTCAGCGGGGACATTTAGGGTTCTCCTAGGAGGGACCCTCTTGGCCCTTCCAGGGAACACCTGGGAGACATGAGGTGCTGCTCACCTAAGCCAGGAAGAGCAGGCTTGTTTGCGGGTGAGTGTAGGGGCGGGATGGCACAGGAGCGCGGGTTTTCTATGGAGCTGGGCAGACGGGTCAAAGAGGAGTCCTGGAGCCCTCGGCAGCTTCTTCAGCCTTTTAATGATCCTTTGTAGTGAGGCAGCCAGGTAAGGGCAGGCGCGGGGGCTGGCGGGCCTCCTAGCCCCCTGGAATTTTCACTCTCTGGGCTATCTGCCGCCACGCTCTGTGTTCTCTGCTGCTGCCCCTGCTGCTTCTACTTCTGCTTAAGCCCAGTCTCTGGCTCGGGTGCGCCCACTCAGCACCCCCACACCCTACTCCAGGTGCCGCCATCAGGCGCGCACAGAACCGCAGGTGTCCATCATTAGATCCAACGGCGGAAGGCGGAGAGTCCTGACCGCTCTTTCACCTCCCTGCGTGAGGCCGTGTCAGGCGTTGTGTCTGTGACATAGGGCGCCAGTCCACTCGGAGGCCTCGAGTGCTTACAGCTGACTTGGTAGGGCTCCGAGGCGGGGCGTCTGCTCAGAGGCCACGTGACCAGAGTGGGGGCCAGGCTGGGGCCGGCCTGGCAGAGGTGGGCTAGAGGCCAGGGACTGTGGCCCCCACAGGTCGAGGTGGCTTAAAGGGAAGGGCCCTCTGCTGCGTGCCACGCGCTTCACAGACCTCCCTTCTTTGGGTATGCCCCCGTGAGGGGCCCTGCTTCCATGTTTCGGAGGAAGGACCTGAGTCTGGACACTCCGGTCACACGGCCGGCCCGGGGCTCACGTGCAGAGCCCCCTCGAAGCCCGGTGGGAGCCGCAAACTCTGCTCTCCAGAAGTGGAGCCCGCAGGATTTCCTGAGGGCAGGCCCGAGAGAAGCCCCCAGAGGTGGGGATCGCCAGAGGGTCTTGCTGGCTCAGAGGCGGACACCTGAGTGGGAGAAGCGCTCTCCCCAGCACAGGGCCGGCTGGAGTGGCCACGCTGCCAGGGCCTGGGCAGCTCTGAGTCCTGAGGGGCAGAAGGGGCCCAGACTTGATCCCTCCTCTCTCCCTGCACAGCCCTTCCCAGTTCCTTTCCCTCCCGCCTCTTTCTGTCCTTCCACAGACAGTTTCTGAGCTTCCCCATGGCCAGACCTCAGAGGAACTGGCACTGAAGCCCAGTTCCTTCCCCAGGGCCCACCGTCTGGAGGGAGGCGGACAGACAAGTAACAGCCAACTTTGGTGGAGGGACTCTGGGCACCACAGGAGCCTGAGACAGGGGTGAGGGTCGGGGCATTGCTGCAGAAGGGCCGGATGGCAGGAGCCTGGCAGCAGGCAGCCGTGGGACTCAGGGGGCAGACGGCTCTGCCCCTGCAGCCTCTGCTGGCACAGAGCCACAGACAGAAATGGCACTGCATGCCACCTCCTGGCACCCTCCACTCCTGATGAAGAAATAACGAGGCAGGCTCCCTTCCAGGCATCGGGGAGCTGGCCTCCGCCACCTGGGCCAGCCAGGAGACCCGGGAATAAAAGGTTCCTTTCTGGGAACAAGTCCCTTCCCTCCCGGGCCCAGAAAGGGGTTTTACTGGAACCCTGACTCCTCATCTCAGAGAGGTGGGGCGGGCACGGGCTGGCAAGAGAACACTTGTGCTTTTTCCTCTACTCTCCTCTGGTCCCTCCCCACCCTGTCCTGGAAGTTAGCTGCTGGTGCTGGAATCACGGAAATAGAAGGGGCTGGAGGAGGCCCACCTGGGCTCCCTTGTCAGAGGGTCTCGTCAAATCCAGAGGCAGAAAGCTGCTTCCACAATCTGTTGTGGGACCTTGGTCTGCTCCCATAGCCACCCTGAGGCTCAACTAAAGTACGCACGACACCAAGTTGTGGGGAGGAGGGGATAAGGTGATGACGTGGCCAGCAAGCAGAGATCCCTCCCTCCCTGGAGACCTGGCTCTGTCACCCTTCCAGCGCATCAAGTAGAGCTGAAGGGACTCAGCTAACGGAGAGAGAGATGGGGGGTGGGGGCAGCCCAAGCACTAAGGGCGTGATTCTGCATGTCCCCTGTACACACATGCATGTGCTTGTATGTGCATAAAATAGAGGAAAAAAACTTCTGGAAGCAGAGCTCAGCCTAGCTGTGTGCAAAGTTCCCGATATCTTCTATTTTATCTTTTTAATACAGATGGTGACCCACTCTGAATTGTTTTCTTGACCCACTAATTGGTTGCAGTTGACAGTTCACAACACAGAACACCTCCCTCAGCTTCAGGGGATATATGCCCCACCCGGCCCTGGGGAGACAACAATCTGTAACAGGCTGTCCTCCAGCTCAGCCTGGCTGGGGGGGCAGATGCAGCCGAGCCAGGGAGCCTGTGCCACGTGGATTCTTGTTCAAAGCATCTTGGGGACTGCGGTGGGAGTGACCGCCCTTCTTGGAGGAAATCAGGGTGAGCATCACAGAGTAGGTGGCGTTTGGGATGGGTTTTCATGGCTGAAGAGGAGTTTGACAGGCAAAGTTCAGAGGATGCCAAAGGAGTATGAGCAAGTTTGATGGGAGAGGATGCTGAGTTTGGGACAAGTTGAGCCTGAGAAGCCACTGAAACAGCCAGGTGGAACGGTCCGGGGGCAGTTAGAGCGAGCTTGGACCCCATTCCTTCTTGGCCATTCCCCCTCTTACTCCCCTGCCTGCTGCCCAGGCCCTGTAGTGAGAAGACTGGGGGTCCAGCTTTGGGAGGGAGGTTGGGTGAGAGTCAGGGGCTGCAAGTGGGACAGGTGCCCAGGAGGTTCCCCAGCCTCATGGCAGCAGCACACACAGGCCCAGGCCACGTGGCTTCCAGGCAGATCAGGGCTGAGGGTACAGAGCAAGTTCTCAAGAAGAGAACAGTCTCCCGTCCTGGAGACACTGATTAAGCATGAGACCCTGAGAAGCACTTTGAAGCGGAGATGCATGAAGGGAAGCTGCCCGATACCAGAGTCAACTGTTTCCCAACTTGCAGTGGAGAAGAGAGAATTGTGGACTTAAAAGGGGAAACTGATGGGTGGTGAGAGAAGTGAGACCAGTGGTTAGCTCCAGACGGGGGGCTGGATATTGGCTGGGAAAGACGACTGAGGAAACTTCTGGAATGCTGGAAATACATATCTCTTCACCGGGTGGTAGCTGTCTTGTATCTACAAACGCAGCGTGCATGGGGCCGGTCACTCCACACATCCTACCACAATAACAGAGAGAAAAGTTTAAAAAGTGAGAAATGGGTTAGGTGGCGCGTTGGAGTGAGCGATCACAGCCCTGGGGCAGAGGAGGGAGAGGCAGGCCCTTCGTGCACCTGGGGCAGGCTCGCACAGCCATCGGGCAGGGGGTTATTCCCATTTCGCAGTTCAGGCAGCTGAAGTCCAATCGCGAGGTTGCCCAAGGTCACGGTGAGCAGCAGAGCCAGGTTCCAGCCCAGACTGCACAGCCGGGGCTGGCGCCTCTCACCCCACCACCCCGCCTTGGCATAAGTTATTTATGGAATTCAGAATCTGGAAGACTAGATAAATGCGGAGGGCTCCTCCAGCCCTTGAGGTCCTGCTCGTCTGTGATTAAATGAGAGGTGGGAGCAAGGGGCCGTGCCCACCTCCCGAGAGGAGCAGAGGCCAGGTGTACTGGCGCAGGGCTGGCCTTCCCCCTGCATCCCTCCCGCCCAGCGCTTATCTGCGGGCGCGGACGCTGGAGTTTATCAACGCTACACTCAATTATGCCGCCCATCTGTCTCCACAGCTCAGGGGGACCCGGCACTGAAGCAGCAAGGCCAGGCAATCGATCACTGCAGGCTCCTGCCTCCGGACTATCAGCTGGAAGCAGGGGGTGGGTTCTGGCTGGGTGGAGACT
>PVIJ01001155.1:0-24059 GCA_004024925.1 Scalopus aquaticus | reverse complement strand
GCCTAGAGGTGGTGACTCTTTTCAGGGTTTATAGAACCAGCCCTTCTGAGAGAAAGTTTGCCCTGGCCTGGACAACTGCTTCCCTGCCTGTGGCCCCCACAGTGTCCAGCTCCCGAGGCTGAAGCCCTTGGCTGGCCAATAGGCCCTGATGCAACAGCAGCCCCCACTTGAAGGCAGGCTGAGGCCTGTGAGCGCCCTGCTGGCTCTGACCCCTGGCTCCAGGCCCAGGCATATGCAACTGGAACAGTTCTGCCCCCAGGGGTACTCTCACCAGGTGGAGGGATGGGGGAGCAGTGCCTTGCCAAAGGGGCTTGCAATCCCAGCAGCCTCTGGGCCAGCCCTGTCTTGCTCAGTGAGGCGGGCAGCCATGTGCCAGGCAGCAAGCATTGGCTGGGTGAGCAGGGCAGGTTATAGAGTCAAAGACGTGGGCTTCATCTTGACTGCCACACAGAAGCTGCGCAACTTCTGACAAGTCACTTAACCTCTCACAGCCACTTCCCCTGCGTACAAGACAAAATGATCCCTTCTGCCCACACACAGGGGTTGATGGGAAGATTACACATTCCACTGTATCCACTCCCAAGTCCCCTCTGCACGCTCAGTTCCATGCTTGGTGCTGTGGGGACACGGAATACACGTCAGACACGGCCCCTGCCTCCAGGAGCTTGAGGTCCCGCTGGGAGATGTGCACGCGGTATTCTGCACTCCCACTCACCCCTGAGGTTAGCGTGGAAAGGCCATTAGCTTTCTCGGCAGCTCCGGCAGCAGCTGCTAATCAGCGTGCACGAGTGGGCCCTAGAATGTGCAAGACACCCTAAAATGGCGATGGCGGTGAGTGGGCAGCTCCATGTCCTCTCTTGGAAGGGGCTGCGCGCTCAGCAGCCGGAGGAGGGCGTGTTGGGCCTTTGCCAGGCCCCGGAACAGGGGAGCAGTGTGAACATGAGTCATCAAGCCTCGGTCGCTCTGGATGCTGAGCCCAGCCCCACGCTCCCGGCTGCCCGCCCAGTCAGAGGGCGAGCAAGGGTGCTGCTGGTGTGGGAAGGGAGTCTCTGGAGAGTTTCAATTCAGTTTGAAGTGGTTTCTCGGTCCCCTCCCCTCTGTCGAGTTGGGCAGCCGCAGACAAAAGTGTTAGACGTGTCGGAGGAACAATATCTGGGGCCAGGGAGGGTTCAGAGCCCAGAGATGCGGGTCCTGGCTGCAGCCCCCCTCCACCCGCTCCAACCTGCTTTCCCCTAGTGAAGTGTCCCCTCACACTTTGCATTTGGGGTCCTGCCAGAGTGTGCTTTGTAAAGGTGCTTGCTGTCTGATCACAGCTCCCTCCGCCACCCCAGTCCATAGTGAGCAAGCTTAATAGGGGCTTGTTGGGTCCAACTTCTCTTCCTCTAAGAAGTCCTCTACCTCGGAGGCTCTTGACCTTGGGGCAATAGGAGCTAGGAGGGCACTAACATTTATCGAGCCCTTCCTGTGCGTCACTCGGCTCCTTTCATCCTGATGGCAGAGCCTCTCAGCCACGAGGAAGGACTCCCAGAGCAGTCAGTAACTTTTCCCAGGGATCATGCAGGACATGGTGAGGAGAGCAAGGTCTCTTGGCCGAGGGGTCTCCTCCAGACCCCGGCCGGAAGCAGGGGTCCCTGGCATGTAAGCGCAGTAGGACCAGTGCCTTCAATCCAGCTCCACCACAGGGCCACTGGGGGACTCACCCTGACCCTCTCCCCCTGCACCACCTGTACCCCGCAGCGTCCACCCCCTCCTGACCACCAGTAACCAGCTTGGATTCCCGGACTCCCCTCTGCACACGTATGCAGGCAGGCTTGGGTGTGTGCACATGTCTGTTTGCCCTGAGTTTTACGTGTCAGTGCACACACAGCCCCACGCAAACCTCTGTGCATTTTAAGTCACGGTTGTTTTTTCCACCTTCAGAAATAGCTGTCGAGGAAGCTGGGAAGTCGTCAAGTGTGAACAGGCGTGCGCCCTTCCCATGCAGGGAAGTGCTATGCTCCAGCTGCCCTCCCCAGCCCAGCATCCTGCAAGTGGGTGAGGTGGGCCCTCACCTGGTAGGTGTAGGAGACACCCCAGCTTTCTGCAGCTCCCTGGTAAAGTGCCACCTCTCCTTGCCCCCAGGGACGAGAACGGGCACCCAGCCTCCTGTGGCAGTAGCCAGTGGGCACATCCCGGGGGTCCAGAGCATGTTCTGCCAGAGCAGGGGGCAGAGAAGCAGGGTGTAAATGGCACAGCCCTGGGCTGGACTGGCTCCCCGCCTCCCGATCCCCTCAGCTCTGTGTCTTGAGCCAAGTTCTTTAACTTCCTCTGGACCTCAGTTTCTTCATTTACAAATGGACTATTAATGCTCATGCTGAGGGTTCAAAGAATTAAAACACTCAGTCATTTAAGAGGCCTGGCAAATCGCAGGTGCTCCAAATGTTTGTGTGCTTCCCTGCCCCTGCAACTGCAGTGATACTCCCAAGCAGAGCTCACGCCCCCTTTTCCCTCCCCATCTTTGGTTCTCAGCCAAGACTGGACTTGACCCCAGGGCAATGCAGCCACAGGATCTGAGAGAGAGCTGGGTGGGGTCCCCTAGCGAGAAGGAGGGAAACAGCAGTGGCCTGGAGTCTGGATTGAGGGCGGGGTCTTGGGGCGACAGAGACTGATCCCACACTAAACATGAGGCACTGGAACTATACAGCAAGTGCAGCACCAGGGAGGCCTTTCCACGTGGTGCAGCCAGGGCCGTGACAGAGGAAGCATGGGGCACTGTAAGACACAAAGCAGCCCCTGAACCAGCCAGGGCTGAGGAGGTCACTAATGTAAGTCACATCTTGGAGAACAGGAGTTGTCTGGTAGACGGTGAGAAGGGGCATACCAGGGTAACTTCAACCCAAAGGGCTGCACACAGTTGCTAATCAGGGTGGCAACAAGAGAAGCCAGGGGAAGTGGCCAGGGCCAGATCACATAAGGTCTTACCTGCAGGGCTGAGGAGCTCAGACCCGGGCTCCTTAATCCCACCAGCTCTCCCTTGCAGCTCTGCCAGGCTGCTGGGAGAGGGAAAGCCCCACCCCAGGAGAGCCTAAGGAGATGCCAGGAGGACCGCACCACTCCCCGAGCCTGTGCAGATGTGGAATCCACTGCTTTCAACTTCAGCACTTTGGGAGCCCACCCACTGGAAATTAGAAAGTTGCATTTGCTCTGACCCACACCAGTCAGAGGAATGCCTGGAAATGATCGCTTTATTCCATTTTCCCACTGAGCTATGGAGGGAGAGGAAGAAATTCAAGAAAGCTCAGAGAATCTACTCCACATCTCTGGGTTCAGAAGAACCAGGAAGATGGCAATCCCCTCTCCAGCCATCCTCTCTCCTACACACACACACACACACACGCACACGCACACACACTCACACACTCACACCTTCCCCCAGCCATCCTGGGAGATTCCCAGGCTCCATGTCTCCCCTTCCCTGAAGACTCCCAATCATTTCCCCGTAGCTCTCTGAAAATGGCACCAATGCCTGAGCCCCTCGCACAGAACCGAGGAGCCCTAACTCTGCCCTGTGGCCCCTCGAGTCCAACAGGGGAGACACAGAGGGTGGGGGTAGATGTTGCTCTCTGCCTCCTCCTTAATTCTGCACTTCTTCTTCCAGGGCTGCCCCAATGGGGTGTGGTGGTGAATGAGCAGGTGCAGCCGGGTGGACAAGGATGGAGGCGGCCCCCAAGAGGGCGAGAAGTGATGCCCCTCAGCCCCTTGTAGAATGACTGCCCCGGGAGGGCGGTTGTCCAGCCCCGGCAGGGCTGCTGACCTCCAGCTTGCAAGCCGCTAAGAACAGAGGACTCCAGGTTCTTCTTGTGGATGGTTCCCTGCCCTGCAAATCCACCATGAGGCTCCTCGTGGCCCCCCTCTTGCTGGCGTGGGTGGCTAGCGCCACTGCTGCTCTGCCGGTGGTTCCCTGGCGTGTGCCCTGCCCCCCTCAGTGTGCCTGCCAGATCCGGCCCTGGTACACACCCCGCTCTTCCTACCGAGAGGCCACCACTGTGGACTGCAATGACCTATTCCTGACGGCCGTGCCCCCGGCGCTGCCCGCGGGCACGCAGACCCTGCTGCTGCAGAGCAACGGCATCATGCGCGTGGGCCAGAGCGAGCTTGGCTACCTGGCGAACCTCACAGAGCTGGACCTGTCCCAGAACAGCTTCTCGGACGCCCGCGACTGCGATTTCCGTGCCCTGCCGCAGCTGCTGAGCCTGCACCTCGAGGAGAACCAGCTGACCCGGCTGGAGGACCACAGCTTCGCGGGGCTGGCTGGCCTCCAGGAGCTGTACCTCAACCACAACCAGCTCTACCGCATCGCCCCCAGGGCCTTCGCCGGCCTCGGCAACCTGCTGCGCCTGCACCTCAACTCCAACTTGCTGAGGGCCGTCGACAGCCGTTGGTTCGAGATGCTGCCCAACCTAGAGATCCTCATGATCGGCGGCAACAAGGTGGACGCCATCCTGGACATGAACTTCCGGCCCCTGGCCAACCTGCGCAGCCTGGTGCTGGCGGGCATGAACCTGCGGGAGATCTCCGACTACGCCCTGGAGGGGCTGCAAAGCCTGGAGAGCCTCTCCTTCTATGACAACCAGCTGGCCCGCGTGCCCAGGCGGGCGCTGGAGCAGGTGCCCGGGCTCAAGTTCCTAGACCTGAACAAGAACCCGCTCCAGCGGGTGGGGCCGGGGGACTTTGCCAACATGTTGCACCTCAAGGAGCTGGGTTTGAACAACATGGAGGAGCTGGTCTCCATCGACAAGTTTGCCCTGGTCAACCTCCCCGAGCTCACCAAGCTGGACATCACCAACAACCCCCGGCTGTCCTTCATCCACCCCCGCGCCTTCCACCACCTGCCCCAGATGGAGACCCTCATGCTCAACAACAACGCTCTCAGTGCCTTGCACCAGCAGACAGTGGCGTCCCTGCCCAACCTGCAGGAGGTGGGTCTCCATGGCAACCCCATCCGCTGTGACTGCGTCATCCGCTGGGCCAATGCCACGGGCACCCGTGTCCGCTTCATCGAGCCACAGTCCACTCTGTGTGCCGAGCCACCGGACCTCCAGCGCGTCCCGGTCCGAGAGGTGCCCTTCCGGGAGATGACGGACCACTGCTTGCCCCTCATCTCCCCCCGGAGCTTCCCCCCCAGCCTCCAGGTCGCCAGCGGCGAGAGCTTGGTGCTGCACTGCCGGGCGCTGGCTGAACCAGAACCCGAGATCTACTGGGTCACTCCCGCTGGGGTTCGACTGACAGCTGCCCGTGCGGGCAGGAGGTATCGGGTGCACCCCGAGGGGACCCTGGAGCTGCGGAGGGTGACGGCACAGGAGGCAGGGCTGTACACCTGTGTGGCGCACAACCTGG
This sequence comes from Scalopus aquaticus, assembly GCA_004024925.1. Lineage (NCBI taxonomy): Eukaryota > Metazoa > Chordata > Mammalia > Eulipotyphla > Talpidae > Scalopus > Scalopus aquaticus. Next base: position 18,683 of record PVIJ01001155.1, on the reverse strand, counting down.
TCGGGGCGGACACTAAGACGGTCAGTGTGGCGGTTGGCCGCGCTGCCCTCCGGCCAGGCCGGGGCGAGGGGTGGGGGTTGGAGCTGCGGGTGCAGGAGACCCACCCCTATCACATCCTGCTGTCCTGGGTCCCGCCACCCAACACCGTCGCCACCAACCTTACCTGGTCCAGCTCCTCCTCCTTCCGGGGCCAGGGGCCCGCAGCTATGGCCCGCCTCCCTCGAGGCACCCACAGCTACAACATCACCCGCCTTCTTCAGGCCACCGAGTACTGGGCCTGCCTGCAAGTGGCCTTCGCTGATGCCCACACCCAGCTGGCCTGTGTCTGGGCCAGGACTAAAGAGGCCGGCCCTTGCCACAGAGCCTTCGGGGACCGACCCGGCCTCGTTGCCGTCCTGGCTCTTGCCATCCTCCTGCTGGCGGCTGGGCTGGCGGCCCACCTTGGCACCGGCCAACCCAGGCAGGGGGTGGGTGGGCGGCCTCTCCTTCCAGCCTGGGCTTTCTGGGGCTGGAGCGCCCCCTCAGTCCGGGTGGTGTCTGCACCCCTTGTTCTGCCCTGGAATCCGGGGAGAAAGCTGTCCAGGGCCCCAGGAGGGGAGACCCTGTCACCACTGTTGACACAAAACTCCTGAAGCTAAGCCTGTTCGCAGCAGCAGAGAAATAACTGGGACGACTTCTGACCGAAAGGGAAGCAATCTGGGCCAGGTGCCCTGCCAGAAAGCAACATGGCCCCACGCGCTCGAGGCCTGGCAGCTAGGGCAAGACAGACAGGGCTTCTGGCCCAGGGGGGCTCCGCAGCCTCCAGAATACTGCCCCTACCTTCCGGGGGCTCCTCTGCTGCCATTCCGAGGCGCATCTCCAAGCGACAGGAAGGACTCTGGGTGGAGCCTCCCACCTCCCCGTCGTCTGGGTGCCAGCGGCTCCCGGGCTGCCTGGACGCCCCTTCCTGTGCCCCTGGCCCTCGGGCCACAGGGTGCGCCCCCTCCTCTTCTCTCTTTGTACAGTCTCGGCTGCTTGCTCTTCCCCTCCTGGGCAAGGACTGAAGGAGGATTCTCCTCCCCATCTTGGGGGGCTGCTTCCCAGTGGCCCCCATTGGATCTGAAGGACATTTGGGGAGGGGGTCCTGGGAAGGCCTCCTTCCGGCCGCCTGGGCCCGGCGCTCTGAGGTTGACTTTCTATGGGCAATTTTGTACCTTTGTGGAGAAATGTGTCACCTCCCCCCAACCCAATTCACTCTTTTCTCCTGTTTTGTAAAAAATAAAAATAACAATAACAATAATAAGGGGGCAAAGAAAATGAAAGGAAAATAACCCTTTGAATACTAAGTATTATTAAAGAACTCTGTGCTCTGGAGGCCCAGAGGGCGATGGAGGGAAGACCCGGCAGGGACAGATGGAAGGGAGGGCACAGATTTTGAACTCTGTCCTGCTAGGGGTCCCCGGCCGTGCTCCCCAGCGAGGCGCTGTGCCTGTGAAGGGGGGCAAGGGAAGAGGGACTCAGAGCAGGACACAGAGGGAGGAAGCACAGGAGGCAAGGAGCGGGGTGACAGAGAAATGGAGAAAAAGCCAGAGATGGAGTGGAAATTTCCATCGCCCAATGTTGTCACCCCTTCTCTCTCTCTCTGATAAGCAATTAACATGCCAGTGCATAGGAAGCACTCCCCGGCCTTCTTCTAATTAAACAAACCCAAGAGACAGAGGCATGCAGAGAATTGCAAATCATCAAGACAGCAAGAACTTTGGCTCACTGGGGCAGAAAGGGGCAGTGGGGTGACAGAGGATTTGGGGAAGGAAGGGCGGTGGGACAAGCTAATTGCTGTATTTATCTTTCCAGTCTCTTTTGGTATAATTTGCAATGAGCCTGGTTTGCTTTTGCAGCGTTTAAAAAAAAAAAAAAGAACCACCTGATTGACTTCTTAGGACCCAGTGCAAAGAAGAACATCTGTTGGGAAGACAACAGAGCCACGGGTGGGGGCTGGTAGGGCAGCGCCGGGTGGCTCCGGAGAACAAGCCACCCCCTCCGCGTGTGGTGTCTGAGCTAGACCAACCGCCTCCTGGGACCGAGAATTACCTGCGGGCGAAGCTGGGACCCCATGCCGCAGGCACATCAACAGACTTGGAAGCTCCTGGAGGAGGCACGGGGGAGGCCACACCAGTAGACATCAGGCCCAGAATCTAGAGAGGGGGCGCTCACCCAGCCAGAGGGGACCGCCTCTCCCCATGAGGACGAAGGCAGCGGGGTCTCTGAGCTCAGCAACAGCCGCTAGAGGCCTTCCTCTTGGGCCGGCTCCCACACTTTAGCCTGCGTCAGAGTCACACAGAGGATTTGCTAAATCCTCAGCTTCTGACGTAGAGCTGGGCAGGGCTGAGAACTGGCATCTCGAAGGCCTTTCAGGCAACACCGATGCGGCAGGACTCGGCGCCACGCTTTGGGAAGCATGGGTGGGGCTGGAATGCTTCCCTGCTTCTGAGGCAACCCCGGCATTTTGATAGACAAGGGTATAGGTTATAGTTTCTGGAGAGGGTGGGGGAAGAGACGGGAGGGGGGCGGGGGGGTGCCTCTGCTGCTCCACCCCACCCGACTGTTGGGGTGCTCAGCCCGGTTTCAAAATGGCTGTTCGCCAGCTGAGCGCCGCAGGCTCCGCAGGTGCAGGCTGTGTGTTCTTGGGGGAGTTGCTGAGAAAGCAGCGGTGTCACACGTAGGCCTCTGTTCCCCTCCAAACATCTCACAGTGATGTTTCCTGATGAGTTCTGGAGTCACGGGCTCAGCCCCGCCAACTGACTAGAGCTGGGCTGTGGGATCTACCCCATTCGTCATCCGAGAGCGGGGGCGGAGGGTCTGTCCTCTGTGACCCCGTAGCTCTGACGGGAAGTCGGCAAGGCCTGAACCCTCGGAAACTGAAGTCAGACATCAACACCTCTCCTGTCCTCTAGACAGGAGACAAGGTGGCAGCCTTTTTTGAGGTTCCATGCCCACCTGACATGGAGGGTCAAGCCAGGAGCTGTTCCTTTAAGGAAAGCCAGAGCTGCGGAGCCCTGAGCCCCGGCCACACAACCTCCATGCTCCCAGAATGTCCCAAGGTGCCCCCAGTTCACAGCCACCCAAAGGAGGACCAGGGCTTTAGAACTTGCCAGCTCAAATAACTGTAGGTGTGCCTGAGGGTGGAGATGAGAGACGTCTCAGCTTCTCGCTTCTCCTGGGGAGTCTGAAACTCCTCAGCTACCAACAGGAGGATCTGGGAGAATGATGGATGCCGTGCGCCCCTGGGCTTGCAATTCTGGTTCCCAGTCTCTGTGCGTGTGTGCGCGCGCGCATGCTGCTGGGGCCCTTGAAAACCAATCCTCTTGGCGGGGAGGGGGTAATAGTGATGGTGACTTCACCTGTGGTCACTTCCCTCAGCTGAGTCCCTCGTTCCTGGACATTCTGGCTACCCTCCAGAAGTTAGGTGAGTTGGGGAGAGGGTGGAGCGAGGGGCCTCTTTTTCCCAGAAAGAGAAGACACTGTGGGGACACAGGCAGTTGGGGAGAGAGGAGGGGAAGGCATTTTGTGGGTTGCTGTGTCCTAGAATAGCTGGAGACAGCAAATAAGCGCGAGCAGCCTCTTGGCTGCTACAGAGCTGGGCTCGCGGCTGAGGCGTGTTCTGAGCGGAAGGGAGCGCGGCCCTCTGCAGGGCTCTGTCTGTCAACACGGCAAGGGGGCACTTGAAGTCTTAGCTTTAACACTAGACCGAGTGCGTGGCGACTCAACATGCTGGGCTGAAAACAAACAAAACAGCTATTAAGTCTGGTCTGTCCTGTACATTTAAGTTTGTTTTTTGTTGTTGTTGTTTGGTTTTTTGTTGTTGTTGTTGTTGTTTTTGTTTTTGCTTGACTCTAAGCAGGAAGCAATATTTATTGGGTTTCAATTTTAAGCTGTTGCATCTACAAGATGATTTCAAATCCCAGCCCAATGGTGGAGCACAGAGCTTCCTCTCCCTGGCACGAGCCACTGCAGGCCCTGTCCTGCCTTCTGTGTCTTTGTCCACAGCCCCAATACGTTGTGGGGCAGGCCTGGGCCAGGACGCGGTTCTGTGGCTCACGCGGCTCCCTGCCCACCAGCCTATGGCCCGCCCATCACCAGCATGTCTGCCTGGCCACTCCGCCCAGACCTGCTGCCTAAATTCACAGTGTTGCAGCCGTATTTCTGCTTCCGTCTGTGGGGCCGTTGAGGCGGGCCGTGGGCCTGTGCCCCAGCCAGGACATGGTGAGTTCGTAGCTTTCCTGGATGCTGCAGTGTCATCTCCACGTCACAAGTAAACGGGCCGGCCGAGGCAGTACAGGTGAGCAGCTGGGACCACCTGGTTTGACACCAAAGTCCCACCTTTCAGCACTTCTCTGTCCCGGGCACACTGGTGGCTGCCACCCTCCTCCAGTGGGCTCCAAATAGGCAACTGAGTTCTCTGAGCTCTGGCCCCTGTGCTGTGTATCACATTCCCCTCCTACTGATTTTGTAACCGGAAGCTGGTACCTTTCAGCCCTTTTTCACCATCACATTTACCCCACCCCCGTTGCTGACAACCTCCAGTCTGTTGTCTGCAGCTGTGGGTGGGTTTTTGTTTAAGATTCCATGCGTGTATGAGATCCTGCAGCGTGTGTTTGTCTGACTGATTGACGTCACTTAGCACGATGCCCTCAAGGTCTGTCCACGTTGTTGCAAATACCAAGATTTCATTATTCATCTGCAGCCATCACCCTTTCTGCTCTCCAACTCACTGCCTCTATCAACAAGTACCCGCTGAGTGTCACTATGTGGGAGGCAGAGTTCCAGAACAGGGTATCCAGATAAAGTCTCTGGGCCCACAGACCCATCATGTTAGTGAGGGGAGAAAGTCGATGAAAAGGACAAGTTAAACCATATAGGATGTTGAATGGTGTGTGTCTCACGAGGGCTTAGTCAGGAAGAGAACAAGGGGGGCATGGGGGTTTCCATGGGGTGCCAGGCCAAACCTTGTTTAGAAAGGGATTTTGTTTTTTGGTTTTTTTTTAAAGATTGATGTATTTATTGCATACAAGCGGGGTGTAGGCCAGAGGTGTGGGGGTTGAAAGGATTCACCAGAGACAGAGTGGGGAGCAAAACAGGCAGATTGACTGAAATACACTGCTGAGGGGAGCATTGGGGAGGCAGGAGAGGTCTGCTGCGCCATGTGGAAGATCCCTGGTCAGGGATCGAACTCTTGCTGCAGTGGATCTGGGTAGCTTCATAGTGCTGTGCTTAACTGGTTGCGCCGCCAAGGAGGCTCAAGAAAGGGATTTTGGAGAAGGACTTGGGGGAGAGAACCCAGCAGTCACCTGGGGCAAGAGTGATCCAGCAGAGAGACCAGCAAGGGTGAAGGTCAAGAGCAGGGAGGCGAGTGTGGCTGAAGATAAGGAGGAGGAATAAATGTGAGACCTGCGGCCTCTAGCAGGTTTGGGCTTTTCCTTCCAGTAAGAGAAGGAGCCACCAGTGGGTCCTGAGCAGAAGTGGTGGGTTTTGACCCCTCTGGTTGCTACACAGAGACCCAGACAGGGTGTACGGGCAGATGAGGGCAGAGGGGAGAGGCCACAGCTAGGGGCCATACAATAATGAGCTCAATTTAGTCATCTCTTACAGAACGTTGCCAGGACTGGACACTAAACTCACTTCTGCATTTGGCCTAGTTTCGAAAATCAATTCCACATGAACTACTCGCAGGCCTCTGACCCCTCTGCCTTTCCCAGTGATTGTCCAAAGTGGCTCCAGTAGATCAAGGTCATCATCACGTCTATGGGCTGTGTCAGTGCCCTGCCTGGTGACAGAGAGGCTGAAACTCAGCTCAGGTTGTGAGAATGACCTTCACTGGCCTTCACATCTTGTCTGTGTTCTTTGTTCAAGCACATGGCTCTAAAGGAGAAGCAGCAGCGATGGGGGCTGGGGTGGGGGTCCATCCTGCCTTCCTGCAACATCACACTGGCATTGCCAGTGATCAGCCTGGCAGATGCAGGCTTGCAACAGCGTCCTCAGAGCATGGTGTTGGCAAAGCACCAGCTGCTCCAAGCAAAAATTTCCTTCTTGATGATTTTACCAAAGAACCTGGCGTATTCCTTGTGGGTCTCGCAAGTTGAGGTCAGCCTGTCTTTCACTGTGCTGGTGTAACTCGTACCCACTTAGTGCCGTCCTTTTCTATTTGCCCTTTCATTAAGAACATCTCCTTGTATTGTCCATAGAACGGTAACATTGCCTACTACAGGCTGGCCACTATGGCAGCAATTTTACCTGTCCTCACCTGCATCTCATCACAGTTACTTTACAGCATGGATGCTATATCCCCACTTTGCAAATTTAGGTGTCAGAACTCAGAGAGGTTAAGTGATTTCGGTAAGGTCACACAGCTAGCAGGTAGCAGAGCCAGGACTGAAATGCTGTTTGATTCCAAAAGCACCTTCTTTACCACCATGTCTACTATATTCAAATTCATATATTTTAAAAGTATGTCAATAGTTTTTTGAGTGCACAGAACTTCTAAAATCTGTGTGCAGATCTTAGGGAGCTTCCTGTACAGTCACTTTTATTTTTAGATGCTGCCCTCTTTTTTATTTTTTTATAACTCGGGATAATTTGTGACTTTATTGTCAGGGCTTCAATTTTAAAACCACTTGAACTATATTCTCCTGAGAATCACAGCTTATGAGTCTTTCCCCTGAATTTTTGAAACATGCTTTTTAGAAATCTGATGAGTCTGATTTTGCCCCCTCATCCTTTGCTTCTGTGAACTCTAGCATTCCAGGTGGCCTACTCTGGAAGGTCTGACGTCTCACCAACACTCCTTCTTTGTAGGTTAAATCACATCCAGAGCAGCCTTGGCCCGTTGCTCCTTTGCTTCTGTGCTCAGAGGTCAACTGGGCCAGTTTGGAGCTCATGGGGGGTTCAGACCTCAGCTGAGCGGGGCACCAAGCCAGGTCCAGGTGGAGGGCAGACCAGTCACCGTGTCCTCTGGCCTCGGAGCCAATCTCAGCATGGATTAGAAAGCACAGTCCCCGTGGCCACCCAGGCCTGGTAGCCCTGTGGTCTCCATCCCCCAGTGACCCCGTCTCTGCATCCGGGGCTTCCACTGTCCTGCGAGTCGTGAATCAGTGCCCCCCCCACACTCTCCAAACCTCTATGCTCCTCCAGGTTGCCTTTGCCTTTCAACAGTCCCCAGCCTCAGAACCCAGAGCTGCCCTCTGCTTATTCAGAAATTTCCAATCACACCTCCCCCCGCCAACACTGCTGATTAGAAAGTGACCTGGTTGTCCAGCATGCCATTGCCTCGGGGCTCGGAAGGCGCCGCTATTTGAAAATGGCAGCTTCCTCGGCAGCAAGGGCGCACACACAGACAGCGGGAGCGCTCAGAGATACTCTTCCTCCCCTCAGTGCCACCTTGGGCACTTGGACGGGCGAGCTGTCAGCCTGTGAGGAGGGGCGGGGGAACCCAGGCTCAGAGAGCAAGTGAGGACGATGTATGTGGGGGCATCTCGCTGAACTCAGGGAGTGCTACTCTCTTGTGTGTGCTTAGAAGTAATTCAGTGTGTTAGCAGCACCGATAGGATGATTATCCCCATTTTATGGGTCAGGAGAGTGAGGCTTGGAAAATTTAAATAACTTGCCTAGTGTCACACAACCAGTAAGACTGGGGCTGGAGTTTGAACCCACGTCTTCTCATTTGGAGTTCCCGTGCTCTGTTCACCAACCCACACTACCTTCTGCGTGAAATACAAAGAGTGGGAGGTATGCACACCTCACAGGGGTACCTGTGCCAGGTGGAAACAGTCAGGTACAGAGGAACAAGAGGAGATGGTATCACTTGTACTGACAAGGATGACAGGAACGGAGCGTGCGGTAGGAGTAAGTGCCCACGAACAAACCCCAAGAGTTGCGAGGGGAAGCTGGCCACGCAGAGGAGCCGCAGCTGAGAAGCAGCAGCCACCGCCAGTGCCTGTTCCAGAGCTCAGGCCGCCGCTTGGGGAAATCCCGCTGTCGTCCCTGAGGCCTCCGCCTTGCAATGGCCTCCACTCACCACCTCCTCATTTCACAGTGGGGGCAGGGGAGGGCCAGGACCCAGCCTGTGGGCTCAGGGCAGAGCTTAAGAGTCTAAGAGTCGGGATGGGATGGGGAGGAGTTCGAGGTACTTCCAGAGAGCGCCTGGTCCACCGTGAATTGTTGACCCATTTCTCTGCTTATTTGCATTTGTGAAATTTTCTGGAGTGAGAGCACTTGGAATTGATAGGATTCTGAAATGGGTCCAAAATGAGAGAGAGCGTGAATTGCTGCAGAGAGGACCTGAGCGCACACAGCTGCAAGACTTGAGGCTGCGATGGGGAACTGCCAGGAGAAACGGCGCCGTCCACGAGCATCTCTGCGCCTCCCTGGGATTCAGGCTTAGATAGACGCGTTTCCTTTAAAGAAAGAAAAATGAAGTGAATTCCCAGAGTTTTCATTGGCAGAGCAAAGGCTCGTGTGCTTGTCCCTACCCCTCAGTCGCGGCCTTGAGCTTTCATCCGCTCAAAAGCCACAAAGTTCCTAGAGCTCCACGGGCACCCCCACACCAGTTCATGGGCCCTCCGACCCGAGAGCCAATTAGAGCTCACTCGGCCAGGAAGGACATCTGCCCTGGCCTGGGAGGCACAGGATCTGGCCTCGTGCCTTGGGCGACCCAGTCTCCAGCCCTTCTCCTCTTTAATCCAGGGTAGAGATGAGGGACCAGCCTGTCCGATTTGTCCTCTATGTCCCTTCCTCAATTCCTCAACTTCTCTGACAGCCCCAGCACACACATGAGCTGTATGTACATGTGCGCATACACGTGCCCCAGAAGCACACACAACTTTGTAAATGTCATTGCAGCTCCGCTCCTGCCCCTCATTCTACACAGCCATCTGCCAGAGCTATTTTAAGCACCTAATAAAACTGTTTTAGAAGGACTCCTGGGGAGTTCTGCCCTTTGCTTCCCCAGGGCAGGAGCAATTGGGCTCCAGATGGAGCTACATGTTGGCACCAGGAGAAGAGAAAGAGAAGGAATCAAGCCAGGGATAGCAAGAACCTGGTCTTCAGCCCTCCCTGCACACACAGCACTCAGCGTGGACCACAGTAAAAAGGGAACATTCACTGTGGACAGAGGCATCCAACCTGGATTCAGGCCCCTGCTGTGATCCTCGAATCCTGGCAACTTTGGGCTGGCGGAGACACCTGCCCCCCTCAAGGCTGCTGGCACCTAACTCGTTGGTTTTCAAGCATGCATCAGAGCCTCCTGGAGAGAGGTCAGCACAATTGCCAGGCTCAACCCTGAGGTTCTGGTTCTGAGTCTGGAGCGCAGCTTGCAAATTTGCATTTCGAGGGCAGGACCCAAGGTGGTGCTGCTGGTTCAGAGAAGCAGCGACCCCCCTCCTTGCTGTGAGGGTTAAACGGGGAAACACTCTAAAGCACCTGGCCCTTCATAACTAGCGGCTCAGCCTTCTCTGTGCATTAAAATTGCCCGGAGAGCTTTGAAAACTCCCGATGCCCAGCACATGATCAATTAAATCAAGAGTCTCTAGGGATGAGATACTTCACTACTATTTTTTAAGTTTCCCTGGATGACTTCAGTGTACGGGCAAGGTCAAGTGCCACTGTACTAGAATCTCACTGTACTAGAATCTCACTACATGTAAAACACCTTTTATGAGCTACCCAGCTGCCTCTCTTTTTAGACCTCCTCCCTCTTTTCTTTCCCATGGGTGCCCTCTCCCACTCTTGCTCCCAGGGGAAGGAAGTTTAACCTTGGCTTTGGCTTCAACAGTGGCCGGAGCCAAGGACCATGCTGAAGATGACAGCTGGTTCATTCATTCGACGGCTTATCCACCCAGACACTCATTAATCATCAGCCAACAGCTGTCACTGAATTTATGGGGTGCCTGGAGAGCAGAAGGGAGCACAACCCAGTCCCGTCCACAGGAGTTTGAACCATAGTACAAATGATGCAGCATGATTGACTCTTGGGTTTGGAAGAAACTTCCAGTTCCACCTCCCATAGAAGTTCTCTCTATGACCACCCAGTTGTCTTATCCCAGCTTTAATACCTCAGGAGAGAGAGAGCTCATTACCTCACGAGCAGCGCTAATTCAACAACTCTGCTTCTTCAAAATTCTTGCTTAGGCTGCACTGAAAATGTAGCCTTGTGCTTCCCACTAAACACCCCCCACCACCCTGCTAGACTTCCCTTCCCACAGGACAGGGCTGGAGGGTGTGGAGACTCCCCCCACGGTAGGGGAAAGTACAGTCTGCAGTTGAGAGTGTGTTCGCAAATTGCCACCAAAGCGTCAGGAGGACTGTACAGGTGTCTTGTCCGCTGAGCATTTACTCTCTATTGTGCTGGACAGGAGTCAGCATTCCACAAAATCCTCACAATGAACCACAAATCACCCTCTGACCTGATCTCCTCACTCATTTGTTGGGTCGTTCTCCTTTAGCTGCAGCCTCAGCCTGACCCCGCCTGTCTGCAGTCTCCGGCAGTCCCTGCTGATGGCGCATGTAAGCACCCCGCAAGTCCAGTAGGTGCCAGCACAAAGTGATACTGTGCCTCGCCACCCCAGATGCACATTTTATTTTTTTCCAAATGCACATCTTAATGGGACTGATGAAATAACATTAGAGAAGTGTTTGTGTTACCCACAAGGCCACGGGTGGGCCAGGACCTACTACTCTCTGAAGGACAGAAAAGCAACAAGGATCAAGAGACCACAAAAGTGACGTGGATGTCAAAAATAAGAGGGTCCCATGGGAAAGGGAAGACGTATGCACAATTTTTGCAAAAGACTCTTTAAAGATGCTGTTGCAAAAGTCAAACAAGAATTGAAGAGTGTTTCCCTCCATCCGGATGGAGTCTGCTATTTGGTTAAGAAATCAAGTCTTGCACAATAGAAGAATTTCTATCTTATGCTAATAGCACAGGACAGAGATGATCAAGAGTTAGATTAAGGGAAAGAGAGATAAAGCCTTCGGAAGAAGAGACCCAACAAGAATTAGAAAGGTTCATGAAGCCTTCACCCAGAGTGGGAACTGGGCTTGTTATTGAAAAGGACACACGCACGTCAGTCCCACCCCTTCCTTACTGCCCCCTCATGGGTCCCCGAGAGGCAAAAGCTTTGGGAAACCCAGGACCGCCAATCTGCCCAGCACACTGAGGAGCTCAGCTGCAGCCATCATGGTCAAGATCCCCGGAACACAGATGCCAAGGACCATGCCAGACGGGAGGGCAGAGTGTGGGGACACCCCCACACAAGATGGCACAGAGGGGCACGTCTGAGCAACCACTCGAGCCCCTGGGTGACCTCAGTCCAGCCCATCCAGATGCTGCCAGCAGGTCCATGCCTCAGTCCCCCAGTGGCTGCTTCGGCCGGAAGGGCCATAAGGACAGGCAACATCACATTAGGCACAAGGTAAATCGGGGGGGCCTTCCCTTCCATGCTGACCTTCCCCTATGGGTAAAAGGGCTTCATACCTGTCATCCCATCCACCCCACCTCCCGCGGGACCTCTGTTTCACTGGAGATACAGAGACGCACCTAGACGCGTGGCAGACCAAAAGCAACATCAGTCTCTCAGCCACCCCATTATTTTCAAAGGGAATTCAAAGGGAAAGTAAGTTGTTAAGATGTGTGCGGAGGGGAGAGATGGTGCACTCACGCCGTGAGGGGGGTGGTGGCGGGGCCCTTGGCCATTCGAGTACCAACTAGGTGCTCAGCAGCGCCTCCTCCTGCCCCTCCAGCTGCCTCTCAGTCCTCACCTGCCCCCAGGAGAAAAGGGGGTACCAGGGATCCAGGGCCTCTACCAGGGGCAGCTCAGGTTAGAGGGGGAGGATGACGCCTGACCTCTCACTCCTGCCTTCAAAGGGGAAGTTACTAGTACCCCCACCATCCACCCTTGCCCCTGCTCTGCTTTATTTGATTTCTTTATTTGTGTGTGTGGTTAAAAACACAACCTACACTTTACCATTGCAATCATTTCTAAGCGTGCAATTCAGAGACATTAAAGAATTCACGTCGCTGCGCAAGCAGCTTCCAGGACATCTTCGCCCTGCAACACTGGAGCTTTGAGCCCGCTCCCCCTGCAGCCCTGGCCCACCACCATTCTGCTTCCTGTTGCCATAAATTTGACTTCTCTAGATGCCTCAAATAAGCGGCCCTGTACCTGCAGTCTTCCTGGGACTGGCTTATGTCATTTCGCTTCATATGCTCGAGGTTCACCTGCTGCTGCGGCAGGCGTTGGCATTTCTCTCCTTTTTTTTTAAAGACTTATTTATTTATTTATGCATACAAGAACTGGGGTGTAGGCCCTGTAGGGGGGAGGGTGAGAGGATTCACCAGAGACAGAGTGGGGAGCAGAACAGGCGGATCTACCGAAGTACACTGCTGAGGGGAGCAGCAGGCGAGGCAGGGGAGGTCTGCTGCACCCTGTGAGCAGCTCCCTGGCTGGGGATCGAACTCCAGCCACAGTGGCTGGCCATAGCTTGATAGTGCTGAGACTTTAACCCCTGCACCACCAGGGAGGCCCCTCATTTCCCTCCTTTTTAAGGCTGAATTATATTCCGTTTTCTGTGTGGACATTTTGCTCACTCATCTACTAACGGCCATTGGTGTTCTGTCCCCTCTTGGTTACCATAAACAGTGCAGCCCCGAACACAGCTGTGCAGCTGCCTCTCGGAGATCGGCTTCCTGCTTTCCCTTCTTTGGGATGTTACCCAGAAGTGGTGTTGCTGGATCAGCGGATAATTTTTTTTTTTTTGAGGAAGCACCATCATGTCGCACAGCTGCTGCACCATTTTACATTCTCCCCAGCAATGAATAAGGCTCCACTTCCCCACTCTGCTCTGCTTCTAAGGCGTCATTGAGAAGCGTTTCTAGCTCCTCAGCTTGACATGAGAACCCAGGACCTCAGTCTGGGTCAAGTGACCACAGTCCAGCCCTTCCCTGCCTTCTCCTCAGAGCCCCCATGGCCATTTCTGGGGGACCTAGAGGCCATGACTCAAACTCCACCCTACAGGAGTCCTGCCCCCCAGCAGGCCTGGGAGGAACAGAGAAAAGCAGACTTCCAAGGCAACAGGTGAAACAAGAGCAATGGAGCTGAAATAACCACTGCCACTAGGGGGGGCTCTCAGCAAGGAGGCAGATCTGGGGCAAGGACAACAGAGGGCCACAGTGCCTCTCCTTTGGCCAGTGGCCAAAGCGCAAGGGGGCGATGGGAGGAGCCGCTGACGGGGGGGAACAGGCCACCAACTCCCCCGAGCCAGTGACAGCCTGTGGTCTGCCTCCCTGGCCATCCCTCTGTGGCGGGGGATCAGCAGCCAAAAGGCTCATCTAAAATTCAAATCCAGTCTTATCACTTCCCTGCTTAAAATGTTTCACGGCTTCCCACTACCCTCAGACTACACTCCTCGACACATCAGCCCCCTGACATAGACTCACAGCCCCGAGCCCCAGCCCTGCCTACCTCTTGGTGCATCTGCTGTGTCACTCCCTCCCACTCCGAGATCTAGCCACACAAATATGTTTCAGTTGCTAGAACATGTCACACAGTCTGTCTCTGTTGGGCCTTTGTACACAATGTTCTTTCAGCTTGGAACATTCTCGCCCACAACGCCCTCCTTCCTCTCTCCATCTAGCTGCTTCTTTTCATCCTTTGGGTCTCAACCTAAATGGTGCTTCCTCCAGGAAGCCTTCCATGACCTCTCTGATCTCAGACAGGGCTTCTTCTCAGTTACCCTGGGGACCATCACCAGACCCTCACTCTAGTGTTTCCACTGGTAAGTGGCCTGTGTTCTGAAGACACAAGAGCAGAGCAGATCTGCTTCACTTTTTCTCCCCAGCGCCTAGAACGCAGCCTGGCTCCGCCACGGAGGTGTTCATCACAAGTTATTTGATGAGTGACTGGATGCGTGAAAGCCTGAATTATGAGGCTGATGAGATATGGGAGGAGTGGGGGGCCGGCCGACTCCCACCTTCCTTCCACTCACATTACCATAAAGTGCTCTCCTGTGCAAATTGACTCAAGGTGAAACTTAGCCAGACCTTTTGCTGATCTTCTGGTCTTCAGTGTCTCCCCAAAGTTATGGGGAAATGAGGGTAGGCAAAAGAGAGAGAGAGAGAGAGAGAGAGAGAGAGAGAGAGAGAGAGAGAGAGAGAGAGAACCCAGGCACATGAAACATAAGCCCTGGAGTCCCTCTGTAAACTCGTCCGAAGGTTCTGGACTCTTTAAAGGGTTGGATTTTCAGCCTCCTGCCCAGAGACGCTGAGGAATGAAGAGTTTAGGGTCTTTTGCAGCCTTCCCTGCTCCCCCACCTCCGCCCGGTGATCACATCCTGCCCTTCCGTGCGCCCCGGTGCCAGGAGCCGCTGTGATCTATGGTCATTAGCCCGGGGAGCCAGCCTGGGGTGGGGGTGGAGAGCCAGTGTGACAGTGATGCGTGTCTTGGAGCTGGCCCGTAATTGGCCATTCCCAACAGAGCACAGGGCCTTGCAAGACAAAAATCTCCCCTTCGGCATCCCAAATCTTTTACCTGCAGCTAATAAACAGCAAGTCCCTGAACAGGGAACATTCTGAAGGGAAGAGCAATGATGGGGAGAGCCGTGCAGAGGGCATCCAGCCAGAAGCACCAGTGTGCTCCCGGGAGCACCTTGCACATGGGACACAGAGTTGCAGGAAATGTTATGTAAATGCTAGGTCATTATCACTCTCACTAACAGCAAATGCAGAAACCCCAGCACTCCCAAAACTATCAGCCATCCCTGGGGTGTGGGGGAGGGGGGCAGCAGGGTCTCCCAGCACGATGGCTGCTATTCTTTAGGCATCTCCTGGGACACAGGTGCTTTGCACACCTTACCTTCCATCCTCCCAGAAGCCCGGGAGACTGTGAGTTTTAACCTCATTTTACAGACCCAAAAAACAGAGGTCAGAAAGCTTATGTGACTTACTGACCTGAGCTCCAGGGTCCAAACCAGAGTGTGGCTAGAGCCATGCCCTTTCTGCCTTCCAGAACCACCTTCTCCTGTGGCAGAGGGTCAAATGAAACCCTTTGCCACATGACTAGCCAAGGGCAACGTCAGGTGAAGCCCAGGAGCCCTGCCTTACTCCTAGCAGCCTGCTGGGTCCATCCCAACCTGGGGGTCGCTCTGGCATTGACAGGGGGACCACCTCAGCCTGGCACAGTTGGAGCAGAGTGGGCCCAGTGTCCTGGGTCCTGGGCCTGCGTGCCCTTGGGCTGGGCCAGGCTTGGAAACCCAAGTCCCTCCTGCTCTTGCTCCCAGGCCCTGGAGTCAGTGCTCTGGAGCCTGGGAAACCCCTCCCTGCAGTACTTTCAAGGTACTGCTGGGAGTCAAGTCCTCTGTTGTCAAAGGACAAGAGCCCTCTAATGACACAGTTCTCAGCCCAGGGCCTGACCATCCCTTCCCCACCCCACCCCAACCCCCGCATAACCAGCTTGACAGCTGGAGTAAGAATCAGAGAGGTTAGGTGATTTACCCAACATCACACAGCGGGATCTTGAATCTAGGCCTCGCTCTGCCACCGCATGTAAAAGTGCTTCTCTGTTGACAAAGCAGCAGACATTTCTCCAATTACAGGCAAAGCACCAGGCTGCGGAGCTGAGACTACGGGGACACAAATCCCTGTGATGAGAGAACAAAGGGAGGCGCCCCTTTGTCCCCCTCCAGAAAGAGAGGTCCTGCAGCCACATGTTCCGAAAGAAGGGTCTCTGAGGTTATGTTTCCTCAGAGACGCTCCTCGCACCTGTCAACAGCTGGGTCCCTCGGAGGAGGGCGCCTGACATCACCCAGGCAGCAGGACAGAGCAAGAGTGAAGAGAGCACGGCCCACGTCACCCTTCCTCTGGGGGACACGGGAGGGGCAGAGACAGCGTCCCAGACCTCTAGGCCGCCTTCTCCTGTCTGTCAGGAGCCATATTAAATATTAATTAGGAGACAGAGCCTGAGAGGACAGCGGGACGCAGGGGCCACCGGCCAGGCCCTGGGCCTGAGCACCCCTGGGATCCACAGTAGCAGCTCCCGACTCATCTCTGTGCGTGGGGGCAGAGAGCAGCGGGTGCGGGCCCTCTCCCACGCGGGACTCGGCTCCTCTGGGTGGTTGTGCCAGTGCAATGGGATGCAGTCAGCCGGAGAGAGAAGGGGAGGGCCCAGGCCGAGACAAGCATTCAACAGAAGATTACCCATCACACACACACACACACACACACACACACACACACACACACACACACGGGCACACATGTGTACACAGAGCACACAGCTCTCCTTCACAAGAGATAGTTATCAGCACCACCCCACAAACCAGGAGCAGCCCCCAGCTCCCATGCAAACCCCTGAGCTCCCCCTCTCCCCACTACCCAGACAAGACTCACAGCTCAGCCAGACCCAGGGAGCCCACTGCCCTCGCCCGCTCATGTTATTTCCTGCTTTGAGCTAAGTTCCATCATTCGGCCAAGCAGCCCGGAGCACTGGAAGAACCCCTCTTGCCACAGAAGCTACTGCGAGGAGAAATGGCATTAATAACACCGTAGAGTCCAGACAGGAGGCCGTGGGCCGCAAACTCTGCCCCGGCTGGACCTCACCTGGCGGGCCTAAGAGCCGCATGGGCAGCACCTATAAACTTGAGCTTCCTCCAAAGGGTACCCAGAGGGCGCCCACCTGAGACCCTCCCACACTTGCAGCCCCGGAGCCGCCTTCGGACTGCCTAGGAGGGCTGTGTGGACAAGGCAGGAGCATGGCCTCAGAGGGGCCAGAGTGGGCACTCCAAACAGTGCTTAGGACTTCCGGGGACGCGGGTTTCACGTCAACATGAGATGGCGTTCCAGCGGCCAGGGTGCTACTGGGGTGGGGGGGAGGCCTAGGCGGGCGCTGCCAACACACCCAACAGCACCACCACGTCTGCGCTTCAGCTTCCGAGTCACATACCCCTGGCTTCTGTCCCTGACTCTGTCACTTGCTAATTGTGTGACTCGAGAAAGTTACTTGAAACTGTTTCTCCATTGCTCCGTGAGCATAATAATTACCTCCCTGGGTTCTGAGGCTCATGGGAGAGGAAAGCACCTCACAAAGCTGAGCTCTTGATACCTTTAGCTGAAACTATTATTATGTGTAACGACAGGCAGAGCCAGGTGGGAGCCGACAAGGAGCGCCTCAGAATAGTTGGGGCTGGGAGAGATCATCTCAGAGAATCCTTCCAGGCTGAACAAATCCATTCTTTCATTTTTTTTCTTCTTCTTTTTTCTTTTTCATTCAAGAAATGAAACCACTCTGTGACAGGAGCTTTGCTAACCCGAATTAAGCAAGGAATCGGAGCCCGCTCACACTCCGCCCTTCCCTTGGAGACTCTTTCACCATTCTTTGCCTTAAAGCCCCCGCCCCCAAGCTGATTGGAAAGATGAGAAGTTGGTCTGTCTCTGGCTTGCATGTAACACCCCACCACACTGCCCCCCTCGTGGACGCATCACTGAGTTCTGCGTCATGTTTCAGGACTTGGCCATTCATTCATTCATTCATCCCTGTCGCAGGCTCTAGCTCCTGCACCACTCACAGCTGTCTCTGGCCCTCCAGATGACCTGGCCATGTCCACAAGGCCGGTTTGCCCAGGGCTAGTACCATCCCAGGCGCTTATTCCTTAGACCAACCCACCAACTGCCAACATTATAAATGTGACCCTGATTGGCAGGGACCCTCACTCCATTAGAAATGAGTGTCCGTGCCAAGAGAACAATCACAACCCCTCTGAGTTAGCCAAGCTGGCCTTTACAGTTGACCGCTGCCTGGGGTTATGGTACAAGTCAGAGCTCAACTCTGTTTCTGCCTTTGGCGTGTTAGAACTTGCAATGGCAGGAAGCAGGTTTTCTTGGTGAGGGGATTTGTGGCGCCTTGCCAAGGCCTCAACTGAGCGCTGTGGGCACTTGTCCGTAAGTCCACTGAGAAAACCCTGGTGTTGCTGAGGAAAAAGTAACTAGCCTCTCCCAAGCAGTCCATCTGTCTATTTGCTTTCCAACAGGAACTTGGTGGATATCCCCACGGAACACAAATGTTCTTGTATCCGTGCCCGTTCCGAAAAGCCCAGCCACAGATCTTTTTTCTAGACTTCCTGGTCATCTCGAATCTTACCCTTCCATCGGTCAAGAACTGTTAGCACAGCACACGAATTAATGAGCGCCTCACCTCAGGCCATCACTCCCCGCAAGGAAGCCACAGAGTCCCTGTGCTGGAGCCTCCCTGCGGAGGGTCGCGCCCTGCATCGCGGCTCTGCTGAGTGAGCTGTATTTCCACAGTGGCCTACGTTGTGCAGGTCTCAACATTTCATGAAGAGCTTGCATGGAAAACAAATATTTGGAAACTAAACAACACACTTCTAAACCATCCATGGGTCAAAGAAAGGGAAAATAGCCTTTTAAAAAATGTTTTTATTTTATTTATTATACATGTATGTATTGAGATCACATTAGTTGACAGCACGGTACGTGATTCAGGAGAGGAGTCACATTTCCTCAGAGAGACATCTTCCTGCCACACCCACCGGCAGCGCACCCCCATCCCTGCAACAGATACCACTGGGACACCCCCCAACCCTTGGTTTCCACCCTCCCTCCCTTTCTTTTTTTTTTTATTGTTATTTATGTCTTTTACATT
>PVIJ01001154.1:43611-217905 GCA_004024925.1 Scalopus aquaticus | reverse complement strand
TAAATTTTTGTTATCAGTCCTTTATCAGATGTATTGTGTGCAAAGATCTTTTCCCAGTTGGTAGGGTGTCTGTTAGTTTTGGTTAATGTCTCTTTTGCTGTACAGAAGCTTTTTATTTTGATATAATCCCATCTGTTTATATTGTCTTTTACTTCCTTTGCTTTGAGGGATGTGTCTTTCAAGATTTTGCTGAGATGTGGTTTTATTCATATTATTATAAATAGTTGAGTAGACACAAATAGTTCAAATATTTGAATACCTGTGCTGGATCACATGCAGTATAATGCATATAATATGCCCCCTCCTCATCTCATTTATGAAGAAGCAGGGGGAAGGTAGGGACATAAAGCCAAAAATAGCATACCAAGCAGAATATATAGCTCATTAGAGATTTTAAATCAAATGCTGATGATTCCAGGGCAAATTCTTGTAATTCAAATAATTTTAAAAAAACAAAGTGGCTGAGTTAGAATATGTTCAGACTTAATAGGGTGGGAATTTTTTTTAAGAAGTGGTTGCACCAATATCTTCATATGGAACTGACTTAGCAGTAATGTGTAATTGTCAGGAACTTCAAAAATAGAGATCTGTCTTGAAGTTTTATTACATGTATCAGAAGTGGCTGATAAATTGGCAAAGGGAAAAAATAAAGGTCAGGAGATCCTTTAGGGTCTCATTCAATAGTCCAAGTTTAGAGAAAAACTGAATTTGCAGAGAAAGTGGAAAGAAAATGAATTAATTCAAGTGATAGTTTAGAGTCAGAACACTGATGTAATCATTTAGTAACAACACTTTCATAAGAGGTTTGTATACTTGAAGTACAAGATTTCAAGCCTAAATATATGAAAATCTGTGGAAGCTTTTGCTTTTGGTAGTAGGAGAGATGACAAATGCTTGTTTTTTTGGAAAGTTAAGTTTCAAGACATCTTTTACAATTGAATGTCCAGCAGGTAATAGCAAATTTGGAACTGTAGTTTGGAAGGTAATTACCAGTATAGAATAAATTAGCATATGGCGGCATTGTAGAAAGAAAATGAAAGAAACAAGATTAGTTATGTACTTAGTATATGGGTAAGGAAGAGAAATCTGCCCAGAAAATAAAGAGGAATAGGTATTGTGAAAGCAAAAGATCAGTTTAATTTACAGACATTTATATAAGAGGAATATTAAAAAAGAAATTGATGGTAAGCAGTGTCAAACATTCAGCAAAAGTCCAGTTTAATGACTGAGAAAAGGTCATTGTGTATGTTGGCCAGATGGCAAAAAGTGAAGAGCTGAGTATTAATCTGTAACAGTTTCTATACCAGTGTCAGCAGAATTACCATTTTCTTAAGTACTAATGTACTTAATCTTTATATCAATTTGAGAGATACTGTCACTCTTTTACAGATAAAAAAATATTAACTTCCAGGCAAATTTTCTATTTTCCTAAATATTGACAAGACTTCTCAATCTTCTTAAAGCTGAACTTTGACACATCTTTCAATTTTAAGGTAACATTTTGACTATCACATTAATTTTATGTTAAGTGAAATTTGTAGTTATTTTAATATCCCAATTTAAAAAAGTATAGGTATAACTGAAATCTATCTATTTTAATTTTGAGGATATTGCAAAATCTTGTTATATAAATATCTATGCTCACATTTGAACTTCAAAGTGTTAAAGCGATTTACCTCCAGGGAATGTCTAAGAGGTCAAATCTTCCTAAATATATAGCTTTTTCACATAACACCATCTTGAAAACATCTGGACTTCACAAAAAACCACAGGGTAAGGAATAGCTTTTCAAGACCAAAAACAACCACATTCCTATCAGGGTAAAATGGTTTTCTAAGAAATGTGTTATTTTTCTGTAGATACAACTGGAAAAGAAAAGAGCCCTGTTCCTAATGTAGTTATCTGATCTTCATATGCTTTTGGGTGGAAGGTCAAGCAATTCTCTCTGAAGATTCAAAAACCTCCTTTTACTTAGACAGAATCTCAGGAAGAATTTGATAGGCAGACAGAAGGGACAACCTTTTGGTAGCATGTAGGTGTTACTGAATAACAATGGAAATTTAAAAAGTAGAAAAGGATCCCTTTCAGTTGAGATTTACAAATAATATCCTTTATCTCGCTAGTCCTTTGCTATAAAGTTGAAACGAGTCTCAATATTCATCAGCCAATAAAACAAAGTATATATTAATAAATGATAGAAACAAAGCCTGTATGATTACAAAAGCAAATAATTATGAAAGCATAATTATGAAAAATAATCCTTCAAGACCCCAGTTTTAGAAAATAAATCCCACAAGAATTTTAAAATCAGATTTTGCACGGCATTTCTTTTATAAGCAGCTCCTGATTGCCCTAGCCTATATTGAAATCTCAAGCTCACACTGAGGGAAACGTATTCTGTCTCCAAGTTTGAGATCAGCTTGTGTTTCTGCATTTGTGACAGGTCCTGTTTGCAAGGCAAGGAAGTCAAGGCAAAAGACCGATTCAGCAAATTTATAGTAAACAATGCTAGGGGTTCCCATTCAAGTTGATTCTGAACTGAGGAAGAGACACTCACAAGACAAAAGTTTGAAGACCACTGACCCTGCAACACATGCTGGGCAATGAATGTCAAAGGGCCACTTCGCATGCAGCCCCTGCTGGAACTCAGGCGGCATCACCATTCCTGCCAACTCAGTGGGATTCTGGGATTCAAGCAGGAGTCTCAATTTGAGCTCTTGCTGTACCACTTACTATAGGATCTTAGATAAGTTACTTTTCCTCTAAACCCATTTTCTAAAATCCAAAATCAGGATGAAAACACCTGTCATAATTACCCTGGGGAATTGAACTGAAACAAAAAAGGATAGAGGAAGACTAGTACCTTGACTTCTTAATAAATGTGATCATCTTTTTTTTTTTTTTTAATCTTTATACCTGTCTTCACATTGGAATACTGCTGAACAGGTCTTGGGGTGGAAAAGAACGAGTCAACACACCACCTGGATTTAATCCTCTGGGTAGATGGAAAGTTAGGCACTTAGCATGCAGAGACTAAGGAAAAAAAATTCACAGGGAATTTTCTCCAAGATGAAAGTGTGGACTAGAAAATACCTACCAGTATACTGCGTCAGTCTATATATAAGAGCATTATATACTTGCAGCCTGTTGAGCCTGCCCCAAATTGCAAGATTTGTTGTGGAAACTAAAATAGGAATGGGGATTATATCTAATGCCCATGGAGAAACGGTAAGTTTCTGTGTGTAGTTTGCCTTGTTCTCTTACTTTTTTCATGCTACCCACATTATGAAAGATGTGTTAACCTCTCCAAAAGAAACAAACAAAAAACCCAATGTACATATGGCTTGAGTAAGGAGTGCACTGTTGTTTTAAGGACCCTGAGATTTTAGAACTTTTTTTTCCTGCAGAATAATCAATGATAGTTTTTTTCATAAAACTTGTTTCATTCAAAGGATTAGAAATTATTCTGAACTTATATTCTTCCTATATTTTTGGGTTGTGAAGGAAATTCCTTCAAGAAATGATTTATCATACTGGCAGGGGTAGAATCCCAAAATGTTGGAACCATACAAATTCAAGTTTTTAGATATAAGGATGTAACAAATCATTAACTGAAAGATTTAAATCAAGACTTACGTCATAGCACTTCAGACATTCTGTGAGCTTGGGTTTCCCATTGGGAATCAAACTGTGATAGCTTTGTTCATAACCTTTGAAACAAGATGGCTAGTCTGAGTATCTCATTGATATCATCTTGTATGGATGGATGTGGTTAGTAGAGGAGCTATTCTAGAAGACTGCCCTGTGTTGAGATGTTTCAAGGCCATATTACATTTTACTGGCTTCAAAGGCCTGCCCAAATACCTTTAGGTGCTTTGAAAACTGGTTTGTAATTCTAGTATAATTTAAAGGTTTCTGATCAAACAACAGCCAATCCAAGACTCAAGTGTGTTTGAAAGCAGTTTTAAACTGGAAGATTCAATTTTTAGAAAAATAAGGTAAAACTAGAATTGAGATTCAAGAGTACTATGGAATGAGCAGTTTCCCTTAATGAGTGGGTTGGATTAGAGTGAGGATTAGATTAGAGTGAGGAGTGGATTAGAGCACAATGGGGAAAGGGTTGAAAATGTCAAAGTAGGTTCAACTTGCTATTTGCCAGTTCAGAATTATGTAGGCCTCCCTGGAGCCCCACTATGCCTTTGCACTGCTAATTCCTTGTATTTTATTTTTCTTTTAGATGCCTTTCCAGTAGAGCTGACAAAAAACAAAACAAAATAAAACAGTCTCCAACATACTAAACAGCTGTCTCCAGGATCAGAAAGCATCAGAAAAGACCCTAAAGAGTTATCTAATCCCAGAGGAAGATCTCCTTTAAGCAGAGAAATGCTTGCAGTAGAAACCTTGGAAATTTCAGGGAGTGGAATTTTATTGTCAGAACTTTCACTAAGAGTACAGCCACATATCCTGGGAGCATTACATAAAAATTACCACCAAGCTGTCTTACCTGTGTGCACACTACTGAAAGGAAGGGCAAACGTGACCGCGTAGCGCTTCTACATCAGTCAAAACTCTGACAGGTACCCTGCAAAGTTTGACGAGCTGCCATGTGCTCTGCTACCTGAGATACTCTTAACTGAACCATAAAAAGACAAATAAATTAGTAATTTTATCCCTCCTGTCAGTGTCCTTTCTCGTGAACCTCGCAAGCTGTTGGTTAACATTGTCTGGAATGATTTATCAATAGATTCTTAGCTTTCTTAGGAAAGACACTTGATTTTTTTTTCCAAATTGTTTTTCAAATTGATTTAAGAAAATGATACAGATATTGCCACTTTCTGGGGCTCTCCTTTTATTGCCTGCTCTGCCTCCTCCCTTTAGGAAACCAATAAGATTAACATAATCTTTCTTGGAATTGACTGTTCTTTTTAAATAGATCCCATGATAGACATGTGTAAAAATCAATAACAGGCTCCTCATTTGTCAAAGCTAATGACTAAACTCATTTTGAAGTTCAATAGTGGTTACTGAAGAGCGGCCACACATTATATATCTAATCCTGTAGGTTTCTCCACACACTCTGCAGAACAGAGGAAAGGAGGCTTTGTGCTTGGGGTGCAATATAAAAGCCTGTGTCTCCATTTTATGGTCCATATTAATTTTCCTACGACGTACGACTATTTCTTGATTGTTCAAGTTAATATGTTCAAGAAAATTAAAAAAGGACATATCTTACAGCAATCTGTAACATCGTCCCAGTTTATAATAAAGTCAATTCAGCTGTAAGCTTCAATTATATTCTTAACTCCTTGAGGTTATGGACCATGTCTTACATCTTTTTAATGTCCCCAGAGAGACTAACGTAGTCATTGGGTTACAGATTAGCACAATATAAAGATTTGGTTGAATTAAATAGAATTAAATGATCTTGGTCCATGACATGGCAGTTATCTTGGACCAAACATTCATGCCCAGTGTATGGGGCCAGGAATGTTGCTTTCCAGCACACTCTTTGATAGAGGCAGAGTTTGCTTCTGAGATATTCCTATTAATCTCCCACAAAATCTTTTCCCAGACTGCAGAAAGATGAGAACCAACAGGTTTTAATATAATGTCCTCCTCGCTTTTAAATATACTGATTAGAGGTGTATGCTGCAACAAAGCACAGAAAATACAGACTAGAGATATACATCTCTAGTAGCACATGCCTGACATATTAATAAAAGAAATATATTGGACCTAATTAAAGTTTTACACTTTACATGGTTTCCTTCCATACTCCTCATTTTCCAACCCTCAATAAGAATATTTACTATTTCTTTCATTTTCCTAGAAACTCCAAGCTGTGGTTTACTGTTCTCCAGCCCTCATTTCATCAGCGAGTTGCCTTTCTCTGGGCTCCAGGTTGTATATTGTATTGCATGCCCACTGGACATGGCCATCTCCTGGAATCAATAGGTCAGATACAATTTGAAACTCCCTAGGTACCGGATTTTCAGAACTGCTTGAGGGTGAGAGGAATAGACAGGGGGAAAAGGAATCCACAGAAACAATAACTGAAGTGGAGTGATACATTTGTGATGGAGCTGGAGAACTCCTGTGTTTTATAATAGCTTCTCAGGGGAAAAGCCGCCCTTTTCCAGAGGAAGGTGTCCTGGGAATAGCAAAGCTCTGCCATTCCACTCTTTCAATGAACAGAAACCTTATCAGTGCAATTCCCCTTGAGAGTTGAAGGGACAAGGAAGGAGTTTAAGGACTTTTGAAAATTTGGAGTTGTGGGGGAAAGAAAGCCAGCACTCAGTTTATTTATTTGGGGAGGGGGGTGAGGAGGGTTTTCTGCCAAATTTAGGACCCTCAGCAGATCTCAGATTCTGACAGCTATCTAAGCTCAGTGCATAAGTTGATGCTTACCAGGGGAGAGAGGGGTAATGAAGTGAAAAAGATGTTGAATGAATTAAATACAGAGTATAAAAACAAAAATGCTTGCCTCCAACATACATATCACGATGTGGTCATATTTTCAATTGCAGTCGTGTGATGATGATGTCAAAGCATCAGTCATTAACTAATAAGTAGCATAAATAATTTGAAGAATAAGACACAGACAACTTACAGTTGTCTGATTTTGAAATTATTTTTAGAAGCTCAAAGTATTGCATGACTTTGTCTCTCATCGTAACAAGACTGAGGTTGGAAGTATCAGGAAGCAGCTTTTTGGCAGAGATCAGGAAAAATAGGCTTTTTGTTTTTTCTACTCCTAAAATCCTCATACCTTTCATTAACTGGTGAGATAACTGGACAATGCATGTCTACCAATAGGCTATTTATTTGCTACAAAAAAATGTGGGTAAATAAAGAAAAAGAATGTCATGTTAGCATCTCTTATTTGTGTGTGTGTATGTGTGTGTGTGTGTGCACGCGCGCATCTAAAAAATATTTTACCCCCAGTGGCTTATCCAACATCAGTTTGTCTCATGCTCATAGTTCATGTTCACCATGGGGGAGGGACAATGGGTGCTCTGCTTGTCACTGTCACACAGAGGCCAGGCTGAGGGAAGCTACCCATGTGCTTACTGCCATGCAAGTGTCAGGAAAAAGAGAGGACATGATTTACACACTGGCTATTAATGTTTCCACCTGGAAGGGACAATTCAGTTTACTCATTTTCAGTTACTAAAGCATGTTCACATCTTGCTGTTTGTTGGAGACCTGTTGAGGTATAAGTTGCATCCATTTTAAGTATTCAATAATGTTTAGTCATTTGCACAACTATTACCTCAATCCGACTTTAGGACATTCTTTTTCATTCCCTAAGTGCCCTTTTACCATCTACCTTTATTTCCACCCCAGAACCAACTATCAATAGTTTACCTTCTGTCTCTAGATTTGCTTTTTCTGGTCATTTAGGATAAACAATTATCAAACATTCAACCTTTTCTATCTGACTTCTTTCAATCAGGGTGAAAGAACTTCGTTGAGGTTCATTCATGATGCAGAACTTATTAGTAAGTGTTCTTTCAGTTGTTCAATAATCTACTGACATGTAAAGTAGGTGATTTTTTTTTTATTCTTTACCTATCAATAGACACTTAGAAGTGCCTTGGTTATCCTGAATAATGCTGCTACTTCACATTAACGTGATTGCGTGGGAATAGCTACTCTTCAAACAAGATGTACTAGAGAGTAATTTAAAGTGAGGACATATTTATTCTTAATTCCTTTTGAGACTACTATTTTTGAGAGATGTACAAGATGTACAAATGAGTGCAGGGCAGAAGTCTCGGCACATCCCCCCACTCTAAGGACTATTGCTGCTTCATATCAAGGTTCCCCAAAACAGAAAAAGGGGTCAGATACTTTCTGGATACTTTTTCTGAGAAGAGTCTGAGTGAGGTAATAATAGGTAAGGGATAGTGGAAAAGAAGACTAAGAGCAAGAGGCAAGCATAGTTAATACGGAATTTTGCTGTAAGATCTGTGTGGTACACAATCCAATGGGATAGAACTGAGAGCCCCAAGGTAAACCCACACTTACATGGATCGTTAATCTATAACAAAATAGTCAGTAGTATACACTGGAGAAAGGAAAGCCTCTACAACAAATGGTGTTGGGAAAACTGAACCGTCACATGAAAAAAAAAAATAAAACTAGATTACTCTCTCACACCATATGTGAAAATTAACTCAAAGTAGATTAATGACTTGAATGTAAGACCTCAAACCATAGAATACATAAAAGACAACATAAGAAAAACACCCCACAACACTGACTTCAAGGATGTCTTAGGACACAACTCTTGTGTTAAGGGGAACAAAAGCAAAAATAAATAAATGGGACTGCCTCAAACTAAAAATCTGCACAACCAAGAAACTATCATTAAAATGATGTACTCATGGAGGTAGCCTCTGAGCTAAAGCCACTCCCACTATCATTAAAGTACAAAGACATCCCACTGTATGGGGAGAAATTATTTACATACCATATATATGACTAGGAGTTAATATCCAACATCTGTAAAGAACTCAGACAACCCAGTAAAAGGAAAACAAAGAACCCAATCAAAAGAAAAAAAGGCAGAGTTTAACATAATTGTGATCAATATGTTTGAGAAAAATGGAAAACAAAGATAAGGAATCTGTGACATTCGTATAATCTCTAAAAATAATTTGATAAAAATTCTGAAACCAAAGTATACAATTACTTAAAATGAGAACCTAACACGGGTTCAATATCAGATTGGACAAAGAGGTGAATAAAAAATATTCAAACTGAAACACAGTAAACATGAGAGAAGGTACAAAAAGTAATACGGGAGCTGGAACGTCACAGCTCTAATCTATATGCAATTATAGACTCAAAATAATAGGAAGCAGAAATAGAAATGATTTTTAAAGAGAGAATGGGCAAGAATTTTTAAAACTTTTAAATTTTTAACACAAGGTTTTTAGCCACAGAGTTATGAAGTCCTACAACTCTACTAAGTATAAATTGTACAGAAAACACATTTAATTACATTAAAAGTTGTTAAAGCCAAAGACAGAAAG
Source organism: Scalopus aquaticus (assembly GCA_004024925.1). Taxonomy (NCBI): domain Eukaryota; kingdom Metazoa; phylum Chordata; class Mammalia; order Eulipotyphla; family Talpidae; genus Scalopus; species Scalopus aquaticus. Next base: position 208,864 of record PVIJ01001154.1, on the reverse strand, counting down.
ATTTAAAAGTGGTTAGAGGAAAAATTCAAATTGCCTTTAAAGGCACAACATTAAGACTCATGGCTGTTTCTCAAAAGCAATAATGGAATTCAGAAGAAAATAATAGAATGTTATCTTCAAAGTACTGGGAAAACTAAGAACTTCAAATTTACGAACTTACGTGGGATGATATATAGTGATTGATATGGTACATAGTGAGTTCATCTCTAGTGTATCCACACTGAAGTAAATATTAAAGAGGTTCTTTAGCGAGAAGGGAAATGATCACAGATTAACCCCAAAATGCATAAAAAGATGAAAATCAACAAAGATAAAATAATCATTGTGCAAAATAATAATGATGCCTTGTGGGGGGTTAAGGTAGAATTAAAAAGGAAAAAAAAAAGATGTGAGGCGTATTCTCAGTCTCTAGCACTGCCTGGAAATGGTTAAGAATTACTGATTTATAAATCAAGTGACAAAAATTCTGAACCAAAAAAAAAAAAAACCAAAAAAAAACACACTTCCTATAAATAAAATTAACATGGGTTGAAAAATCAGATTGGACAAAGAAAAAGCCACATGTGAAACAAAGAAAACTGATAGAAGATGATAAATAAAAGAGTAGTAACACATGACATATAATTGGGAGAATAATTGTCAAAGTAGATTTATTTAAGCTAAAAATATTGGGTATACACAAGCGAATCTTAAATACAAGGAATAAAGGAATAGAGTAAAAAAAAAAAAATTGAAGGGCCTCTCTGGTTGCACAACGGATTGAGTTTCAGCCTATGAAGATATCTGCAGCCACTGCAGCACGAGTTTGATCCCCAGCCGGGGAGAATCCCACATGGCGCAGCAGACCTCTCCTGCGTCACATGCTGCTCCCCTCAGCAGTCTATTTCAGTAGATCGACCTGTTCTGCTCCCCACTCTGTCTCTGTTGAATCCTCTCACCACCCCACACCTCTGGCCTACACCCCAGTTCTGTACACATAAATAAATCTTTAAAAAAATTGAAAACAGGAATAGCATAGGAGCACTAACCAAAATAAAGCTGATGAAGACCAACTAGTGCAAATGGAGATCCATCTGGCAATGGGGCTCCTGCTCCAGATGGCAATGGGGGAAAGTCCCAAATTCCCCCTCCTCTGGTGGGAACACAAACTCACAGCCATATTTGGAAAACTTCCTCTTGGGGGGAAGAAACTCTTAAAAGCCAGTTGAGCAGCTCCTTAGCACTGGGTAAGTGAGGCATGGGGGCGGGGCCACATCCAAGTGGGAAGAAGAGAATGAGATACAACCACACATGGAGCCCCACATGGGTAAAATTGTTACTATTTGCCGCATGTTACCTGTAGGAAACCACAAAGTTCCCATCCTGAAACTCTTAGAACTAATGAACAAATGGCAGGGTAGTAAAGTTACAGTGTATAAATCTGCACACATATCAATTTGGACCACAATTTGGAGAAAGAAGAGACTCAAAACCCCTCCATGAGGAGTGAAAGCTTCCTGACTCACATCAAGCACCCCAACATTTCACACATGCACCAAAGAGATGAGCCCAAGCAAAACACAGCTCTCAGGACTGAGGGGCTCGCAGCCGCCAGACAGGAAGCAGTAGCAAACTGAGAAACCATTTTTCAAGGGTTCACATGTGGATTCACTCACCCCAGGACACAGTGGAAAAGCATCCATTTAAATAGTGCTCAGATTTTATGTGGAAGAAACTTATTTGCTAGTGTTAAGAGCACAGACCTGAGGGAGGGGAGCCTGCTGGGACATTCCAGAGACAGAGGCTAGTTGATGCATCTTGCTTGCACTCTCCCGGTGTTGGTTAAACTGTTACCATTTGCACTGAGGCAGTGTTACCTATAGGAAACTGCAAACTTCCCACCCCCAACTGTTAGAACTAATGACAAATTGCAGTATAATAAAGTTACAGTTTACAAAATCTGTGCACAAGTATCAATTGCATTTCTATAGACCAGGCAAGATAAATATCAGCTATATTTCTATGTACTAACAACAAACTAACAGAAAAATTTAAGAAAACCCCACTTACACCTGCATCAAAAAGAATACATTTCACCAAGGAGGTGAAAGTCCTAAATCAACCCACACATCTTCTATCACTGCAATTAACCCTTTGCTACTCTTCTAACCACTTCAATGACAAAAATATACATGAGATTCATGCTGGATATGATGGAACCAGTGCTGGTCCCTTTTTTTTTTTTTTAAGATTTATTTTTGCATAAAAGCTGAGGTGTAGGCAGGAGTGCGGGGCAGTGAGGATTCACCAGAGACAGAGTGGGGAGCAGAACAGGCAGATCTGCTGAAAATCACTGCTGAAGGGAGCAGCGGGCAAGGCAGTAGAGGTCTGCTGCACCATGTGGGAAGCTCCCTGGCCTGGGATCAAACTGGTGCGACAGTAGCTGCAGAGAGCTTCATAGTGCTGAGACTTAACCCCTTGCCCCGCCAGGGAGGCCCTGCTGGTCCTTTTTAAAGAATGATTCATGACAGTGGGTGTGGGGTGGTGACATGCATCTGAGATGTGAAGCTCTTCCTCTAAATTATATACAGTGTTGTAAATTAGTGTCACCGCAATTTAAACAGGAAAAAGAATAAAAGTAAAAAGTGATTCTGTTTTTCTTCTTTCCCTTGGAGGCTTGGAGGATATTTTTGGGAAGGCAGGGAAAGAAGTGTGAGCATTACTAGTTCAGGGTATAGGCTGTGGGGTATTCATTCAAGTTACATTTAATCAAGTAACTTGGGGTTAAATTATAGGGATCTGCCCCTCCCCTCCAGAGTGTATGAATTCTGTTCCCCAAATACTAGCTACAAAATGGATAATTTGGACACAACATGAAAAGGCTTCAATGAAGGAACATCCTACATGATGGAAAACAAGTTGGTGAGGGAGAGGGAAATTTCATTTCAACTGCATTCAAGAATGATTAGTGCTTTTGCAGGTGGATCTGGACACGTGAAGGGAAAGGGGTCACCCACAAACAAGGGCACAGGGATTTAGATGTCACATTCAAGGAATAAGTAGGTGAATTGTCCGCTGTAGGTATAGAGAAAATGAGAGGAAAGAAACTCCAGAATGAAGAGATGTTAGGTATAAAAGTGGAACATCTAGAAGATGTGGAATGCCTTGTTAACCAGTTGGGATGTTGTCCTGTAATAAGAAGAAAGTCAATAGAGGTTTTCAAGTAGGGTAGAATCATGATTGAATCAAAATTTTCTGATCAGAATAAGGAGGACAGAGTGAGGACAAAATTGAATTGTGGTTTATGGGTAGATTTGAGGGAAGAAGGTAAGTGTTTAATCAGACCAGTGACCATGGAAATTAAAAGCATGGCATTATTTGGAATCAAAGGCATTTTGAAGGTAGAATCAAAAACCTTGTTAACAATATGGTGAGTGAAAGAGAGTCAAGAACAATGCTGATGTTACTAGCAGGGTGGTACTGGGTTCGACAGAGATAATAGCCATCATGGATAATCCCAGAGAAGGATGAAGTCAGAGAGAGGGTTCCATAGAGAGCTCTTGGGCCATAAAAGCTGCATGGTTGCAATTGAGAAAATTTGAGAGAATAATGGAATGATCTCTACTATGTAAATTTTCTTCCAAGCACAGGCAGCAATCATTGTAATAACTTTAATATTATCTATGGGGCTCTATATAAAAAAAAAAATCATGTCTAGAAGTGACAATATTAGATTATAAACCAAAAGTCAGAGTCTTCATTCACCACCTGGTTGACACTGGCCATGCAACTGATCACTGCAGTTCCTCATTGCATAACTTGTGAGATGGGAGTGGTCATGCTTTCTCTTCCCTCCTCCTGCTGGGGGATCAGGGGAAAGGAAATAGGATCAATTTTGGGATTCAGGGACTACTACTATGGAGCTTTCCACATGGGGTTCAGTGAATACTGCAAAGTGCACCAAATATGATTTGCAAGCCATTTTATTGTCTTTTGTTATTTTGGTAATATAAAAAACCGTGTTGAAAATAATTTCTAGAAATGTTTCAAGGAAAAAGATTTCAGTTCTATTGAAGGATTTACTCACAGTGTGGGGTTCATTCTCTCTCTCTCTCTCTCTCTCTTTCTCTCTCTCTCTCCCCACCCCTTCAATTTCTGAATACAGCAAATCTTCCCCTTGCCCAAATATTAAATCTATGAAGCTGCAAACATAACATTACACATGGTGTACATTATAAAAACAAACCTTGAAGCATTTGTCTGGGGCAAAATAAAAGAAAGTGAAAAATTGAAGATATCAAGCATTTTTTACTTAATGTAAGATATTCCCATTATTTCTTTTCCTTTTAATAAAGTTCACATAGTTGCTCTCTTGAAAACCAATTCCTCCAAAAGCTTCTCTCTTCATCTTTAATATGATTCTTTTTTTCTCTGTAGCTCTCATTTCTATCCAGGCAGCATTATTACATATCTTCCAAAATCGAGCATTAGAGATTAATTACTGGTGAAGTACATTTGATGGCTCTGAGGTTTCTGTAGCTGGTAGTGAAGACTACCCACTGGCGTCATAAAAGCTGTGTAAATTTAATTAAAATGTAGCTATTTCATTGGGTACACTATGCAAGTGGAGCCTCTGCTCTTTCATTAAAAAAAAAAAAATACACCAGAATGATCATGTATAAAAACTCACAAGCTAAAGGAAAAAAACTCTGGAAACTCTGGTGGGTGATAAGCAACCAAAGCAGCTGGGCAAAGGATGGAGAGCAAACAGAGGGAGAAGGTCCTTAAAAATAGCAGTCACTCTTTCCAACTTCAAGTTCCCTCCCAGATGCTTCAAGTCAGAAAAAATTCCAAGTGCACTTTTTGGGCCTCTCCTTGCTGTTTATTCAGGAAGCTACAAGCAGCTATGAGTCTACCAATAGCTAAATGAGTTTCCCTGTACCCCCCCCCCCACTTATTTCTCAGTGGCACTTACCCAATAATAAATAAGTTAGAACAGTTGAAAGGGTCAATTTCGACATCAAGTGTCCATCTAGGAGAATGATCTACAGCTTATGAGCCTTGTTGTACACATCTGCCAGGGCTTTTATATTTCTAGAGTACAAACTTTCTCCAAAAGACTCAGCAAATTTGGTTCCCCTCCCTCCCTCTCTCTCCTCCCTACCCTGTCTCCCTCTTCTTCTTCCCACTTTCCCCCCTTCTTTTCCTCTTTTTGTCCCTAAGTAGTAAAGAGCCACAGTAGGAACTGAAATTGGAAAGCACATATTCTATAAAACAGAATTTATAATAGTAGCACAGGGCCTGTGCTAATCCATTTGGAGGTAGTGTAGAAGAACAGTAATAATAACTGCTAGCATTTTCATATCAATATGTATCAGATATGCCTGTGTTATTTCCAGCTCTCATTCCAACCCACCTCCCTGATGCAAAGAGCTAAGGCTATAAGTGATATTTAAATGAGTGGAAGTTGCATGTGAGTGTATACAGACAGAAATTATATATAGACATAGACATGTATATGTACACTATATATTATATGTATATGCAGTGTGTATATGTATATAGGGTTTATGTATATATAATGCAAATGTACATATATCAATATATGAAATCTCCCTAATACATTACTTGGCACAAGGTCTAAGTTCCTTAGTGTTCCCATCTTGATCTTCAATAAAACTATGTGGATTTCAATATTGTTTCTCAAAAATTCTCTAAGGATGGAAATTTTGTTATATCTTCATTGGTAGTAGTTTCTACTAGGGTTAGTTAATTTTATAGTACCGAGTTTTGCCCTATCCAATGTAAAAATGAGTCATAAGAAGCCTATTTTCCTATGCTACATTAGTCAGTTATTTCATGGCACGTATAGAGAGCTATAAGCTTACCCTTCCTTAGAACAGCTTATTCTAATTACCTTGGTGCAGTTCATAAAAATAGGGAGTGGGGGGATGAAGTCAATTTTATCATTTAATTAGGTCCTACCATGAGATTCTCTGTTGATTAAAATTACATTTGTCCAGGTTATTTTTTTCCTTTGTTCTTATTTTATAGCTGGTATCCTCAGTCCTGGACAACCTGTATAGTCCCTCTTTGTCTTTTATTCAAAGACAATGCAGAGATTCTGAGGAACTCTCATTCTGCATAAGGTCAGGAGCAGACCAAACTTTGAAGATTCTATATCGAGGGCTGAGGGGTATAAGTAAAGTTAGAAAGAGGACAGGTTGATTTTCTTCGTTCTTATTATAGATGTTGACTTAAGTGAGAAAATGAAAATATTGTGTCAGCATTATTTTGGCAATTCTTAACTCCATCCTTGACTGTTGCATTTCTCAGCCTTTTAATAGTTTCATTGACACAACTAGACCAGTTCTAAGTTATCTATGCCTTAAAATTGGTCATTATTTTTAGAACACCTGAGTCAATTGTGACTATAAGGATCTTTGGTGTATTTTTAGGATGACATACAGGAAAGGTTATAGCCATGACTTTTCTAAATGAAATTGAAAACTCCAGATTGAGAGTCTCTCAGTGCAATTTAGTGTTTGTAGAAGGACAAAGAAAAGCAGATCTTCCCTCCCCCCAAAAAAGTCACATAAAGAAAAAATAACTTAAAAAGATACAAACTAAACAGTCAGAAGAAAATAGTTTCCATAAGTCTAGCACAACTATAGCTTTCCATTAGACACCATTTCTCTCATTTAAGAGAATGCAAAGGTACATAAATTTAATGTTTTAAATTCTATTTTTTAATGGAGGTAATAAGCATCCACTCACCATAGCAAATAAACTATACTTTCGTTGTATACCCTGCTGATCAGAGACATATCAGTAGACAAATGTAAAAGTAGAAGACCAAATACACACCCAGGCTAAAAAACAAAAGAACTTTGTAACATCAACATGGAAACACAAGCAAAGAGTGAAGGGTCTGAATCCACACCGTGCTCTCCTCGAAGTTAAGCAGCAAGTGACAGTGAGCAAAATCTAGTGATCCTTAGATAAATACTATGGATAAATAATATGCTAATACAGCTAAAACATAGGTAACTGGAGAATACAAGGAAATTAGGGAAACTCCTCTCACAAACTAAATCCCAAACACAAAGGTCTAACACCATAACAGATGCCATTGGTGCCATACCCTTATAAACTTGTGCTCACCACTTGAATGCAAGTTGGTCTGAGTTCTAGCACCTGAATGTCTTTGTCTAAGTTTTCATATGGTCACTGAAGCCTGCTTTGCCCACTGGTCCAGCGTATTAAAAATGATGGAGAACTAATGCTTTGGGGAGTAAGCGCAAACTTAATGAAGGAAATTGATGAATATTCTCCAGACCCAGAAGTGGAGTAACTCAGAGAACTGCTCTACACCATTTCCCGGAGTTTTCCTAGAAGGACTGACTTCTAGTAACACAGAGGGGCAACTGGCTCAGTGATATACCCATTATTGGCTATTTCCCTTCCTTACCTCCCATTTCCATTCTTGTACTGGTGTTTCCTTTACTGTGCAAAGAAACCACTTGCACTCAAATCCTTCATGCAAGGGCAGCTCCATGGAAAACCCAAGGAAAGATAGATGCTGAGAAAGACAGATGAAAATAACAGCAGAAGAAACATGGGTTGTCTTGGGGGAGAAAACAGCATGATGGAACAGTCTGACAAAGCTTTAAAATAAATGTCTAGTGCCCAAATATAAATGAAGAATGAGTTCAATTAAAGAACAAGAACTTATGGAACAAGAATAGGCACAAATGAAGCAAGACCAAGAAGATATGAAACAAATCCAATTAGAAATCTTGGAAGGGAGAAATACAGTCTTTGAAATTCAAACACCCTTGAGATGTAGTAAACTTAGCACTGGACAAAATTGAATAGTCAGAGAATTAAAAGAGGAATTCAACCAGTATACAGCGTGTAAGATAAAACAAAGGGAAAAAAGTTGATGTGATGGGAAGCTAATGAAGCAATGCAGGAGAAATTGTAAATTAGGCATCCCTAACTTCTATTACATGATAGTTCCAGAAAAAATAAATGGAGGAAATGGCATAGAAGACATATTTGAAGAAATGAGAATTTTCCAAGTATCTTAAGATCAAAGTGAACTCACTATTATGCAGGGAAAATACAAATATATGAGTGCAAACTAAAAATATACTTAGACACAATTAATAGTTAAAGTGTCTTAAAAGCTATGAGCCAAAAGGACAAACAACCTACAGAGAAAAGTATTTGGACTGACGGCAAACTTCTCATCAGAAATAATAGATTCCAGTTGATAAGAAAAACATCAAAAGGCTGAGGATGGTAATTATTTAAGACAGTAAAGGGGGAAAATGCACAAGAGGGCCATTGCTGCACAGCACTAAGTGTATTAATAAAGGCATTGGTTTATAGGATAAAACTTACAAGCCTAGGGATATCAGTAAATGTGTTCCCCCAAAGGCCATTATTCCATAAATAGACTTGGGCTAAACACTTCTTGAAGCACCATGGAGAGCATTTGTTCTAGGAGAGGGTCCTGCTTCTTTGTACTCTCACTTATTTATTAGGAAGTTAGAGGATAGGCAAATGTGGCAGGAATGAGTCAATTCCAGCCCAATGGGCACTTCCTGGCTGGGAAGTGGCTTTCTTACAAAGAGGTTATTTTGAAGCTCATTTAGATACTATCTTATTCTTCTGTTGTACCAGCTCTCTTGGGCTAGCCTATTACAAACAAGTACAAGAGGACAGGGAAAGAGCCACTAAGACCATTCATTAAATCCCTGTTTATTTCCCCTAAAAAAGATAGTCTTTTTAAGTTTGAAAATACTTAAGTTGCCATTCAGATTCCAACTGCAGTGTGACATGCCAAATTCTGTGAGATACTCTCCTGCTGATTTTTCACCTAAACATACTGATAATTTTGTTAGTCTTTTAAGGCAGATCAGTTGGCAAGAATCCTTAGAGACCAAAGTAAATGAAAACATGAATTCCTAGAGAGTGGCAGAGTACAAGATCCCATTTTTATTAGTTTCCATGTCCTCATGATATCTGAAGGATGGGAAGCAAAACTTGCCCCAGATGAATGGTTTTACAGGAGACATCCCACATGCATAGATGAGAGATCATGAAAGTTACATTCTCAACTCAAAGGATAAGAAATAACTGGTTTCCTTTTACCATATTATGTGGAGTCAAATCATAAAGCACTTGGGAATTGATACAGAGTGCTAACCGTTTAGAGACTCAGAATCTACACAAATGTCTACCTTTATTGAGCTTCCAAATTTTGAGCAAGAACATATTTTCATTTTATGTAATAGAACTGAATTTTAGATTTAAAAAAAAATACCACATTAATCCTCTCCTTAAAAAAAAAAACAAATACCCAGATGCAAGTCCAAATCTGTCTGGTCCATCCTAGGAATGCTTTGTGCCATTTCCAGTTTAGTGAAAATTCTATCTTGGTGTCGTTTAAAAACCAAATTAAAAATTTATCCATAGGAACTTATTTTATATAAAACACTGAGGAATGAATGGTTGAGAATAGAAAATTGTGTAGAATGTAAATACAGATTTCTAACAAAGAAAGATATACTTGTCTCTGCAACTATTATAAAACTGAATTAGGATTTTTAATATCTTCTTTACTGCCCATTTTCTAATTCAGTGTTTCTCAAGAAGCTCGTTGATGAATGTAGCTCTGTTCATAGTGAGGTATCATACTGACTCCCATTTAGTCTGGACCCTGGCAATCTTGGTGGTCTTGCCTATGTTAAGCCACTGCTTTTTACGTTTCATTTGTTTTTCACTTTGCCACCTCATATGAGAAGTATTACAAGTACCAGCGGTTCTCATCTGGGTTCTACAAATACTTATATTCCCATGTAGAAGAGCCCATCTATTTTCCCTGCTACTCAGTCTTAGTCACCCTCAGTCATTAAGGCGAGGGGAAAAATGAAGAAATAACAGTAAGTGGTAATTATGTAGGTAAGTTGAAATGAACATTGATCTATAAAACAATATCCCTAGTTATAAAATAAGAGAATACAGAATAGGAATGGCAAATGAAAGTAAAATGTTCTCAGGTCCTTGTATTTTTGGAAATGAACAGAGTAATTTATGTGATCTAAGTATACAAAGTTGATTGATCATTTGGTACCCTAAAATTAGATGAAAATAATGGAATAAAAAAATTCCAAAATATGGGGAGAAAAATCGCAATAAATGGTCAAATAGAAAACAAGTGAAAATATTATCAGTCATCTAAAATATGTGACTATGTAAAATATTTAAAGACAAGGATTTTCAAAGTAGACAAATATAAAAAGCCACATGGTATTCTTCACATCAGGAAACCCAGAAAGAGCACCTCCCTGGTGTCACAACAGGTTAGGTCTCAGCACTCTGAAGCTATCTGCAGCCAATGCAGCACGAGTTCGATGGAGCGTCCCACATGGCACAGCGGACCTCTCCTGCCTTGCCTGCTACTCCCCTCAGGGAGGGGGGCCCTCACCATGGACAAAGGCCTGGTCTGAGGAACACACAGTATCTGCAGAAAACAGCAGGCAGTTACTACAGCCAGATTAGCAAGATCAGCTAAAATACCTTACTTGTAAAGATTAGCAGGAAGTTAGGTAAGAATAAGGAATAGAAATAGTATGCTTCAATTAGAGGAAACTGTCGAACACCCCACGCAATTGCCTCACCCCAGCTTGCACCAGAAGATGATGCATCCCCATGCATGCACATTTCCATGTGCTTGCCCACCATCTCTGAACCTGATTCTTAATAAATACAAAACTGCCCTTAAATTTGGGCTGCACCTTCTTGGTGTAGTCCCTCTAGGCTTCTCATCGGTCCAACCCAGTTTTGGACTTTGAGTAATCTCCCTCATCCTTCACTGCTTCCAATGCTGCCACTCTGTGAGGTAGCATTGATGACCAGGAGAATCAGGATTAGAATCAGGAAAGAATTCAAAACCTAGAGCCTCTCCCTTAAAAAAGGGTACATATCCAATAAGTGGGTTCATATCCTTTTAAGACAACTTTCATTTGAGAAATGAACCTCAAGATATCTAGCTTTGAACACCAATGAAGATCATGTCCTTAAAAACCACAAGTCTGTAACAGAGAAATGAAAAAGGAATTAGGTGTGGCCTCACTTGCCTCAGTAGCCTTGAAGCAGCACTTTCAATATTTCCAAGACTATCTTTTTAAAGCGTAAGTCTGAGGGGCAAGGGACTGCTGAGATATTCTCAGTATGGAAGTTGACAGGTATCATCTTTACATTATCATCCCCCTGTCTTGCTTAAATTGAGTGGATCCATCTTTTTTTTCCAAGCAGGTGCCACTTTTAAGCTTCCCATCTGCTGTGCTCAAGACAGCAGGTGCCATCTTCACATTCTCCCTCTGCCATGATCCAAAGCACTAATGTGTGTCACATGGAGGGGAATTTTTACATGTGCCAACTAGAGGAGTTTTTGCAAGTGCCTGGTACCCTAATTTTGGCTACTGTCTCACATTGGATGATCCTTGTTCTACTGGCAGGAGGTCAGGGGAGCTTGTATTCCTGAATCCCATGGGGTTGTGATAATTATAAAGACAGTTATTTCCAGGATATCACCCACATAGCACTGCACTGAGAGTAGAATGAAGTCAACCCAGTATTTCTGAGAAGAGGACTTTTTGCTTTTCCAGTAGCTTTAGCCAGGTGAACAGCCTGTTAGTTTGGAACACTTCAAGGGGTACTTGATCATTCTCAGAGAACAGAGGCAAGTAAACACAATCTTTGAACTCACCCTCTGCCCTGCACCAGATACCAATCTTTCCCAGAAAAGGATTTAAACCCTTGTCAGGTGATATGATTTTTGGGACAACTCCAAATCACCTGTCTCTAGTTGCCAATGGGACATATGATACCATATGACTTATGATACCATATGACTGCACGTATTTACATACTTTAAAGTTGTTGCCTGCCTGAGCATCTGACTTCCAATCAGCCTGAATCTAGGTGCTGACTAAATCCTCTCCTTTCAGTCATATCTTGGCATATCCTCAACTTCTAGGAGCCATTAAAAATGGATGAATAGGATTTTAGTATCGTATCTTTCCTAATTGATGGTTTGTCATTACAAAGTGATCTTCTATCATTAATAATCCTTATTAGATGTAAGTCTTGTGCTAATCACCACACAAAAATATTGCATATACACAAAACCAGAAAATAATCTATATCACTTAAGAAAGTCATCAAATCACAAAGGAAAAGATCAAGAGAAGAAAGGAACAGAGGAATTACTAAGTATCCAGAAAACAATGAACAAAATCACAATTAGTACATATTTATAAATATTACTTTAAATGTAAATGGACTAAATCCTTCAATCTAAAGTCATACACTGGTTGAATGTATTAAAAAAGATTCATCTATAGAGTTATCTACAAGATACTTCAGATTAAGGCTACACCCTAAAAATGAAAAGTAAAAGAAAGCAAGATTAACTATACCTGTGACAAATAGAACAGATTTACAATAAAGACTAGTAAGGGTCAGAAAAAAGGGTATTAAATAACAGAAGGGGCAGCGCAACATCAGGAGGATTAACATCTGTAAATATGCATTCAACATAGCAGCACCTAAATATATAAAACAAACATAAGAAAACTAAAGGGGGAAAACAGAAATATATTAGTAGTAGGTGACTTTAACTACCCACTTATATTAAAGGATAGATCATGCCCGCCCCCCCGCCCCCCCAAAAAAAAATCAATAAGGAAACATTGGTCTTCAGTAATTTGCTAGATCAGATGGATTTAACCAATACCAAAACATTACATATAAAAAACAAATACAGATTCTTCTGAAGTGTACATTTAAAAATTTAAATTCATGAACCACCAGTGTGTCAAAGTAGAATTTAAGGAAAAAAATCAAAATCTACTTTGATTTTTACAATTACAGTGGAAGTATAACACACTAAATTTAAGGGATACAGCATTTTTTAAGAAGGGAATTCAAAGTAACAAATGCCTAAATTGAGAAATAAGGAAACCCAAACAACCTATATTTACACAATGGAATACTATTCAGCATTCAAAAAAGATAAACACATGCAATTTGCAGCAACATGGATGGAACTAGAAGGGATCATGCTCAGCAAAATAAGCCAAAAGGAAAAAGAAAAATATCGAATGATCTCACTTATAACAGGAATGTAGGGGAACCAAATACAAGAGCGTCAACCAGCGAGAGAGGGGTGAGGATTGGGGCTCAGGATGGGGGAGAGGGGAGCACAGGGGACTGTGGTGACAGTTCACGGGTGAATTGGTAGTGGGAAACCTACGGGGAATATACAGGAATGTAAAAGACACAAATAAAAATAAAACAAACAACTTTTACACTGAAAACTTTTAATCACGGATGAAAGTAGAAGACACAAAGAAACAGAAAGATGTTAAAATATCCGTATTATCCAAAGAAATCCACAGATTCAATTCAAAAACTAAAAAAAAAAAAATTGTGATATTTTTCATAGAAATAGAAAAATCCTAAAATTTGTATGGAAATACCAGAAAGTATCAAATAGCCAAAGCAATTTTGAGGAAGAAGAACAAAACTGATGTATCACATGCCCTGACCTCAAACTATATTACAAGTCTACATTAATAAAACCAGTATGCTATAACAAACAAACACTGTTACCTACATTGATGGAATCAATCAGAGAGGCCAGATATAAACCCACACATGATGGTCATTTTAAAACAGAGGAACCAAAACTTTATAGTGTGGAAAGGACAGAATCTTCAATAAATGGTTCTGGAAAAATTGCTAGTTACATGCAAAAAGAAGCAAACTGAACCACTGTCTTATACACAAAATATTTACTCCAAATGGATTAAAGACTTAAATGTAAGATCTGAAACCAAAAAACTGCTAGAAGAAATCATAGCAGTAAACTCCTTTGACGTTGGACTTAGTGAGGAGTTTTTGGCTCTAAATCTTAAAACAAAAAAAATGCAACAAAAACAAGTGGGACTACATTAAACTAAAAAACTACTGCACAGCAAAGTGAACGATGGTGCCTGTGGTCCCTGTTGCCCCCCTGCTGATACTGTAGTGCTGTGTGACCTCAAGCAAGTCCCTGTCCCTCTGTGGGTTTGAGGTTCCACACTGCCAAAGGAGAGTTTGTGATGGAAAGTTCAAGCTATCTTCCAAGAGTTCTAAAATCTCTACAACTAAATGAAATACTAATAAAATAAAAATTGGGCAGAAGACCTTGACATTTTTCCACAGAAGACACAGATAACTAACAAGTACATGAAAAGCTGTTCATTTCACTAATCAAGGAAATGCAATAAAAATCACAATAAGATATTCCTTTACACCTGTTAAAATTACTATTATCAAAATTTTTTTTAAAACAACAAGAAATAACCACTGACACAAATAAGAAGGGAAGGAACCCTTTTTTCTGCTAGTAGAAATGTACATTGGTGCAGTCACTATGGAAAACAGTATGGATATTCCTCAATTAGAACTAGAATTGTCATATGATGCAGCAATTCTAGTACTTATGGGTATTTTCTGAAGAATATAGAAAATGGGGCTGCCCTGATGGCCTAGGGGTTAATTCTCAGTGTTATCACCTCTATGGCCTGAGTTCAATCCCTGGCCAGGGAGCTAACCCACATGGTGCAGCAGACCTCTCCTGCTGCTCCTCTCAACAGTGTATTTCAGTAAATCTGCCTGTTCTGCTCCCCACTCTGCCTCTGGTGAATACCCTCAACCCCTCACACCTCTGGTCTATACTCTAGTTCTTCCACATAGAAGTAAATATTTTTTAAAAAGACTATAAAGATGCTAATATTAAGGGATACCTGCACACCTATGTTTAATGTGGTATTATTCGCAAAGGTCAAGATATAGAAGCAACCTAAGTCTCCATTGATAGATGAATGGACAAAAGGTATGGTATGTATATAGTGGAATATTATTCAGTCTTAAAAAGGAATGGAATCTTGTCATTTGTGACAACATAGAAGACATCTGAAGGCATTTTACTAAGTATGTCTTTCTCATATACAGAAAGACAAATCTCAAAAACAAAACAAAACAATGAGATCACAAATACAGAGATCATATTGTTGGTTTCTATAGGAAGGCTGGGCAGGAGGGGTGAAGGATGAGTGTAGTATGTTAAGGGAGCCTTAACACTTCCAGTAAGTTTATTTTATAAAAAAGAATTGTCATGGTAATGTCATGTACAGTATAGTTAATAATGTACTGTGTGTTTGTACATTTGAATGCTGATTAAAGAGTGCAAGTCGCCCCCCCCAAAAAAAGTACAAGTTTTAAACACAAGAAAAAAAATTATTCTAATCGTATAAGGAAGCATATTAACTGGTTTTTGTGGCAATCATTTTGCAACAAATATAATTTCAAATTATGCTATATGCCTGAAACTCATTAAATGTATATTTCAATTATAGTTTAATAAATAAATAAAAGTATAAAATGCAAAAAACACTTATGAAAACTGACAACAGTAATAAGGAAGTCTTAGCAAATTTGTTCATAATGCAAGAAGAAGCAATAAATAAGATTGATAAAATGAAAATCCAACAAAATCTATACATTTGGAAATTAAGAAGCACATTTCTAAGTGACTCCCAAGTAAAAGAGATAACAGAGGAAGTTAAGAACATTTAGAACTAGGTCATCTGTAAAATACCATGTCATAATTAATGAAATAGAGCTAAATCAGTATTTCTTTATACAGGGGAAGAAAAACAATGAATGAAATAAGTATCTAAACTTAAAAATTAGGTAAAGAACCACAGGGTAGAAAAATTCAACTAAGTTGTAACACATAGCGATGGATTGAAAAACCATGAAAGGTTATATAGGTCTGATTGCATTCTGTGAAGTTTAAGCCCAGGCAAAACTAATTGACAATGATAAAAATGATAGACGTTTCTTCTGAGGATATTATCTGGGAAGAGGCACAAGAGAACTGAGCACTCTGGAGTGTTCTAGATCTTGATCTGGACAGTGAATTCCAAGATGTATTCATCAGTAGACAATTAATTAAATGAATATTCAAGATTTGTGCACTTTAGAGTATTTATGTTACATCTCAACAGAAAGGTTTAAGAAAACAAAGTAATTAAAAAGATTATGTAACAGAGACAGCAAAACTAAAGATTGTTTTTCTAATAAGCCATACAAGCATCCATTAAAAAAAGACAAACCATCCTAGGGGAGAAAAAAAGAGCATAATCTAGGTGATGTAGAGACTTAAAAGATATTAAAGTGAATATAAAAGGATGCCTGTCCAGCAATACATTCGAGAACACAGATTAAACAAATTTCTAGAAAAATTACTTATTAAAACTGATTACAGAAATAGAAAATCTGAAGAATTGTATAATTATAGTTGTACCCAAAATTCTCTTTGGCCAAATGCTAAATGGCCAATTATTAAGACAAACATTCAACCAAAGCTAAGACTAAACCCAAATAAAATCACCAAATTAATTTCTAGGGTATAGTATAATGCTGAGATTTCCTTATTTGTAATAGCAATTATATTTATAAAACTTTTAGCAAATTATTAATATAAAGCTTGATGTTATGCTGTAAGAACAGTAAGCCTCTTTTTCAATATCAGCTGCTGTATTTCTCCTGCAATGATGAGATTGTATAGTTATAAATGTTCTTTTCAACTGGCATATTTAATAACATCACTATCTTTTGGGGGTTCACTGAATAGAAGAAAAAATTTTTCATAAAATATTTTCTAGTAAGTTTGTACTTGGAATTCAAAAAAGCCTCTATTTTTAGATGCTAAAATTGGTCATGTGTCCATAGCGGTTAGTTTCACAGGCACTTTTGATATTTTCACCTTCATAAACTAAAATTCTAGGGTTCATCTTAAGTTTCCAAATCCAATTTTTGCAAATTTGATTAACAAGAACAAAAGTCTCCAGCATCTTTGGTATATTATTTTTGTTATACTCTATATATTTATAAATGCATGCATTTAAAATGACATGAATTAAGTTTTTAATGATAGTGAAGTTTTCTAGTTTATGAAATCTTTACTGAAAAATATATTTATAATCCACTTGTTCAAGATGAGAATTATGCAAAATAAAATTTTAGGACTGTGTTGTAATCCAACTTCTATTATTTCCCTCATGTTTATACTTAACTTTTCAAAATAAGTTGGCTCCAAAATGATGAAATATTCTTAAATATAGTAGCTAATGTCTTTTCTTCTATAAATGACAAATTAATTTTTAACTATTCAACAATTTATATTGTTCATGAATGCTAAAGTAATTTCCATATTCATCAGTTTTGTAGCATTTTATTTTTAAAAAGTAAATATTTCTAAATCAACTGACAAAATTTCTTCACTCTAATACGTTCACAGGAAAATTTCCCTATGTGTTTACGTCTTATTCCAAATTAATTTAGAATACTCATCTACATGAAGATTTGAATTTTAATCATAAATTTGAGCCTTTTTTTTTTGTATTGCAATAGTTACCCTAATTATTTTACCACCAATGTGGTAGAAACTTACATGACCACAAGATCATTGATCATGCACAAGACTCTGGTTTGCAGAAAACTCAAAGTGATGTTTGGCTAGTTAAGTTTCCAAAGGCTAGGACCTCCATGGTGGCACAACAGGTTAAGAGTCAGCACTATAAAACTATCCAGAGCCACAGCAGCATGAGTTCGATCCCCGGCCAGGGAGCTCGGCACAGTAGACCACTCCTGTCTCACTTGCTGTTCCCCTCAGCAGTTTACTTCAGTCTATCTGCCTGTTGTGCTTCCCAGTCTGTCTCTGGTGGATCCTTCCTCTCACCACCCGACACCTCTGACCTACACCCCAGCTTGTATGCATAAATAAGTAAATCTTAAAAAAAAGTTTCCAAAGGCTGAGGAAGAAGCTGGAGCTAGTGATTTTTTATCAAATACTAATAAGACTGAGATAAAATTTAATGTATTTTTACCTCATCATTAAAATTGAATGATTAATACAAAAATTTCCCAACAAAGAACATATCAGGTCCAGATGTTTTTTATAGATGACAAAAAACAAAGGAGTAATTCTAAATTTATAGAAATAATTACTAAACACAAAGAGGAAAACTTCTTAAATACGTTAGGAAGCTAGATTAAACAAGATACAAAGACTGAATAAAAACAAACCTGAAGAGATAGTTATAGGGTAAAATCATTTGTGAAATCAGATGTGCAAAACTAATAAAAACAGTATTAGCACACCAAATTCCACCATATAGACATATATCATGACAAAGTTGGATGTATCAAAGATAGCATAGGTAGAAAGAAAATTGATCAAAATATTTCATTAATAACACATTAAATAAAAGATTATCAATTGATACAGTAAAATATTGATAAAATTATGATTTTAAATATTTAGCAAATTATTATTTTCAATGTTGAAGAATTCTCTTAGTATCTGAAACAAGATCAACATTTTCAATATCTCTACCACTGTTCAACATTATTCTTCAGACTAGGATGATGAACTAATAAAGAAAAATATATAAATGACATAAGAGTTGGGAAGGGGAGATATTGCTATTATTCACAGAATTTGATTGCCAACAGAGAATCTCCAAAGGAATCATTATGATTTGCTAGAATTAAAAATTGTACATAGAAACTTTCCTTAGTACCACATCAATTTCATTTGTTCACAAATTGCAAACGGTTCAAAGTACAATTCACAAAGTAAAAATTACAAGGAATGAAAATATAATATACGTAAGAATAAATGTAACTAAGCTTGTGTAAGCTCCATTATGTAGAAAAATACAACTTTATTGAAAGAATACCTACAAATGGAGAGAAGCTCATGATCTGAGATTGCAACACTTAATATTGGGAAGATGTCAATTCTCCCCAAATTGATCTATGGATTAATTTAATCCCAATCAAAGTGTCAACTCTGTTTTTTGGGGGGGGAGTAGGAGGAGTAAGGGAGGGATGGAGAGTATACTTGAGACAGATATAGAGCAAGAGACACAGAGACAGACACACATACACACACACAAACACACACACAAACACACAGATTTGGAAATTCTTAAAAACTGATCTAAAATTATGAAGAGTAAAGAAAAAAAATAGTATTTTCTCCTGAAAAATCCTCAACAGGATGATTTGTCTTTGCAATTACCAGTCTCAATAGAATACTGTACTAATTTTCATGAAGTGGTAATTTTGCAGGGATATACCAATAAACAAAATAGAACCTAGAAATGGAATGGAAATGTAAATACTTGATTTATGGCAGAATTATTATTCAGATAAGTGAAAAATGTATGAATTTTTCAATAAATGATATTGGGACACTTGGTTTATCTATAGGAAAAAACGACATCTATTCCCCATATTATCCCGTAACTAAAAATCAACTCTTGGTGAATTTCAAATTCTGAAGGCAAAACTATTAAAACTTTAAGCTATTAAAATTTGAGGGGAAAATAAACCCTATAATCAGGATAAATTATTTAAACAAAAGTTTTCAATGAAAGAGAAAAATACATTTTACAATAATAAAAACTGAGAACTTATGATTCATCAAATTTTGCCACTATTGAAGTGATGATATTTGCAGGAAATATTTACAGTACAGTAACAATCAGATGACCTATAGAAAATTCTTTTTTTTTTTTTTTTAAGATTTTTTTTTTTTATGCATACAAGCTGGGGTACAGGCCAGCGGCGTGGGGCGGCGAGAGGGTTCACCAGAGACAGAGCGGGGAGCAGAACAGGCAGATCAGAAATACACTGCTGAGGGGAGCAGCAGGCGAGGCAGGAGAGGTCTGCCACGCCATGTGGGATTCTCCTTGGCCGTCATCAAACTCGTGTCGCCGCTGCCGACAGCTCCACAGCGCAGCGCTTAACCGCTGCGCCACCGGGGAGGCCCTAGACAATTCTAATGAATCATTAAGAAAAAGGCAAAAGGCAATCAATGAAAAATGGCAAGACTTGAACACACTTTCCTAAAGGAGAAAGATAAAAACCTACACACACACACGCACACGCACATACACACACACACACACACAGATAAGCCAATTCCCAACTAGAAAAATGTTGGTTCTGATATGATTGAACAGCAATTTTTGTACACTGCTGGTGAGAGCATAAATGTGTACAAGAATCTTTAAAGAAATTTGACATTATCTACTGGGACTGAAGAAGACTCACCTAGGATTCAGAAATACCATTCCTAGAGATAGATACTAGCGAAATTGTTGACTATGTCCATGTGTGTTGTATATGTTTAAGAAATGCTTACAACAGTACTGTCTGTAGCAGAAAAATTTTCTGGAAATGACCCAAATGTTATATTTATGCAATAGAATATTAAATAGCAGTAAAACTATGGGCAACAAGAAAAATAACTCCGCAGAATAATATTGAATAACAATCACCAAAGAATGCATAAGATATGATTGATACAAACACACATGGTAAAGTTTGCATTTACAGATATCTGGAATTCAAAATCATGCAATAATAAATATTTTATTTAGGTTAGTGATATATGTGGTAAAAATTCTAGAAAAGGAATCAATGCGAAAAAAATGGAAGAGTAGTTATTCTGGGGTGGGTAGTTTCCAATATTATGCAATTTTCCGTAAGAATGAGGACTATCTGTATTACTTTATGATATTATGAAGCAAAAAAACCTACCTGACAAAGTTATAAAAGAAGTGCACATGTATCTACTTATATGTGTAAAAAGGAAGGGCAAGTGAAAAACTAATGATATGGATTACCTATGCAGGTGGGAGGAATGGGAAATATTGGCATGGAAGAAATGGGAGATGACCGACACTTCTTTGAGTATGTCTTTTTATAGTTCTGATTTATTTGGAACCATGTTAAAATATAAACAAAAATATAAATCAAAAAGGAGGGAGAAAAGTCCCCCCAAAGGTATATAAACAGAACGGAATGAACCAAACTCAATTTCAACTGAATAGCATCACCACAGTGAAGGGGAGGGGAGTGGCCTAAGTATTTTTGCAACAGTATTTGAATTATATGTCCTCAAGCTAAAGACAAAAAAGAATTGTAAACAAATGTTCAACTCTGATTGTAATTTTCTTTTTCCTTTAGAGGAATGAGTAAGCAATTTTGAAATTACTTTTGTGTAATCTGGAATTTAGTAAAATAAGTATATCGTGGACAATGAAAGACAGATTGCTCATTGTCCAAAAGGAAATTACAAATATGAAAAGTGGAGAGGCTAGAGTGAACCCTGGGGAATTGCACTGGAATTAGAATGATCTGAATGAACTCATGATTGTGTGTGTGTGATTATATACATAATATAGATATATGAAATTTGTATTATATTGTCTAGTTGTACATACACATATGTCCATCTATATCCAACTATATTCATCTACATTTTTCTATCTAGGCCAGTACCATCTACCAAGCCACTGTATATGTAGACAGATGTGAAAATACAGATGTGTGGATGGATTCACACTCTTAGAGAGAGTGAGGAGTGGGTAGATGAATGTATGGTTGTGTATTATGTGAATGTGTATACATACATGCATACGTTTTTAACTGTTTACTGGGAGAAATAGTCACCAGCAACTATGAAGATAGCTTGTACCCTGGTCTTTGTATCTTACTCCACTGAAGAAAAGATACTCTTGGGAAAATGACTGATTCTAGTAGTGAGAAAGTACAAAATGAGACTCAAGCATCTTGTTGAATCACACACTAAGAACAAACCCCAAAATAGTGGAAACAAATGGGAAACAGTGGAAATTAACTCTTCATTTTAAAATGGATTCAAATGACTTAGCTAAAATATTTTCAAATACCAAATCCCACTAATCCCCTTTCACCTCTTAGCAATGGGTCAATTGCTGAGGATTTGAAAATGACAGGAGGCAGATTTGAGCTGATTTTCTTAACCTGTTGTAAATAGTTTTATTACCAAAATGAAAACAATTATGATTTTAGCATTGAAAGAGAAAGCTAGGACAATCTAGAAAATTATCCTTCTTAATTATACAAGATCACTGATGTCTCAGAACCAGCTGGGGAGTTGGTCACTTTGTGTGGAGTGACCCATTCTCTCAGCTGTCAGCATTCCCCACTGAGTACACTAACTCCTCTTGCCTACCCATAACCACAATTTCACAGGTAATGACACTTAAAAAGCTATTATAGCTGTCAGCTTTCACATCACTAGTTCATGCCAGAGTCATAAAGAGAATCTATAGGAACTGAGTGCCTCCCTTTCTTGAGGCCATTACCACAGACCAAAAGGGTCACCCCTTCTACCAACACTCTTATTTTGACACTTGTATAACCAGTCAAGAAAGCCACCAAGGGTAACAGATGAGGGAGTCGATAGTGACAGGAATTGGGAGACAACCATCATGGTCACAGATACATCTTACACTTAAACTTGTAAAATAAGAGGAATTATGAATTTTCAAACCAGGGAAACTTAGGTCAAACACTGCTCTCCCATATAGAGTTGTGTGAACTTGAAGTTATTTCATTTCTAAGCTCCTTTTACTCTGCCTGAAAAGATGTTCAATAGTATCATGCCCCAACTGACACAAAGTTGTAATATTACTAACATCTGTATCAGGTGCTTAGGCAAAAAGTCAGTTTTCTCTTAATCCTCCTTTTACCCCTTTTGATAGCCTCATGCACATGTTGACTATGAAGAGTAGCTTTTTGAAAGTAAAACTAAAGCATCAAAAACCTAGTCATTTAGAATTTAACCTTAAACCTTAACCTCAACCCTTTAAGATTTAAAACACTAAACCTCTTCCCCTAGTTTTCAAGAATTTGTTTTCTCTTCTCATTTTCCTCAGCCAGAAACTTTTTATTATTTCGGAACAAATGCATTTGTGAAAATACCCCAAATATTGCTCTTAGAAATTACAACATATTGCTCAAGTCTAGACTAGAAAGGGAAATAATACCTCATTAGTAATATTACACAATGCAAGCACCACTATTTGTGTTCACAAAAAAAATTAAGAAATTCTAATTAATCTCAGCTCTCGTATATTTACATAGCTTATTATTACTGCGTGACTGGGACCACCAATTAAAGGACAAAAAAATCAAATAGTCATTTAGGGTAAGAAGTCCAAGTTGTTTATTACATAAATTTCAAGGAAGAACCATTTATACGAAGACAGTGTTACCTCAGTCCTCCTCATGGTAATAAGATTATTTTCCCCTGTCAAAGCTAATAAGTTAATACCATCAATATTTCCCCAGTTCAACATTAGATTAAAGTATCTTTATCTTCCAATTAACCTTCAATTATATGCCTTAATATCTGACATTGTCTTGGATTTTGGTTAATCTATACGACACCAATATTTAAAGATAAGGTCCTCAGGTCAATCAGCTAGAAACCAGTCCCAGAAGTTGATGTTAATCAAATTTGTTCATGCAATTCAGTGAGTATATTGCCACGATAGTTTTAGAACAGATGTTTGACGCTAAAGAAAGCTCTTTATGGCAGAATTTAAATCCCTTTTGTTCAGTAATGACAAAGGTTATTAAAATACACTTTTTGGGGTGACCTAATTAAGGCACTTGATCAAGAACAATCAAAACAGCAGCCCCCTTATAGCCTTCTCAAGTATGAAGACTCTCAACCTCTCAATGCAACCCTGATGAAAGCACAGCATGAGGAATGGATAAAATTATGATCTCGGCTGAGAAATTAGCCTTAAGCACTTGTTAATAAAGGCAAATAGAATTTTACTAACCAACATATAAACTTTCTGAGGTTATTTTATTGCTTTCTGCACCAAGGTAAAGTAGATTGATATAATTACCTCCCTTATATCCTTATTTGATTCATTTTTTAAAATCTTGGTCAATGATGGGAGGTCCAAAAATTACAACAGATTGAATCTAGTTATTCTTTTAGCTGGAAGCTGCTTGATCCTTGATTAAACAGGATTTTCTCCTGAAAGAAATGCATATATTCTGTATTCCCCACATCTATGATTTTCTACAATAAAAAGGGATTATATCAATTTTCCTAGAAAATTCCTGCTTCGAGGTAAAGGATGGAGAATTCATATACATGCATACATATAGACTCATACATGTTCTTTCCTCAATGTCCAAAATTCACCTTTCTATTGAACTAGCTCTTCTGTGCTTGAAGTAGACATTGAAATATTATGCATAAAGTAATTTAGATGTTTCTCCCACCCCATTAAAAACTGTAAAATCAAAGAACATGAAATAGTCTTAAAATGTATTTACCCCAACGTATTTTTCATACGGGGCTTTTGAGTAGATCATTTCATCTTAAAATTTTTCTCAATCCATTCTCATTTCAAAGTTACCAACATTGGTGAACACAAGCCTTCCACTGTTAGAATAAAGATCAAGTGTAAGTTTACTTGGTTGCTGAAGGTTGAACATTTTAAGTACCTTTGTAAAATGATCTCATATTTGAATATTTGTTAATCAGAAAGTTTCTGGGTTAGCATTTTTACTGTTTTTAGTACAATATGATCATGCAAAACTAGACCTAGTAGATCACCATGAAATTATCATCAGACTAATTAAAGCTTCTTATAGCATTATCAATACAATCACAATGTTGGGTCTTGTCTTTCAGATCACATGAGAAAAAATTTCCTGGGATTACTCATTTTCTTTCAAACAGTTCTGCAACGCTATAATAAAAATATTTCAGTAACAATTTATCATGACTGCCATGGTGAAAATCAAATTCTACTTTCCTCTAAATAAGTTTACTAAACAATAACTTTCTCTATGCTCCCCCATTATATCCTTTAAGATTTCCCAAACCAAAAGTACTTAACCAATGTTGCTATAGTACATGTAAAAGAGCTATTCCAATAGGACAGCTATGAAAGTTAGAACAGACCATCAATTAAAGGCTCATGACTACAGATTTACTTCCAGTTAGAGCTAATTTTCCCTTTAAAGGCTATTAAAGATGCAAGTATATCTTTGTATCAAGCAGTTTCAACGATAGCTTAACATTTAAATGAAAATCTCAGAATAAGTTTGAAATCTATCTAATTAGTTAAAACAAATCTTATAAAAACAATCTAATAAATGATCTGTAACTTTAAAAACATACCATTGTCTATTCCAAAAAGGGACCTTCCCAAGATCAGAGGCCTATTAAAAACCAGAAATGTTAGACATCTGTTGCTGTGTTGCATGAAGGCAAAGACAGATCTATCAGTACCATATGTGAAGGAACAAGATTCCAAAATCCAGATTTGCTGGTATTTCCCAAACCTAGTTGGCAGGTTTATAGAATAAATAAAATCAAAGATAAATGGCTTTTTTAAAAAGGAAACCTCATCTTAAAAATGAAGTCATCCTATCAAAAAGTATATTTTGATGTACATAACAAACATTTTTACACAAGTGATTCCTTGAATTTAAGAGTAAAGTACAGCCTATATTCAAAGAGATAGATGCGAGAGCACTCTTTTAGGAAAAATTGACTCTTAGGTCAATGCTTACGAGTGAGAGGGGTGAGGCTTCTTGAAATCAGATCACATTTTGTTTGATACTGTACTAACAATTTCTGAACCTTTTTAAGTTCAAGGATGGTCAAAATCTAGCTCACAGAGCCAAAATTGAGTCTGTGGTGCCACACTGCACGCCAATGGATGGAGCATCACTAATAAGCAGCAGTGCTGCCTGTGCTGGAGACCTCTCCATTTGGATTATGACTGAGTCTGACTGAAAAAGAGCCAAAGGAAAGCCCTGGATATGAAGAATGGGGTCTAAAGAATGAATACCATCTATTCAACAGAAGAACTGCGATCGCAATTCTTTCAGAACACAGCAAATATCAACCTTGCCATCACAAATAGGGGAGTGCAGTGGGGGCTACATTTGAAATGTAGAGAATTAGATCTACACAGGAAAAAAAGCAAAACAGTTGAATTATCCTGGCAGTGGTCAAAATGAGGAAGTAGCTAAGGCAATATCTAATTTAGGAAAGCTTACTAACCTTGTAAAGCATTGATTAATCTAACTAATCTTGTGTAATCACATTGTTTCTGAAGTAATAACTAAGCCTATCTTTAAGAAAAGAGAGGGTGGTTTCCTTAATCAGTTTATAGCTATAATTTCCAAAGAGGAAAATAGTCTTAAGGGGCAAATATCTCAGGAGTAGATACAGTAACTAGATCTAGAGTCAGTAGAAACAAGAAGTCTATACTCATGAAATTAAAGCCAATATATTACCAAGGGACTCTTCTGGAAATGAGAAACAAAAGGGACAATTGCTATCTTCCTGGGGTGATGTGCAATGTAGTGTCTAAGAATGAAAAGAGAAGCCCTTCTGAGGAAATTTATGTCCTTAGGACTTCATAACTATCTCATCTGTCCCCAGACACAAGAAATATTTTCTGTAGTCATTAGAAAACTTGCAGAATATACTTGCAAGGAATCTACAAAAGGATCAGAAAGCAATATTTAATGCTGGTTACCTTGGATCACATTTATCAAAAGATGGGAAACACGTCTTGAGCACAAGTTCACATGAGCAAAGAAAGATAAACTTTAAATTGGGTACAGCGACCAGGTCTATATGGAAAATAATAGAGGGAAAAAATGAACTTACTTGTCTCGATGAATTTTATATAGGTTTCTTAGTATGTCAAGTGGTATACAAGTCAACTTTTCCAGATTATACTGAAGTGACAAACCTCAAATCTCAGAGACTTACAAAAATAATAGCTTAATGATTCAGGTTAAATAGTTATTGGAGATAGCAGACTATCTCTGCTTAACTGCTCTGCTCAGAGTGGTATCTTCTTTCTGAAATCATGTTGAAAGAACAATTTTCTCTGGGATATGCCTTCTCATTGCAAGAGGACTAGCAAAACCATACAGTGGCTTCAAAACTCTTATTTCAAGTGATGTTTCTTTTCATTCAGAAAGAGAAAGTCAACTTGAGCAGTGACAGGCAAATACACTTAACCAAAATTTTAAACAGCACATTTTTTACAATGGAAATGATTTTTCTCTAATCGAGGTTCAATGATGGTCTGAGTTGACAACCAACTCAGAGCCAGAGGGGCACAAGATGAATAAGGAACTGTTTCTTCCTTCTGGAGGCCTACAATCTAAATCAAGCCCATAAGTTAAAGTACATAAAGTGCTACGTAAAGGAGAACACTGAACTACTTGTAACTCTCTGAATCTCCTATGTTCTCTCTCACTAGTTGTATCCCAGTTAACTTGTTTTCTGAAAACATCCTGAATAGTCCTGATTTAGTAATCAGGTATAAATAATCCCAGCATGGTTGATTTCAAAATATCACCAGTTAATCCATGGCTCTTTTCCTGAATATTTAACTGCCCATTCTAATGAGGCCACACAGCCCAGCTCAGCACCCTACTCATGCTCAACCTCTATGTGCTTTCCAACAACTTAAAATTCCCTTTCTATTCTTATCTGGCTAGTTTCTAGACTAATATTAAGCTCATCATGGCATTTGCTTCAGAGAGTTTTCCCCAAATCATGCAATCTGACATTTTTTTTTCTTTTTTCCTCCTTCAGAGTCCTCTACTTATATTTTAGTGTACTTTATACACTACACTTGGTGCTTATTCGCTTTTTCTGAGGTATTGTGAACAACCTGAGTCAACATCCCTGACCTATCTCTAAGTGTTTACTTCTTGCCACAATCCGCTAAGACAAAAGTCAACATACACATGCAAATAAATGCTGTGGAAGAGATACTTTATACTCTGGGAGTTCAAATGAGAGTAGGAAAAGAAGGGATTAGGAAGGTGTCACGGAACACAGGGCACTTGGGGATAGGCTTGAATATAGGTAGAATTTACATCAGGAGAAATTGGAAGACAAGAGAATGTCCCATGCAGAGAAAATGACATGAGCACAAACTTCAGAGACAAGACTGTGGCATGTTCAGTAAAATGTAAGTCATTCAGCAAAGGGAGTGCCATTGGTTACATGTTGGAAAGCAGAATGGCAGTCAGTCTGGTCTAGGATTCTGAAGGTCTAGATGGACTTATTTGGGTAAGCAATGGCAAGTTGGGCTCTTTGTGTCAGGGAGTTATATCACTAGACCTAAGTTTTAGGAGGCCTATCCTGACAGGGAAGTGAAGGATAGACCGCTACAAAGAAAGAATATGAAAAATATGGAAAAATGTAAACTGAGTTTTAATGACAGTATAAATTAGGTTAATGACTTTTTGAGGTATGATGTAGCTACAAATTTTAGAGCAGAGATATGTCAGCTTATTTTTTCCTTTCAAATACACAAAAATAATAAGCACGAAGATCAAACAACAGAACCCATAAACCTATTTGAAGGTCCCTTGACCTTCAAATCATTTTTTTCTT
Source organism: Scalopus aquaticus (assembly GCA_004024925.1). Taxonomy (NCBI): domain Eukaryota; kingdom Metazoa; phylum Chordata; class Mammalia; order Eulipotyphla; family Talpidae; genus Scalopus; species Scalopus aquaticus. The sequence continues at coordinate 180,444 of PVIJ01001154.1, read as the reverse complement.
TCTATTTTAATAAGTCTTTAGGTGTCTATTAGAAATGAACAATTCTTTCTTTACCACAGGAGTGGGAGTAATAGTCAATATTACTATTTTTACCACCAATATTGCTGCCAAGGAACCACATATTTTCCTATTAATAAGAAAGTAAATTTTGCGTTAAAAAAATGGCATACACGATTGTGTTGCTTCACATGTCCTAAGTGTTGCAGAATAAAATTTTCCATCAGATCTTTAAAAACATTATGTGAAACGATATATCATTATATATTTGTGACTCTAAAAATAAGTTTATAAACAAAAATCAGAATCATGCATCCAACTCTGAGTTATAAAAGCCAGATGACATAAGTAGTAATTCTCCCATAGCATACCATATAATTACAAACAAACTCTCTCCCCTGACTTGATCATAAGCCTGCTCTTCAAAGAAAATGTACATGCTTTGTTTTAATCTTTAATGGGTGGGTCACTTCTGAATTACAAAAATTCCTTTAAAAAGGGCTCTATCTCAATTCTCATCACAAAGACATTTTCAGCTTAGAGATGATCAACTACCATAGGCAGGCAAACTCTCATATTACTTTCTCCTTTCAATTATTAATTTCACTTTTCAAAGTTTAGGGATATGGTTAGCTTATAGAAGCTGATAAATTTATGATGTTATAGACCTAAGACATCTAAATCATGTGAATTTTCTTGGTAAAGGAATATATTAAATAAAAGACTTTTAATGAATTGTTAAGGCCTAAAAAAGCCTTTGCAAAAAGCATGAAATTCTCAATAACAGAACTAAATAAAGTCCATTGGTAACTTAAGGTCTATCAGCTCCTCTTATTTCCAGCATAGGAAAGAAAAAACATGAATCATGACTTCCTAATTTAAATCCTCTTCAGTGATCACCTTCTGTGTCCAGTTCTTTATTGAGCTTACTTTTGATTCCATGTCACTATTTTATGAAAACATTCTATGTATCATATTGCACTGAAATATTTGTTTATATGTCTGCCTTCCCTCAAAAGCAGAGTTTCGTCTTTGTATATCTCCATGCTCTAAACAATGTAGAGCCTGGCACACAGTAGGCATTGTATAAATGTTTGTCAAAATGAACAAGCGCATGTTCACATAGGATGTTTTCTGTTTAACATTTATGCATGCATAAGACACAGCCACTTTGTAGTCCATTTATCCACAACTTCTAGGGAAGAAATATTAGTCATTTCATTATGAAACCACAAGCGCTCATTGATAGACTGGAGGACACTTAAAATATAACATCACAATGTGAAGTATGGCAATAAACACACATCATCTTCTTAATGCATGGCTTAGGTGTAGAAATTTTGAGGTTACTGCTATATTCCTTTAATTGTATATGGATAAAATGTCAGTGGGAAGGAAATGTGCCGATACTTTAAGAAACGCAATTGAAAACTTAATTGGTTGTGTTAAACTGCTGCAGCAAGCCAATTCTGGATAAAGGTAAGTTTCAGTCCATATCAGTTTATCAAAAGACAAACCCTAGTGTGAGGACACTTCTGAAGGCTATGCTTTCAATCACCAGAGAATGTGGAAGAGGAATGTTTTTTTAATTAGCAAGACAAAAGCACAATTCTTTCCAACAGCGATGTTGACTATAAAGCCCAAGAAGATATTCAAGGAATAAATCACATAGTTATTTCAGGAAGTGCATACCTGTTGAAAAGATGACCAGTCATAAGAGCAAGTGTGTAGAGTATCACCTCCTAAGTATGTTTTGAGGTATCCAATAGGTAAAAGTAGATAACAGTTTTTCAGTATTCAGCCAACAATCTTACTCAGAAGACAATTGTACTATCCAATTGTTAATATTCACGGGGAGACCAGGGGATGGGAAAAAAAAAATCTCCCTTCTGGGTACAACTTCTATATGACAATTCATGTGTGAGACATACTTATTCACTCAAGGTTAGTATTCAAATCACCATCCTTAATTATAACGTTTGGCAGCAGTGATTAATCTGTGGATGGTTTTGAGTTGCTGCCAAAGATAATATATCTACAAGGGGCAGTGGGGGAGGGGGGTGGAGAACAAGCTTTATGGGAAGAGAAGCTCTTTTCCCATAAATGATGAATCAATCCATTATATTTGTGATAATCAATGCCCTGAATCCTCTTCATGTCAAGGTGGGAGGAGGGAAAACCTTAGTGGCCAATCATTATTAATTCATTCATCGTACTAATATTAATCACAAAGAGCTAATGTGAAATTAATGTGACTATAAAGTAGACTTGAATAAGAATTTCACTCTAGAATAGAAATAAGGTATAGATTTTGTTTTCTAACTGAGTTACCTAACATGCTTTTTAAAGATTTTAAGGGAAGAAGGAAACATCCTACATGCTCTCTACTTCAGAAGGAAACAGGGAGAATTATATTGAGGGCTCACCAATAAGTGTCCTGGTTGGCCTAAGGGTTGTCTGAGTTGGTCAGCACTTCTGACACTGAGTTCTTCCGGGAAATACATGTAGCTGAGACTGTTAGGGCCAGAATGGCAGGAGGTCAGGATTCTGGGAATACAATCTAATCTCTAATGGCGCCTGTTATTTCTTGAAAGGAGCTTGAGGGAAGGAGTTTGGAGGAAGAACAGCAGAAAAATCAAGTCTAACTTCTGATATTGGATTTGAGAACCTTTCTGGAAAGACCTTAACCCAGTCTCTACATATGTGCAGAGAGGACTCATTTCTGAAGACTTTGAGGCAAAACTGCCTCAATTCAAAAGATCCAACAGATTCAATAATCAAGGACAAGTGGTCAATATTCCTCCACTCTGGCTTAGCCCGGTGCAGGCTGCCATCTTTTAGAATAACTCAACAGTTGGGAGGTCCAGCAATCTCCAAGCATAGAAGTCAATAAGGTCCATTATGATCTGACGTTCCTCACAGCAATATTTCCAAAAATCTTTTTTCTTCTGTTGATTATGTTTGCATATACATGGTACCAAAGTCTTGTGGATGTGTTTTGCTAATATAATCCATGCTGTCCACATCTATAAAACTAAAAAACTAATAATTAGCTCCAAGACTTGTGATTACAAATGATATGACAGAAAAGGTGGTTGTATAAAACTGTGCTTGCTAATAAATGTCAGGCCTCTTGCTTTTCCTTGCCTGATAGATTTTGACATACCTTGCAGCAAACATAGGGATAAACATTTTCCTCCTTTGGGTAGTACTACTTTCAAATTATATATTCACCTAATTTCCCACAAGTTTATTGTTTCAAGAATCGTCTCCAAGGCACTCAAGTTTGACACATCTAGAAAACAACTGGCAATCTTCAAATAGATTTGCCCTCTATTCCCTATTTAAGTCATCCACACTATCAATCTCTCAATGACTGCAAGCTAGAAATTACAGCCAGTGATGTCTACTTTCAGGCCCCACCTGTAATCAGTCACCAATTGTTGAGTGTTGTCATTTCTACCTTCAAATCTGGGAGTTTTGCCTCCTTTCCCACTTTCAGTAAGGGCCTCCTCATTAATTTAGGACCTTAATTTTTGTCTACTTTGTGCAGTAGCTCCCTTGAGTTATGACCATGCCTTCCAGTTCCTCCTACTGTCATGTTCTCTCCACTCTAAAACAGGCATTTAATCGTACAGTGCCCTGTGTAGAGTGTAAAAGGACTCATTTTATACGATTAAATCTGAAGTTTGTGGGCTGGTATACAAGACCTTGTCCAATCTGTGCCCCAAACACACTTCCAGTTTCATTTCACCAGAAACACGCTCTTTCCTCTGGTCACTGAGAGTGACAGCAGACTCTGCTAACAGTGGTCTGGGAAGGCGGGGAAGTAATATTTATAAAGGGGAAGGATTAGGCTGTCTTATTTTATTATTTCCCTTCATCCTTAAATTCCAGGCAAAAACTAAAGTGACATCCATTTTAAAAATAAAACCACTACAACAAACTTTTGCCCAAAGGAGGGCCATTTCACATTTTCAAAGTCATAGAGTGGGGATTTAACCAGAGCTCTGCCTCAAAGGTCTTTCCATGATACCATGTAATTGGTGTTCTTCAGAAGAGCTTTTTATCTACACCTGAGTCTTCTTTCAAGGGGAGTTTCTTCTTTCTGAAGTCCTTGTTCACTCTATTTCATTCCACCCGATAAACTTCAGCTTTCAGTACCCAAATTTGATTTCTTCTGAAATTTATTCCATATTCTTCCTAGTTGATGATTTGCATATAAATCTGCTCTGTTGCTTATTCCATCCAATTGCAATTGTGATTACCCAATCATTTAGATTCCAGTGTCAAGGACAGTATCTTACAACATACTTGTTTGTAATCCCACGTGTGTATATATATGCTCTTATATGGGCTGGGATTACAAACAAGCATGCTGTAAGATCTATGCATTGTACATGCAACATGTATATGTACACATGTATATATGGTACACATCTCTGGAAATTCAGGTGTGAAAGAAATGAAAATTTCATTACCTTTACTAGTCAAATTTTTAAATCGAATTCAATCTTATCCCAAGTCTTCAACCTCTTGAACTGATATCATATTTAATATTATCATGTTAGGGAGACTTCAAATCTAGAAACCTTATGTGGTGCCCAAATTTGGGCACCATAATATGATGAGTGCCCTGGTTTAACCCCACCATGGCGACTTTAGATCTTTCCCTGTACAGTTTACAGGTCCTCATAAGCAGGTGGCCCCTGCTACTTTGGCCAATCTGAGCAGGAGACTTTGCTGAGGCTGGGGGATGGGTGGCTGGAGTCCTGCCTGTCCATACACCCCACCTGCCATCACCCTCCGAGGTTCTCCCTTCTCCCATGAAGAATTCTTGGTTTGGGGGATATCTGCGTTCTCTCTTACTGTTTCCACATCACTTTTCTTCCCCCGTGTAGAAAGAACTTGCCTCCACTCCTCCCACTAACCCAACTCTTTCATTGAGCTGAATCTATCAAAAAAGGAAAACTGGAGTAAAATTTTTTTCAGTTGAATTATGCTCTAGGTTCTGGGACACAATATTCTAAACACAACTGTAGAAATTCAAATGCAGCCTATTAGCTAACTTCTTTGAAGAAAAAACAGTAGTCATTTTTTTCTGATCCTTCTCAAACAAAGCAAAAGTTAATATAATAAAAATGTTATCTTGCCTTAATTGTCCATACAGTTGTTTTGCATACCACCTAGTATATTATTTTTGGGGAAGAACAGCAATACAGTGGAGTGGATAAAGCATGAACTTATATTATATTATTTTATGTTCAAATTCCCATTCCATTATTCAACTAGCTTATTTATTGTGTTTTTATTTGCCTAGCTGGAAACGGGAATTATATTAGGAGTTTCTTCACAAAATTGTGTGATTTTAAAATTACTTTTTATTTTCTAGGCAGTAAGAACAATGACTGGTACACAGTAAGTTCCATATACAAATTAAATAATACTCTTTATGTATCATACTCTTTAAATATTTAACCATGATCTTGCCTTAACTCTCTGTGGATGGCTTTTATCAAGAATTTTTATCTCTAAAATACTATATGACACATATGATATTTATCCAAAGAATGCAGTAACACTAATTTGAAGGGACACACACACACACACACACACACACACACACAAACACACACATGCCTGTGTTCACTGCAGCACTATTTACAATGGCCAAGCTGTGGAAACAATCTAAGCACCCAACAACAGATGAATGGATAAAAATGTTATACACAATGGAATACTATTCAGCTATAAAAACATGAAATCTTACTATTTCAAAAACATGGATGGAACTGGAGGAGATAATGCTAAGTGAAATAAGGAGAAAAATAAATATCAGCTGATTTCACTTATGTGTGGAATACAGAGAAACATAACAAAGGAACTGACAACACTAAACCAAAACAAGCCCCAGATACAGGACTACAGTGTTGAAACTACCAAAGGGAAGATTGTAGAAAGGAACAGTGTTTGAGGGGGCCCAATGGACTATGGTGAAAGATTATGGGTGTTTTAATATAGGTGTGATAATGTATACCTGAAGAGGTATGAATGACCCTATACCCCTGAAACATACAGTTGGAACCAATGTTACCTCAAAAAATAAAAATTTCTTGGGGGAAAAAGGATTTTTTATCTCCAGTTATCTCCCTTAAACACTAGTTCAAAATTTCCAATGGATGTTGAGTAATATACCTGGACAACTGCTTTCATCAAACTTCACATATTAGAAACCAAAAGTATTATTCCATCTTGAAACCTCTCTTTTCACTAACTTTTCCCCATCCTTTCTGATGACCCTGAAAGCAAGTAGTAAGTTCTATTGAATCACCAATCTATTTTGTTACTACCACTATGCTAGTCCAGGCCCAACTGCCTAAATCAGGAAAAACAAAACAGCATATAAATTGCTTCAAATTAGAAAGCATTTTAAATTGAATGGCAACAGAAACACAATGTCAAAATTTGTGGGATGACATTTAAAAACCAATGAGGAAAAAAATGTATGCAACTCCCTGTCTATATTTAAACAAGAAAGCCTCCAAATCAATGACTACATCTACTTTAATAAACTACAAGAAGAAAATTAAACCAAAGAAGATAAAAAAGATGAAAAGATCAGAGTATAAATCAACTAAATAAACAATAATATCAATGAAACCACATTCTCTTTCTCTAGGATCAATAACATTAATAAACTTTAAGGCAATACAAAGGAGAAAAATTGATGAATCACTAATATCAAGAATAAGATTTGGGGTCTCCCTGGTGGCGCAATGGGTTAAGGGCAGCGTTGCGGAGCTATCAACAGCTGCAGAGCAAGTTAGATGCCCTGCAGGGGAGATTCCCACATGGTGCAGCAGACTTCTCCTGCCTTGTCACCTGCTCCCCTCAGCAGGGTATTTCAGTCGATCTGCCTGTTCTGCTCCCAACTCTGTCTCTGGTGAACCCTCCCACCACCCCACACCTCTGGCCCGCACCCCAGCTTGTATGCAAAAGTAAATAAATCTTTTTAAAAAATAAGATTTGCACATATTAAAAGGATAATAAGGGAATATCAAGAACAATTCTATGCCAATAAATTTGACAACTAGGTAGAAAAGAAAATATTCTTTTTCTTTTAAGAATCCATTCAGAAATACAAAAACTTGAATTTTCTGTTTAGAAGGTAATCCTTCCATGAAGAAAATCTCCAACCCATATGACTTCATGGTGAATTCTATAAAATACATAAGATAAAGTACCTCTCCTATATAAGTTCTCAAAAAATTGAAGGAAAAGAAACTCTTGATAATGTGTGCTATGAATCCATCAATGCCCTGAAAGCAAACCCAGAAAGAGATACAAGAAAACTATATTATGAATATCCCACATATACATGTAGATGTGTTTAAAAACTACATAGATCTAAAACTTCTGTAGATATAAAAATATTCTAAACACCACTGTAGGAATTCAAATGCAGTAATATGAAAAGAGGATAATACATCAAACAAGGTGGGTTTTTTTTTTCAGGAGTGCAAGAGTGAGTTAACACCCCCAAAACCCAATCAATGTAATTCACCATATTAACAAACTAAAAGTGAAAAACTTCATGATCATCTTAAGAGTCATAAAAAAAGCATCTTACAAAACCAACCTGATCTAGGATATAAACTCCCAACAAAATGGGGATAGATGGCTTATTTCTCAATCTGATAAAGGGCATCTCCAAAAACCTTACACTCAGCATCAGACATAGTGACAGGAAACTACCTGCTATCCCCCTAAGAACAGGGACAAGGCCAGGATGTCTTTTACCAGTTCTGCTCAACATCAGACTAAAGGGGGGGGGGGGAAGGGGAGGATAAGGGCACAAAATGGAAGAGAGGAGAATACAGGGGACCATGGAGATGGATCATGGGTGAATTGGTGGTGGGCTGCCCAAGGGGAATACAAAATGTAAAAGACATAAATAACAATAAAAAAATAAAAATAAAAAAATAAAAGTCATCTAGGTTGACAAGGGAGAAATAAAATTCTATTCACATAGATGGCAGAGCCATATAGAAAATCCACTGGAATCTATAAAAAGGTTTCTAGAACTAATATGAGTTCATCATAGTTATAGTTTACAAGAACAATACTCAAGAATCACTTGTTTCTAAGACTTGGCTGCAAACAAAATTAAAAATTGGAAATTAAAATTTAAAATACCATTTACAATATTAAAAATATTAAATAATTAGAAGTCATCGAGCAAAAGATGTGCATGCCTTATAGCCTGAAAAGTTGTAAAACATCAGAGATTAATAGGAGCTAAATAATTTGAAAAATTCACTTTGTTCATAGATAGGGAAGTTCAATACTGCTAATATGTGAGTTCTCCTAAGTTGATCCATGGATACTTTGAGTGATAATGTTTTCTTCAAAGGCTGGGATGCTCACATCACAAGGATGTACGCATGCATCAAACTGATACTTCAAGTCTGTGAGATTTTTGCATGTCAATTTAACTTAATAAATTATATAAAATTATATAAATATATTATAAAAATTATATAAAACTCATTAATGACTCCCATTAGCTGTCATGTGATAAAGTCCAAGATTTTTGGTAAAAAAAGATGAGCTTTAAAATTTTCTAACCAATTAATCACCTCCGAGTTTGAATCCTTAGTTCTGGATAGAATGGTTGTTAGTAATAATTTTATTTTTTAATTGGTAATGCTATTGAATATTTAATAATTTATTACATTTAATCTTATTAAGTATATTTTTTAGCAAATTTAACTATTCTAATAATTCTATTAAATTATTCTGGCATCTGGTATTTAAAATGCCTTAAACAGAAGGTAACAAGTGTAAGTTTTCAGCTATTATGTTAGAGATCAGTCACTATGTTCAAAAAAGAGACAAGGGCATAAAAGAACTACTTCTCTTTATATTTTACCCATGGCTTATCCTTAATCTATGTTATTAAATAATTTATAGAACCTTATGATTAAAAACATATACACAATGTATTCATGACATTATCAAGACCTAATGTTGATAAACTTTTGTTTGCAGAACTATTTTTCATTTAATCACATAATTAGTATATTGGGAGGTAATCCTGTTGCCATGGACTTTAAAAATTGGTGAATTTCAACCTAAAGCAAACTGAGATGACTCATAAACCGTTTTAAATGTATAGCTTTTTCTCTCAAGCAAATACAGCAAAACTAATATTTAAGAAATTGTTACTAGCTTTAAAGATTATGGACAGGTCAGTAACAGTTCTAGATTTCAGTCTCTACAGTTTCATAGAATAAGGTTTGGATCTCATGACTTCCAGTATCTTTGCCCTACTTTAAAATTGCATTGCTGGGATCATATATGAATTATTTGAATTCTTTCTGAGTTCCATGGATTAAACAATCTTGGATATTTCAAAGCATACTATGGAATATTTAAGATTATAACCATTATTAAAATACATCTGTGTTTCATCATTGCCCATTATTATAAACTTATGGAGATTTTTCTTGGATAATTTAGATCAGCAGAAAATTCAGAGCTCTCTAAATTGGAGAAAGAACTAAGAAATTCCACTGACACCAGTTTTACAGGATACCATTGTTTTAAAAATAAAGATCAGTGAAGGAGACCGAAGGGTGGCATGGGTTGGATGATCATATTAATTGTTATTGTTACCACAAAAGTTTTTTCAAATATGCACATATATTTTTTAATTTAGAGTGTCTGAAACAGTCACTTCAGAAGACTCAATTTCATTCTCTTTCAGAAGTTTACAGGATAAAAATGTAGTTAATAAAGATGGACTTTTTAAAAATAATCTATTTTTATTTTGGGTTACAGAACTTGGAAACAAAAGAGTCTAGGAAAGTAGGACTGACTTCTGTATGTGAATGTGTGCACTCATAGGTGTTATTGATAAGAAAAATAATAATCTGGTAAAAAAGTGATAAGCCATGTGTCCAATGCCTTATTTATAAAGTTTTATCTCCAAAAGGTAATTTTTTTTCACCTACTTGCTTAATTTCTATTTGCGCATATGTATTTGAAAGCCATACAAACCAGCTTTGTTGAATATAATGGTATAGAATTCATAACAGAAAATTTAAAGTTAATGGTATCTTTAATATTTTAAGAACAAGATCAGGGATAATGAACTTATGTATTAGTAAACAAAAAGTACTCCTGTATATTTATATATACACAGTTGTGCCTGCATATGTATACAAAGTCACACACACACACACACACACACACACACACACACACACACGCCCCTACCTCTAAGAATATTTTAAAAGAAACTTTTCAAAATCATAATGGAAGTAGGAGAGCACTCACAAAATCTCCAAACCTCTAGATGATAGCCAGAATAATTTTTTTTAGAAATGGGAAAATAATTATAAAATATATTGTGTTAATAAATCAGGAAAGGCGCTTGAAATAATCTCATAAAATGTTATAGCTTAAATAATGCCCTTCATCAGTATTCTTTGTTTAACATTTTATGTTTATTGATAAATGAAGATGCATTTAAATAATTCAAAGAAAACATTAGCTGCAAGCAAGGAATTAATAATTGATAGGACTGGAAGGACTCTTTTCACTTGGGAAATAGATAATATTAGCTTAATGTGGGGCTGTAGGAACAGAGGAAATGTAATGGATCTGCCTGCTTTAAACTGATGATGGTTATTGTGGTCTAAAAGTTGCTACAAAGGCAAAAGCAGGACAGCTCGGCAAGTGCAATAGATTTCACTCTTAGGAGCTGACAGTGCAAATTGTGGTCTGATGTGCCAGATTTATACATGGAAGAAGACCTAATGATCACGACATATACTAAGGAGATGAAAAAAATAATAAATGCAAGTTAACCATAATTGGAAAATGGAAAGAAAAACACTTTGTACAGATCAAAATGAGAAAAATAAGATTTTCCTTTCTCCTTCATTGTGCTTGAGAACAGAGGCCAGTTAGAACATGGCTACGTTGCTTTTGACAAGAAACACCCACCATCAAGCATTAGATTCACAAAGCAGTTCAGATAGTAGTACCAGCTACACATGAGGCAATACCAATGTCAATATTTTGGGGGAGTTTTGGAGGAAGAAAGAATACCCTTATTAGACCAATTTCTTCTTACCTATATTTGTCCTTCTCCAAATATTAGAGGAAATTGATTCATACAGATCTGGGAGTGCTACAGGCCATTAATTTTGTCCTGCTTTCTCCTTTACTCCCACTCCCCAGGCAAGACATTCTTCAGAGTGCCCAGGAAAAGTCCAAATTACTCCCCGGTAAATTCATCTTTGCCATTGGGAAGGACTTTTTAAATTTCTATTCTAGCATAATTTGAATATACATCTTTAATAGTCATGTTTAACTTGTCCAGATCAAAAAGAACCTCTGATTACCAATTGTCATTTCATAAATCATTTCTCAAATTATCACTTTTGCCTCAGAAACATCAATTTCCATTTATGTGGTAAGGTGAAAATTTAGAACTAGCCTCAGGGAAAAAAAAAAATACTCCTTTACTGAAATTTCAGCTACTTATACCTGATTTTGTATTATATACCCGGTTAGCTCGTGGAGAAATCCTTTATATACTCTGAGGAGACAATAATACATTTCATACTTTTTTTTGTTAAATATTAAAGATCAAAATCTCCCTCACATTCCTACCTTTCACATAAAATTCATAAAGAGACCATATAAGAAAATAAATAAATCTGTCCACTCTTCCCCCAAATTTCCAGTTTCTCACTTGAAAAGAGCCAAAAACTGCTGGCTAACAAATAGGTAATGTGAGCTAGGGGAAGGGGAAAATACCAAAATAAGGAAAGGGTAGCCAACCAATGAGCTCTCTATCATCACTGCCATGTGGAAATATGATTAAATATTGTACATTTTCAACTTTCCACAGATTTTCATTTTGTGGATGGCCTTTCACAAGCTTAAAATACAGCAAATTCACACAAACCATGCCTGAATTGTTCCATGTGGCACATGCCAAGTAAATGTCCATGTGCCCATAGGTCACAGGATCAGGTCCAGTCAGAAACCCTGGTGCATCCCAAGCTCCTGTCCTGCCTTCCCCCCGGGGCATTAAATCACTTCCACAGGAAGCCGCTCATTTGTGAAGATGAAAGTCTGCCACCATTTTGACAACTTTGTCAGCCAGTCTCAAGTATTCAGCAGATACCAAACACTTAAGAGCTCAATGATACTGAACAGTTATTCTTAAAATTAATTTTAACTCAACATGAAGATTGCGTGCTTACTGTATGAAGTACCTAAATTATCCATAATTCCACCATCTCAGAGCAACCACTGTTGCTAGTTTTGTATACTGCCTTTGCTTTTATTTTCCCATAATTTTTATATTGTATACTAACTAAAACCATAATGTATATTTAGTTCTGTTGAGACACTACTTGCAATTTGCCATGAGTTCTCTTGAGCAGACTAAAAGCACTTTTAGTGAAGGGAATTATTTGCATTGCTCTTAAAGATGTTTTCCTCCTAAGACCTAGAGGCAATGCCTTCATAATTGTCTTTACTGAACAGAAAAGTTTTGTGCTAATAAGGAAGGAAGTTTGAATTAATATGTTATTGATAGCAAGTTATAGACGTTCAAGGACAATTTCAAGAGCAATTAGTAAATTATTAACCTCCATTCTGAATTTCCCAGTTTCTTAAGACTATGTTTATTGAATTATTTGTTCATCCACATTATACCTTCCTTTATTTGGTTTCATTTTCATGTTTAATCTTGCCATTAGCATTCTAGGCATTGCCCTAACAATACAGACACAGGTGTAATGCAAACCCAAACTCCTACCAAATTTATTTTTAGTAAGCTATCCAGTTTAGGAAATACAGAACTAAAATCTCACAAAAGTATTACGATATATCATTATAGAGGCTTAAACATCTGAATCCCAACAATGAATGGAGGCTTTTAATATGAAGTGGACCACAGCAAATTAATAATATTTCTGAATGACTCCTACTCCCTACATTACCCACTTAGGACATCAGGACAGTTCCTTGCCATGTTTGTGTTCAGTTTGTTATTCCACATGACTTTCTATGTTTTTGTAGTTTGTATGTACACGTTGTTTCTTTTTTTTAATTTGGATGAATTTCATTCTTTATTCCATTGATATATTTTTCTGCATAAATGCAATTCCACATTTTTTCATTAGTTATTAATATTGATAGCTACATATCTCCTCATTTTTATTACCTCAAGCACTAGAAAGCATTAAAAAATTCAGTTAATGTATATCACTATCCACACGTTGCAGAATACCCATAGTCTGCTGAAAGCAGCTACATTTCGTAGGCAAAGAAGCTAAAGGTACTGTGTCTAAGTTTGATGTCTTTAGACCCAGAAGCTCCAAACCAGTCATGTGTACTGAAGAAGAACAAAAAAGCCAATTTATGTTGTTATACAACACGTTTGACTTCTCAGCCTAACTAAGTCTTGGCTGGTGCTGGCTGGTAGCAGAACAGAGGTCAACTGTTCTAATAAGGATAAGGGCACAAAATGGAAGAGAGGAGAATACAGGGGACCATGGAGATGGATCACGAGTGAATTGGTGGTGGGCTGCCCAAGGGGAATACAAAATGTAAAAGACACAAATAACAATAAAAAAAATGGGAAAAAAAAAAAAGGAGCAGACACAGGTGACAGTTTGAAAGCCTGTGCCCAGGAACCTATTCCTGGGAACCAAGACTGGCAGATGTCTAAACTGGGGTAGATTAGGCACAAGAGCTTGACCTAATCCAGAGGCATCTATACCAAAATCCCACAGTCAGGTAGATGGATCATAAACAAGAGAAATTCACTTCTCAGTTTTGATGAATGGTCTATTACCAGTGTCAGACTAGTGAATTCCCAACTTCTTTAATCTTATGTGGTACAAAAGGGGTGAGGGAACTCTGGGGTCTCTTTTATAAAACAGCACTAAGTCATTCACCAAGGCTCCATTTTTCTGACCTAAGCATCTCCCCAATGTCTCCCTTCATATACCATTACACTGGCCATTAGAATTTCAACACATGAATTTGGGGAGAATATAAACATTGAGACCATAGTAGAATCAAAGTAGACACAGAGAGGATCAAAATCTAAGAGGAAATCAGATAGCCATCCTTTGCCAAATGGCATGAGGGACTCTGCAGAGGGTACAAAGGCAGGCACTCCAAGACCCAGACACAGTTCTGTTTGTCTTTGAGTATCACCCTGATGAATTTTTATTTCAGCTTGGAGGGATATTTGTCTCATGTCATAAAAAGCACATTTTGACTTCTAAAACTGTCCCATTATTGACATCCAATAAGATTAGGATATCAAAAAGACCTGCAGATAGAAATTTTAGAAGCCTAGACATTTACTATAGCTGCTTATTTATACAGCAGGCATAGGAGTTCATTTAAAAAAAAAAGTTGCCATTTGTTGGGTGACCACTTCTCAATACTTAAGTTATAAAATAGACCTTAAATTAAATATTAAACAAAGTTTAGCCATTCACCATGAGCATAGTAAGCCCTCTCAAAACATCATGAATGATATATAGTAAATACTCAGTCCCTACATTCTCTCACCTTCAAATTCACTGATAAGAGACAGACATGTGAAACAATTGGAAAATAAGACAAAAAAATGCATCATTAAGGTCCAATGCTCCTTTCTACTCATTGAAAATTCTTTCAAAAGTTAAATCCCATGCAGAAAACAAAAGCAAATTCTCCCTTTCCAGTTTGCCACATAAACATCTGAGTGTGGAAAAATTATAAAGATAAAACCCTTAATTTTAGTTATGCAATCATGAAAATTTGAAGGAAACAAACACCTTAGTCCTATCCCTAGAAACTTCCAAACTGATTAAATGTGGCACGCTCATCATTTAATGAAATTCACATTTGTGAGGTTCTTTAGCTTGGCTCTCTGGCTTTGCATGGTGGCTTAAACAGGATAGATTAGGTACTTAACTACTGCTGGCAAAGAGGGGACTGATGAAAGAATATACTAAACCTGAAGAGATTTCAAAGTGAGATCAGAAATAACCAGTGCAAACCCAGTGAGCTAACCCTTTGAGTCTAATGTCCTACGGACACAAAGATTCCTGTCCTATACACACCAAGGATGGGCTTGGACAGCGAGGGTCTCCTGGGTCTGACATTTTACTTCACTCAAATTTCTCCTTCACCAATACTTCCATGTTTTACCCCTGGCATAAATGTAGAGTTGGAGGGACTGCAGCAGCAGAAAGGCATTTCTTTTTCTTTCTTTCTTTTTTTTAATAGCCCAGCCACTCTAGCCCCTTTCACTAAAACATTTAGCTAGAAGAATCAGTAATGACTGTAGACACATGTGTCTGGGATTTTGTTTAAAAGATACGCAATGCTTTAAATAGCATGATTACAGCTGTGCAGGGAGCCAGGTCTCCAGACTGCAGAGGACCCCAACGAGAAGCAACCCAGCCACGAGGCCAAGGAGCGCACGTTTCTCTTGTTATTGCCAGCTTGTGGGGATACAACATATGGTCACTTCACAAAGGTGAGTAACCAACAAACACGTGGGAATCCCAGCCAAATAAGTCCCACCCAGGGTTCGTTCTAAAATTCATTTATATTCTCTATCCACTTTTTTATTCTTATTTTGGATTACTTTTTTTTTACAAAAAAGGTGGGAATATCTGAGGAAACGCATTTAAAAGCAGGAAAATCACTTAGAAATAACGATCAGTGGCCTGCGCTTTACTCGTGAACAGGAAAAGTAAGTTTCTGTCACTTAATGTTATCACTAACTTATTGTTATTCATCATCAAACATTGCTTTGCTTTCACGGTAACAACACGAGCTGGGGAGAACACTGACCAGAACTAAGAGGTCTGAAGGTGAACGCGCCGCCACATTTTACTCATTTCTAAAATTTAATTCCTGGAGACCCACAGCCCGGCCGCCCCGTCTCCTGTGAGATCGCTGGCCCCTCACCTGGTTGAAGAGAAGAGGTGGACCACGCTCACCTCCGCGGCGTCCCAGTCTGTCAGCCATTGCTGTCAGGGTCCGTGTTCATCAGCATCTCTTCCTGGTAGCCCGGAGGGTGAGAGAAGGAAACGCTTTATAAAGGTTTCAGGACGCCACTGATGACCCAACCATGGACAGCTGAGAACCTGCCTGACTCCAGGCCTCCCTGACTCCGGGCCTCCCTGGTGGCGCAGCAGTTGAGCGCGGTGCTGTGGACCTGTCGGCAGTGCACAATGCTGGTTCGATGCCCAGCCGGGGAGAGTCCCACATGGTGGGGCAGACCTCTCCTGCCTCGCCCGCTGCTCCCCTCAGCAATGTATTTCTTATCTGCCTGTTCTGCTCCCCACTCTGTCTCTGGTGAACCCTCTTGCCGCCCCCTGCCTCTGGCCTGTACCCCAGCTTGAACAAAAAAAAAAAAAAAGTTTCTTGCTTTATTTAAAACATTTTGCTTATCTCACTGTCTTCCACCGCCTTTAATATGCATTTGAAGATATTGCTGCTGTCAAGCTGAGGATTAAATATTTTCAAATTAAAAAAAGTACTTTTCTTGTTCTTTGTGGCTAGGTTTTCTCCCAAAATGTCCTTAAAGAATACTGAGCAGCCTTGCCCTGCAGGTTCCTGGGCCTCTGCCCAGCACCCCCTCCCATCCCTTGCTAAGGAAAAGGTGATTTGAAGGGAATTCATAAATGGTAGTTATAATAAAATATACATTAAACAAGGCAAATTTAACTGAACTGTCAGCACTATTCACCTCATTTTCTCCCACTCTCATGTCCCGCACCCCAAACATCTTTCTGCTTTCGCTGTCCCCCCAGGGCACATGTGCTAATAGAGAGCTTAGGTTTTAAAATGCTTTTCTTTACTGAGCTTATCAAACTTTTCCAGTGAAGAATCACAAAAAGAGCAAACAAGAACTAGTGGTCATCCCCAGAGTTCTCAGAGGACAGCGCTTCTGCAAAGGTTCTTTGACATCTCATATTTTTTATCTAAAAAGTTCATTAACAATCCATGACATAATTGTATTTATAATAAATTAATAAAAATCCAAATTCAAAACAATTTCAACTAGCCTACAAAATATTTTTGATGCTCTTGGAAGATGCCTTATTTCTATCATGGAGTCTCAAGTTCCTGAGAACAAGCCTAGGTACTTCCCAGGAGTTTGTGGGGTCCACTTGGAGCCATGCAGCCACATAAACCCCAACTTTTATACTAAAATTTATGTGGAAGATGAGTAAGGACTATTCTTGTTCTCGGCACAAAGAGAAAGTTAGAAATACAGAGAATAAAATGCTTAACTCCCACTTCTAATTAGCAAGGATTCTGGATGAAAAAATCAAGTCCTTTAATTCTATGACTTTTCCTCATTTGAAGCCTCCAAATTCAGCTTCTACAAAGCTTCAATTCTCACTGTGTGAATGCTATTTTATAACATTAGGCTGTCTCCAAATCTTAGTGATAAAAAGTACTTCTAAAGAACTCCAGGGAATGAGACAATTCTGTTGATGCTGATTAATTTTCAAGTTGTGTTTATTTGTTTCTGATAGAGGATAATCAACACATTGTATGTTAGGAGTTTGATGTGCTAAGTTCTGCTTTGCGGTATATTTGCTCTCTGCTGATTTTGCTCACAAATGTGTAAGCAAAGAAATAATCTCTCTCTTTGCAGTAGCAGTGACCATGTTACAGATTGTTGACAACAGAGAATGAAAATTGGCTGTACTCTTTAGATGACTAGTATTAAATGGAAGAGTCTTTGAGAGGCGCCAATTCTTCCTAACTGATGGTGGTCTTTTGAAAGAGGCTTTTCCAAATGTGTCTGCCTTCTGAAAGACCAGTGGTTGGGGGCAGTCCATAACCCTTTCCAGTGGAGACGATGGATTAGTTTCGACTGACTCTGTAAGAAGCTTGGTTCTGGTCCAGCTGGCAAGGGCATAAAGCAAAGTAATTACTTGAAAGTAAAGGAAAGAAGAGAAAAAGATAAATATTGTATCTTCTATCCTCCTTGCTTACTTGGATTCTGGCTTTCTTTTGAACTGAAAAAAAAAAATCATCTTTTTTAAGGCCAAGAAAAAAAATTCCATAATATTCCAGTAGAAAATCCCACTCAACAGTGACTTGGGTGTTAATAGTGTTTTTCCTTTTTACTAAAAACTTTATCTGACTCATATTAATCAGTTTGTATCAGAGTCCTAGAAACTACATAGAATCATGTGTTAAATTCTAAAGGAAAGCAAAAATCTGATATATAGTTCATTTCTTGAGACAACCATTCTTAAACATAACAGATATATTAACTCCATAGCATCTTTTGTAATGGTGAAAGTTGGAGAAATCACTGTTGGCAAGTAAATATATATAAGTATAATAAGTTTATACAAGATTAAACTGACATTGTATTTTTAGTTTTCAAGGGAGCAAAAGAGCAAAGGTATAGCTTAAGATCTCAAAACATTATAGTTACATGATCCAATTATTCGTAGACATACCCTTGAAAATTAAATAAGGTCAAAGACTGTAGTTCCTACTTTATAACTATCAGAGATGAGGCAGAAATATGTCATAATTTGTCCAAATCTCCCATCATAGGTTTAACAATAATGCCATAATAGACTTCTTCATACGCTATTAAGAATTTGTAATATGATTGGAACTCAAAAAAGTTAGAAAAATATAAGGAAAAATGATGCTAAAAGAAGAAAAAATGCTTTGAACATATACGTTCTCTTTTCAATGGTTAACCTTCTCCCAGGTCTTCTGGACTAACAATCTAAAAAGCATTTTCACATGTCAAATATCTCATCCAAACCATTTAATCCCACCAAAATTACTTACTGGAAAACAAGTTTCTCGAAAATACTTTCCCATTTTTAAATTGCTCTTCACTATAATTTAGGCTATTCAAATCCTCAGGGATGAGCTCTACTTAGCAGGCACAAAGCTGAAGAGGAATGCCCCCTCATCAATGGATGTTAGGTAAAGAGATTTATTATTGGGTGAGAGTTGCATGAAAAAGTGCTTAGAGGCATACACCTGTTTGAACATACAGCATGCCAATCAGATAGGATTCTGCATGAGACTTAGAATTCAACTAGAAATAGATCATGCTATACAGACCTACACCCTCCCTACTCAGTTTTAAAAGCTTGTCACTTTCCAGAAACCACAGAATCATATATTATAACAGTACTGTAGGAAGAGCATGATGGGCATGATAGGGAAACTACTTAGCAAAAAGTACAGCATCAGCATTGACCGATTCTAACAAATGCCAACTGGAGTGGGTCCAGGAGGCCCCATGTTAGTCCAGGATTCAACCCTTTGGTATCCGCAGATATGAAGGTTTTAAAGGGAAAATGACTGTGAGGGTGGCAAATATATAAAATATTTCAATATTTTAATGACTGGTATAGCTTTATCACTTCACACCACTGAATATCAGCCTTCATATTATTAGTAATATAATTGAGAGGTTAATTCAGTTTCTAATTTGGTTAACTTGTCTAATTTTAAGTTTTCAGTGGGAGAATACATCCTGAGTTCTATTTTCTATTTGCAAACTTAATTTACTACGAACAAATGAACGTTGAAACACAAACTGATTTTATGTCGGACAGTCTTAACTATTGATACTGTGTCCTGTTGCCATCTGTAATAGTCACAAAACATATATTTTGGTTAATAATATTAACCAAATATTTGTGTTCTTCATCTAGTCAAATGATATAAATTTTAAACATAACTTCGTTTTCTTAAGCCTTGAAAATGAGGTCTTTCAGGTAGTTCTTTAGTTGAGTTCCAATATTCACTCTGAGTTATGAACTCCTATTTCAATAAATAAGGCAAATGCGAGGCTATGATAGGGAAGGTCCACTTCGATGCAGAAGATGATCAGCAAACAGCCTTGGGTGTTGACCACATTCTCCTTTTTCATTTAGGATCCCAGGTCTACTTATCACTAGTCTGGTATGGACCTGCATTGTCCAATACAATTGCTGCTATCCCCAGATGGAAATTTGAATTCAAATTTAAATCAGATAAAATTAAATTTGGAACTTCATTCATCCATTTATTTTTATTGAAGGTCATTGGTTTACAGCACTGTATATGATTCAGAGCTATAGGATCACACCCTTATGTGTATGTCCCCACACCGCACCCACTGCCCAGGCACCCATAGCCCTCCACCATAACCCTCTGTGCCCCATCCTTGCTTTGCCCTCCTCTCTCACCCTCCCCATCTGGTAGCCTCAATTTGTGTACATTTTTCACCTTAAACCTAAAAATTTAGATTTTAGTCACATTAGCCACATTTGAAGTTCTCAATAGCAACATACAGCTGGGGACAAACATACTGAACATAATTGATGTGGTGCTATTTCACTGCAGTTACACCGGACACTTCTGATCGAGAAGTTGATTACATCTTATTTTCATGTCTCTCAATAAAAGTAAAAATATTTCTTTTTCTGTCCCTGAAGAAGGATGATACAGGTTGACTTATCAGTCAAAAAATATTTCAGGTTTCTAAAAATGATTATTGCCATGTATTTCATTTGTCTGCTTTTACCACAGTTTAACCACAGTTCTATCAAAGGACCATTATGGGTCCTTTATTCCAACACACTGTGATATTTCTCAAAGTTCAAGTTTCTGTAGTTGTGTCTTTACATTATACACACACACACACACACAATGCACACAAGACTTACTATGCACACATGTATATAACTGCATATAATGCTGTAATATGGGGCTAATGTTAAATACGTCATTTTGTGGATCTAGAAATTTCCCTTTGGTCACTTTCTATTAAAAATGAGGCAGGCTTTCTAACCACTGCCCCTAAACCTCACAAAAAGATTTGTTTTAATTCTTGTTAATAGTATATAAGAGTTATCTGGATCAAAATTAGGATTCCAGTAATTTCCTTATTTTTCCAGAATGCAGACTCATCTAGAACAAGGAAAAGACTTTCAAACTCAATTCATGTTTTCCTCTATTTTATTCAGGAAAATTGGTTTTCACAGACACATCTAATCTTCTCACAGAAATCAACCTGAATGCTGAATATGATTTGTTGTGCCTCAGTGATTTTTGACTAGACTACAGTACACTACACCACCCAGATGAAAGCAAGAAGAAAATTCCACCCACTATTTAAACTACATGATAGCCAACTCAGGTAAGATCAATTGCTTCATTAGATTAAGTGGTTCTTTTGGCAGCATCTGCCTATCCATGTATCTATCTGTGAAGAGATGTCATTTGCAAATTAGTTGTATCATAGTTTTCCTATTCTTATCACCAGACAGGTAACACAAGTGACAACAGATTCCTCCCTTTGTGGTAATTTTATAAGTCTCTTTAGTTCTATTACCTGATAGAGAAGGAGCTTCCTCTTAAGAAGTTTCCAGAGTATTAATGCAATCCATGTGCACTTAGGGCCTGGCAGAAAGGACTGCAGATGAGGGCATGTTTTTATACTTTTGCCCTTGGCTCCAGTGGAGGTTGTGCTAGCACTGGACTTGAGTGCACTATTGAGAGGATGTTTTGCCAAGCGGGCTGGCACTTGGCATGCTTACATTGTGTTGATGCAGTATTTGTATTGGCGTCGGAAGGGCTATCTTTTCCATTTTTAAAATGACATGAAGGGTACATGTTTTTGTTTATTTTTGCACTGCTAGAAGAAATGAAAATTTCTTGATAGTTATAATGAAGAAGATGTGATATTTTAGGGTAACTTTCTTAACTTTTCTTAAGATAACTTTCCCTTGAAAATACTTTAGTTTTTAAAAGTTATACTTCCTTGTTGTTTTTCTTTGGCCTGTTTTGGATAAAGATAAGAAAGTAGGAAAGAAATCATTAATTAAACCAACTCAATTTCTGGAAGGTAACTAATCTAGATTATCCTGACTTTTCAATTTTGTTGTATTTAATCTCTCTTGATATAATTCTTATTAATAAGTCTCTTCCATTCTTGCATCTTAGTTTTTTCCTTGGGCCATTATATTAACCTCTGAAATATTCTGCCTGACTAGGTTTCTGTGTCCAGCTGCCTATGAGATTCATCTACACAAAACATATTTCTAGTCATATTACAATATGGGTCCTTCTCTAAAATGTTAACAAGTTATGCTTTGTGCAAATCTCAAGGTCAGATTCAAATTTCCCCATGATCTGGTTTCATGTAGCTTCTCCCAGTTTAAGAGCAGGACCAGATTTTATCTAGTCTACCTGACATGACAGCACTCAGGAAAATTTGTTGAAATTTCCCACACTCCCTATAGCTGTTGCTTGAACAAGACCCTGTAGCCCCCCCCTTCCCTATCTATCTCTATGTATGAGTCTCATCGTTTGTACCAAACCTGAAATGTCTTTTATTCTTCCATTTCCTCTTTATGCCTTCCAACTCACCCTTTTTAAGACCTGCCTTTTCCTCTCCCAGAAATATTTTCTGATTTTGGAAATGAATATGCCCTTTTCTCTAAATCCTTTTTAGAATATTCACAGCGTAGATTATGTTCTGCATCATGCTGTCCCTATTTGTCAGCTTGTCTTAATTACCCTACTAGATTGTCAATTCCTTTGGGACTGGAAATTGTGTTACAATCATTTTTGCTTTATCCACAGTGCCTAATATAATATTATTAACCAGGCAATAAGAAAACTCTGTCCCATTTGAAGAATAATTGTATTAGAGCCTTATTATGTAACAGATAATCCAGAAGAATCAATCAAAAGAAATCTTATCTTGTACTTAGTACCTTTCAGATGCTTATATTTTCTCATATTACAATGTTATCGCACCTTAAATGAAGCTTTTTATAAGATTATTAAATTAAATGAAAATCCTTATAAGGATATTAAAAGAAATAAATTATCTTAGATGAACCAAAATAATAGGGTTTCACACAAAAATTTATTTTTAAACTGAACTTAAAAAAAATGTAGCTCCAATTAATTCTTTATAATATAGGTAGAGATCTAATCTAATTATGAATTGTTCCTAGCTAGAAAAAGAGTTTCCTCTGCTATTTACCCTTAGAGTGAGGTTCTAATCCACCTCCTTGTTCTTCTTTTTAAATATTTTTTCCTGTTTTTGGGTAACATTTTTACCTCACTGACAAGTGGGGTGTCCCTCAGGTGGCCTATGGGTATCTTTACCTGCCAACTGTTATAATATTTTCTGATCTCCATAACATGGGAGTTTGCAGATTTTTTTTGTTGTTCTTGGAGTCTCTGGCTGTTTCTCTTTATTAGCAGTTAGTGAATTAGTTAGGTAAACACCCTTGTTTATTTTTTTCACAGTATAGGATCTCTCGCCTCACGTGCGGTCACCATAATTTTCCCACCACCAAAGTGACCACAGTCCTCTACCACAACCCTCCTATTTGTTACTCTCCCCCTCTCCTTTCCTTTCTGGGTGTCTCAAATCTACAGTCTGTTTTCAAGAGTCAGTCTTACAATTTGTCTTCTTCTGATCCTTTGTTTCTCTAGATTCCACATGTAAGTGAAACCATCTGGTATTTATCTTCTCCTTCTGGTTCACTTCACTTAGGATAATCCTTTCCAGTTCCAGCCTTGTTGCTGCAAATGAGTTTATCTTTTTTGCTGCTGAGTAGTATTCCATTGCATAGACAGATGATAGGTAGGTAGATAGATAGATAGATAGATAGATAGATAGATAGATAGATAGATAGATAGATAGATATCACATCTTCTTGATCCACTCATCTGTTCTGGGGCATGTAGGTTGTTTCCATATCTTGGTGACTATAAAGAGTGCTGATATAAACACATCAGCATGCAGGTTTCCTTTCAAATTAGTATTTTTGTGCTTTTTGCATAGATACCTAGGAATGGAATTGCTGGGTCACATGGTAAATCCACTTTGTCTTTTCACAATAAGATACAACCTCTCTCTACAACTGATCAACTGATAGATTGTCAAGCTTTATGCTTGAGGAGAGTTAATTTCCAGATATCTTGTTTGGAAACCAGACCACTTCAGGAAACAAACTCTCCTTCTCCTAGGGTGTTTACCCATCTTCCACTTAACAGCAAATATATTAAGCCATAGGTGATTGTGTAAAACACAGCACTTACTGTTGAGCGTGGGTGCTGTTATCAGATGGAATGAGATTCAAACACTGATGCAGACAAACCCTGGCCCCTAAAGAGGGTAGCAGACAGTATCCCTGCCCTGTGTTAGAAGTAGCATTGTTATAGTAGCATGTGGAAAAATCAGAGGTAGGAAGAGACCATGGCTAGGAGCTCTCAAAAGTCTGACAATAATTCAGCCAGGGCATCATAAGGTTGTTGATATTGGGAAGAGAGGTTGAGGGGTAGTGCTCAATTGATATAGCAATGACAAAGAACTGACAGGACTTGAAAACGTCTGTGGATAAGT
Source organism: Scalopus aquaticus (assembly GCA_004024925.1). Taxonomy (NCBI): domain Eukaryota; kingdom Metazoa; phylum Chordata; class Mammalia; order Eulipotyphla; family Talpidae; genus Scalopus; species Scalopus aquaticus. The sequence goes on along the minus strand of PVIJ01001154.1, from coordinate 155,993 downwards.
CAAAGAACAACATCAGAAGAATGATGGTCCCTGTTTTGCAACCATCCCAGGCTGGGTAGGTTCACTGCCAGTTCTAGCAATTTGAAGGAGAATTTTGGAGCCCTTGGCATCATTTTCACAGGTTTAAATGGTATGCAGGGGAAACAAGCCAACAGGGAGACAGCAGCTTGAGCCACCCTCCCCAAGGTGATGAGGCCCTTTTAGCCCTTCCTTCCTAGGCACAGGGGTGCATACTTGCACATGTGCACACACACAGGTATCCATAATCTAACACAAGTGTCGCATACCCACGCACCTTCTACATTAGCAAGATCAAGGTTACAGGTGACAGCCACAAGGGCCAATGGCGTAAAAAGCCTGTTCAGCTTCATTTACCTGAGAGCCTCAAAAATAGAAATTAGCAAATTAGTGAGAATTATTTTTTCAGTGGTATGTGACTGTCCATTCAGGATGCTTTAAGAGAATCCTATTGATTATGTGGTTCAGAAACATAAGAAAAAGTTTTCTCACAATTCTAGAGGCCAGAAGTCTAAGATAAAGGTGCTGGTAGATTCAGTGTCCGGCAAAGGTGATCTGGATTTGGGGAGGAACACCAACATTCAATTTACAGCAGGGCAGTAAATTTTAGATGACATCATTTTGAGTTACAATGAGATGATGGGTAATGAATACCGCTTAGGTCGGAAATAGAGAAAGTCTCAGTCACTCCAAAAGAAGAGTATTGTGAGATGAATACTAGCTGCTAGTTTTGTTCCTCTACAATTTGATTCACATTTGCTTTAATTTTGGAAACTTGTTTAACCACAATATAGGAATTATTTTTGCTGAAGCGCCTCCTGAAAAGTGTGTGTCACCACATTTACTAATTCATTAATGCTCATAGAGCTCAGTAGCCTAGTAATGAGGAACAGAAGCAACATTTGCTGTAGTATAAAAGCCTTAAGATGACTTTGCTGTGTCGAGCAAATTTCTACCCTTAAATCCAAACACCATGGAATCTTCCTACAATCCTATTCACTAGAGAGCCTATCAATGATCATAGGTCCAATTCGAGCAGTGATTCCCAACTGGGGGCGGTTTTGCTGTTCCAGAAACTATTGGTGATATGTGGGGATGTATTATATTTGCCACAACTGGGGAAGGATTGTGATCAGCTGCTTGTGGGTAGAGGTCAGGTATTCTGGTCAACTATCTACAAAGCACAGGATAACCACCCCTACAGAGAACCATCTGGTCCAAAACTTCAATAGTGCTGACACTGAGAAAGCCTGAATTGGACTGACAGTCAAGGAATTTACTAGTGTTCATATATCCAAAGTATTTACGGTGTAAATACTTGTTCTTTGTTTGTTGATGTGTTGACTGAGAACCAAAATAAGATGAACAGAAGCTGTAGTTGCCCTCAAGGTTTTCCCATGACATGGAGGTTAAGGCAGCGTTTACTGTGTTTCTGGACCTGGAAACTGGCAAAGCAGAAAAAAATGCCAAGGTGGTATTTCTTTTCTGCCCTTAAGTGCTAAACCTATGTTCTTGCTCCTAGCTTCTTTATTCAACAGGTTTACACTTAAAAAAAAATCTTAATAATTCTAAGAATATTACAAAAAAATCCCGTGCCCTGAATTCCATTGATGAAAAGAAAAAAAGAGAGAGAGAAAGACATAGATTCAGAATGTCAGTTTGCCCTTAAGTGATGTATTAGCTACAAGAAATCTCATTACAATTTGATGCCTGAATCCCTTGAAGGAAAGATCTTATATTGTGAAGGTAGCATATGTGTCATGTGATGTAAGTACTTACTTTTATTGAATAGGTAAGTATATAATAGCTAAAAGCCCCATAAATCAGCTAAATGTTCTCTCAATTTATAGAGAATATTTGATCTGAGAACATTACTGTCTAGTGAACGACGAGGAGGAAAAGGAGACACGAAATGCAATAGAGATGGATATGGTGGGTAATTCCTTTGGATACAGAGTATCAGATTTCAAGTCACAAACTGACGACCTGCACTGTTTCTGTACTGTCCATAGACGCCCCGGCAATTTTAAAAATTTAAGACTTGCATATTAGATTTGGTGAATAGGGAGTTACATGCATATAACCAAATCACTCCAGAGGGACATCCAAAAATAACGAGAGAGAGAGTGGATGTGGTATAGATATATTCGAGGAAGTCATTTTTCATTGGACTTTTTATTTAAGCAAATTGAATGGTGATGAAAGAAAAAAGCAACTATATTTGGTCAATATCTGTCAGAGAGCCTTGTTCATCATCAGGGCAAGGGAATGCTGTCTGACAGCTAGGAATGAAGAAGGACACATTTAAATAGCCCAGAGGGTGACCTAGCATTTGCCTAGAGGTCAGAGGAATGAACTTGCTATTTTCGCCTTCCACATAGGGGGGGAACAATTTCTTACAGACCATGGGAATTCTTCAATCCCTTTCTCTGCAACCTTTCACATTTAAACATGCACAGGTTCTCACACATTAAAAATCTTATCCTGTGGCCTTTTATAATAAGCATCTTACCTCCCTTCCATTTCCTGCTGCCAGATACTTGAATGAGGGATCTAAAGCTACGCCCTTCATTTCTGCATCCATCCCATAAGCACTCTACAGTCTGACTTTTATTCCCATGACTGAATCCACGTTCAAGGTACCAGTGGCCCATTTTCATCCTATGGAAACATTGTGCATCATGGATAAGAGGCTTTATCCCTATAACTCTATCTAAACGCAACTGACTGCTCTTATCCCTCACTTTAATAAACTCTGAAATATTGAACAGTGCTAAAATTCCCCTTAGTTCCCCAAATTCTGTGACCACTTCTTTCTCCTCCTCTAGTTTCTTTTGGACTTCCTGTCCTAAAGTATGTGTTAGAGGTTAGTCCCTTGTCATTTACCAACCCTCAAAATATCTCAGTTCATTTACAATGAACCTTTAGACAAGGTGTTTGCTCTCAAGCACTTTATGATCCCATTAGGGAGACCAGCCTACACGTGAAGCAAAAACCCAAATCATATTATAGCTGATGCAAGAGCGCCAAAGATAGCAATATCTAATAAAGGAGGAAGGGAGAGGCAGGGAGACAGGAGGAAGGGATTAATGAATATTTGCAGAGGAGGAGTCAGATTAGTGTTTGGAGATGGAGACTTAGGGAAGATTGCAGGAAAGTGTAAGATAGAGGCTTTAACCTGGCTTTCAAGAGAGACTAGAATAGTGGATTGTGAGAGAAGAAACATTCCAGGCAAAGGCAACAGAATAAGTAAAGCTTTAGAGATTAAAAAAAAAAAAAAGTAGAGAGCCAGCAACGGGTTAAGTCACAGCACTATGAAGCTATCTGCAGCCAATGCAGCACAAGTTTGATCCCCAGCCAGGGAGCTTCCCACATGGCGCAGCAGACCTCTCCTTGCCTTGCCTGCTGCTCCCCTCAGCAGTGTACTTCAGTCGATCTGCCTGTTCTGCTCCCCACTCTGTCTCTGGTGAATCCTCTCACCACCCCACACCTCTGGCCTACACCCCATCTTGTATGCATAAATAAACAAACAAATCTTAAAAAAAAAGAATGGAAAGTTTTTGTGCTTTCTATAGGTTTCTCATCAACAGTGGGTTGATAATAGAAATCACTTTATAAGATTATTAAGTGAATGAATATGTATAAAATGTTTCTGTAATGCCAGGCACAGGATAAGCATTCAGTAAGTGTTCCATCATAATTATCATATTTGGAGGAATCTATTTACAACATAATACACCAAGCAGCTATCCACTAATATTAAAGTGTACATAGTTTTATTATTTATTACTCTGAGGAATATTTGAAAAGTGCTGAAGCATTTTAGGAAACAAGAGGATATTAAAAAATACCATGTTCTTACCTGTTGATGCTTACCTTCAATAATTTAAAGTATATATTATTTAAAAATGCTGCTCATGGAGTAACATTTACTATGATAAATTTGGGTATTAGCTGCTTCTGAACTTTTGAACCTGTTGTGGGACTGAATCCACAACCAATACAGAAATGTTTCTTGTCATTTTATAATTCATGAAGTTAAATACCTTCTGCTTGCTATGGTTATTGAGGGAAAAAGGTATTGAACTGGTAGGTCTAAACTTCAAATGGATCTTTCATATATCTAGAAAATGTTGATTTGTGAAAGCTCTGTTGTACATCTTCTTGAGTTTATCACTGAGTAAGATTTATATTGCAGCAAAAATTACAGAGCAGACCAGATCTGCCCTCTGATTCTGAGGTTTCAGCTGTTTACTGGGGCCTATTTACTTTCCCATTTCTTTTTTCCCTCGATTACATCTCCCCACAATCAGTATAACCCATTCATATCCAAATCTTTAAAAATTTTATCCAAGTCTTAAAAAAATAAATTTTCTCAATTAGATTTTTTTATTCCCAAAGTTCCTAAGAACATACTTAGCATTAATTTGTTCAGTGGATACATCTTCTGTAACAGTCATGGTGATAGGTAGTAAAAATATAAACACAACTGAAACATGGTCCCTGATTTCCAGGAAAAGCTTTCTTGTGCTGCAGAGACAGAGGGATAAATGATACATTTTAACCACTGGAACACAGACAGCTGCATTACTCTCCCTCCTATGAGGGGTGGTGGTGGTGGGGACTCCAAAGAAAGGCTGCTGGGGTTTGAGCAGGGGTTGAGGGATGGCACAGACATGGTGCCATGTTCAGTGAGATATGAGAGAAAATGAACAAAAAATATTAGGTTGTAGAGATGGACAGGGTTTGGGGTATTGAGGCACATTGTAAAGGACTTTATATGCCTAACTAAGAAATTTGGGATTTTACAGGAAATTTATTCTATTTTTCCCAAACCACTTCTTTCTATACCCAAAACTTTGATAATTTTACCACAAAAGTCACCACACTCAATATTCAGATACATTAAGTACTCCTTAAATTGTGTATAGTATAAATGTGTATGTTTTCAAATTTTATTTATGTTTTTATTTATTCCTTTGTTATTTTTAAAGAGATTTCAATAAGTAAAATGTGTCAGGCTTGAAAGTTATTTAATTACTGCTCTGAAGAACATTCCATTTCCTTCATAATCAATTAGAACAATTCTGTAATCTCCTTGACCTTTGCTTGAACACTGAGTGTTATTATTGCCAGAAATATGAACATCTTAGTAAAAATAAAGATTCTATTAACTTAGCTTCACAATTGTTCTAATCTCTAGCTCTACTTAAACCCAGCCTAGCTTTATGACTTTTTATATCCAGTACAGTAATATTGTTATAGATCCAATGTTTCTTACTAGTCCCATTTCTCGATTCTTTCTCAAATTTTACATTCAGACATTTAAAATGCCCTCACCTGTGCATTAACCTATCCTTTATTGAACACTCACTATGTGATAGGCACAGCTAAGTTCTAAGGCATAGCCAGAGTGGTGCTACCTTCCATCAGCTTATGATCTAGCTCCCTGGCCTGGAGAGAATCCTGCAGCAGTGGCTGGAGCAGCTTGGTAGTGCTGAGACTTAACCCCTGCACCACCAGGGAGACCCCAAAAAAGTCATTCAATTTGCACTCCAGTTTATGATCTAGGGGGAAGCAGACATGAAACTAGGGGTCCCATAAGAGTGTGGTGGGATCTACACATGGGAAAAGGCATAAAGACATCTCAGTTAAATTCAATTTGTAAAACAACAACAACAACAAAAACCCAACAAACAAATTGAATCACTTTTGGAGGAGACTTTTGAAGAATTTTTTTTTCAGATTTTTTACAATTTATTTATGCATGTAAGAACTGGGGTATAGGCAGGGGGAGGGGAAGAAATTCAGGGAGACAGAGTTGGGGGGCAGAACAGGCGGATCTACAGAAATACACTGCTGAGGGGAGCAGCCGGCAAAACAGGAGAGGTCTGCAGCGCCATGTGGGAATCTCCCTGGCTGGCGATCGTGGAGGCTGTGGTTGCTCACAATTAGATCAATGATCTTGCCCAAAGGCTATGGCCTCTAAGAGTTGGAATCTCTGCTTGAGAGTGTTATTTTAAAACACCTGTTTTTCAATGCTAACCAGCTACCTTGCTATTTACTTACAGCATTTGCCACAGTCTTTGAGTTTTTCAATTGTTAACTTGCCTTGTGTCATTATATGTGCATATCTTTACTTTCTAAGGATATAAGCTTACAAAATCACAATCATTTTATTATCTTGAGAAGCCAGTCAAGAAGGTATCTTTATCCTAGATAAATAAATAAAACGGATTGTCTATATAAATATGAAAACATACAGGAAAAAAAGTAGTCAGAAATTCCTTTAGTAACAAATGAAGCAATTTTCAAATTATGTGGAGACTGAGGAAAAGAAAGCGATGAAAGGTGAGATTACTTGCTCACCATGGAGTACCCAGGAGAGCAGCTCTGCTTTGTCCTTGGACAGATGCCATCACCTCAACAGGAAGCTGAAAATCCTAGAGGACCAGGTTTTGATGGGAAGCTCAGATTTTGTAATTTTTAGCCTATCCTTTAGCTACCCAATGTTGAAAATATATTTGGATTATATTAAGAATGAGTTTTGGGCAATGCTACCCTTCTATTTCCATGGCTAAATGCTGTATGTGAACAAAAATATGTGTCTCAGAAGGAGCTGACTGCAGGATGCAGCAAATGCACAAAAGCAGCTATGTGGATTTGGGGTTCAGGACATAGCTTTAAACTATAAAATTTTTTGTGAATCTAGGAAAACCTCATTTAAAAGAAAAATAAACTTAACCAAAGACATTCATTCAGTGGCCACTTGCAGGATAAAACAAATCCAAAGCTGAGGCTCTTTACACACGTACCCCAGTCTCAGTTATTTAGCTCTCTTGGCCCCAAATCTCTCTCTCTCTTTTTTAAGATTTATTTATTTATGCATACAAGCTGGGGTACAGGCCAGAGGTGTGGGGTGGCGAGAGGGTTCCCCAGAGACAGAGTAGGGAGCAGAACAGGCAGATCGACGGAAATACACTGCTGAGGGGAGCAGTGGGCGAGGCAGGAGAGGTCTGCTGTGCCATGTGGGAAGCTCCCTGGCTGGGAATCAACCTCAGGCTCCGAGGTGGCCCTTCACGGTGGTAGCGCTGAGACTTAACCCCTAGGCCAGGAGGGTGGCCCACTTAGTGAGTCTTAAAGGAAAAACTTCCTCTATCCAAATTCAAGATAATAAACTATTCGGAGACCTCATATGTAACAGGGTGATCCCCAGGAAAAGGGGAGGTTCCAGGTTCCTGCCCCACCCAATAGAGGATGGAGCTGAAGAGGGAATAAAAGAAGCTGGAGAGGAGACTGGGAGAAGGAAGGAAAAAGCATCGAGAGATAAAAGGGACCTGAAAGAGGCACATGAAGCAGAGAGAGATATGTGAAGAAAGTTCTCGCTTCTTGGTCCTGCAATGGTCGAAACAGATGTGAGTGAGAGACCTGTTGGAAGGTTGACAAGGCAGTGTTTATCTTGATTTTGCTCATTCTGTTCCAGACATGCTGGGCCTCTTCTGCCCCTTTCCTATGGGTTCCCACTAGGAGGTACATTAGACTTGTGGTAGGCTTTCAGGAGGCTGTGGCCCTGTTTTGGCTGGACATTAACCCTGAGGGGACATTTACCCACGAGGGGGACATTTACCCCATGGGTAACTTCGGGTCCTGGATTTGGAATCTATATTCTTTGTCTTTTATTTGTTACATACTAATTGTGTTAAAGTTTCTTTCCATTGGGGGCCTCCCTGGTGGCACAGGAGTTAAATCTCAGTGCTATCAAGTGATCACCAGCCACTTTGGCATGAGTTCAATCCCTGGCCAGGGAGCTAACCACATGGCGCAGCAGGCCTCTCCTGTCTCGCCCACTGTACCACAGTTCTTGTATGCATACATAAATAAAAATAAATCTTTAAAAAAAGTTCCTTTCCATTAGTGGGCTTGTGCACTAGATAGAGTATGTTTTGTCCTGATGTGGTGGATGGCAGAACCTATTTAGAGCAGGCAGGTTTGGGGCTTCTGGGGTTCCTCTCTCCCTGTCCTGTAACAACATTTGTCCATCTCAAAGTTAAGCATAGCTGTTGAATGATTGGTGTCAACCTATGTATTGATTATATGTACATGTGCATATATGTATAATATATATTCGGTTTTGTATATGTATTTTATATGCATACAGTTATATACAGTATGTGTGTCATATGCATAAACACACATACATGTACATATACATATTTATATTGTGTATATATACACCATATATTTAATATAGAGTATATGTAATGTATTCAAATGAGCCAAGTCATCTTTGTCTAGTACTTTGTATCTGATGATCTCTTTTTAATATCTATTATAAATGAAATATTATAATAAATTACTTCCATATTTGGAATCTGCTACTATTATTTTATAATCTGGGCTAAAAGTTACACTTCCTATGGACATGCTAATTTATTTTGACAGGTAAATTTCTTTGTTTAGAAATGAATACGCCAACAACTTTCTAGACATGAGCTTGCATTTACAACATACTATATAGATGGATTAAGTATAAATAAGGACAAAATATATGGACTCTGTTCTCTTTAAATTTTAAATAGGTTGAAAACTAAAGGAATCAAAATCACTACTGACAAAATGTTTTACTAGATTTTGTCAAAATCAAAATGTTGATGGAAGTAGGCTTTACAGGTTAGTTTGCTAAAGGTGTTGTGTGAAAACAAATCACAAATAGTCTAACTTTCTCTACTGCCTACTTTGGACCTATTCTCCCTATCAGCCTTCAAAAGAATAAAACAAATAATGAGTAGTTTAGATCATCTATCAGATATGGATGGTTGGCAAGGATTCCATAGCAGAAGTAGGGAACAGATGTTTAATTCTAATACACCTCACTAGCAGGGCAAGTTTTCCAGGCAGGTTTTGCATTGGTCGTATCCTCACTGTGTCCATGGACTGAGAAATGAATTTAACATTCCACAGTAGTGTTTGGCAAGGTAGCTCTAAACAAATACATATAACCTCCTTGTGCTCAAAGAAAAAGTTTTATATATTAACTTATTTTTTTTAAAGAGGGGATTTTTGGTCAAATATGACTAAATGTTCATTAAATTCCTAAGTAAAAAAAAAAAGGTTTTTATTTTAGTACCACAATTTTAGCAAGAAGTTTTATCAGGAAATTCATAAAGTGATCTAAGATTTATGAGTATTTCTTTAACCTTTGCACAAACCATTAATCATCTACTCTTTAAAACATAATGTTTTTTTCAAATAAAATCATAAAGTATTTCCATTAAGATTTGGTAGTAGTAATATCAATAAACATTCAGATTAATAAATACAAAAAAAAATTTCTGGGGGAATGATCTTGGTAATGAGCCTAGAAAAATAAACAACATAGAACTGATTACACACCAGTATTGAATTGCAAACATTTAAAGTAAAATGACTAACAACAGGAAAATGATAAATCAGTCAATGTTCCAAAATGATGTCAACTTTATATGCCGTGATGAACTTTTCTACTTGGGTTTCTTAAAGGAAATTCCAGCATTAAATGATCTACTAGGAATTATTAAAAATTAAGCTGACAAGGGGTTTCCTAGACTTTGATATTGAGTTTATAATCCCAAATGTTTGTGGCAACCCTATATCCAACCTATTGCAACTTAGTCATAATAGCAAATCTATGACGTGTGTGCTTCTAACAGGAGATAATATAAAAGCTGTAAGAAGAAATGTTCTAAAAAATATGTTTTTGTAGACCAGGCTGTTTTTCTCATGACCAAATATGGTCAAGAGGGTGAAAAGTGAAAAAGAGGATAAGACTCCCACAGGACAAGATTCTGTGGTAACAAGTGCTCATACTCAAATAAAATTCTTAATCACTTCACTCCCTAAAGTAGTGGGATAGATTGCTTCATACCCCCATCAGTTAAGGGTGAGTAATAAGAGAAAGTCAGCTTGAAGTAACTGGTACCCAATTTTTCTCAAGTCTTTTCACATTTAGCAGAGATAATGAAAAAGATGTTTGAAGTTTAAACAAGATAAGAAAATAAGTTAAGAAATTATATTTCTTTATTCACCCCATTCATTTATCTATTTACTCACTCCACAAAGTCTTGGTGATCATCTTCCGTGGACAGTCACTAGCTTTCTCTCTGCAGCACTGAGCAATTTTATATGCCAGGCACCTTATTCCAAAAATGGCACACCTTGAGAAAGCTGGCATGCCCAGCTTGAGAGGAGGCCACAGTCTGATAAACTTTTCCCTCTGTTGACACTTTTTTCCCATTGTTATCTCTTCCACCAAGAGGTATCTACCATTGCATTAAAGCAGGAGGTTCGGCCCCTGACTTTATTATATGAAATATTCTGAAGGCAGGCAGTTGAAATTCCATACCTGGGGAGATTTGGGAGCCCATTAGTTACTCAATGAATACCTGTCAGTCCTTTAAGAATAGAAAGAAATATAGCACTTACAGGGAAATTCTCCTCAAAACAAAGAAAAAGAGAAAAGAAATTAAAAATGGAAAAAAAAAAGAACTTTAAAAAGCAAATGAAGATGAAGAAGGGTAAAAAGTAAAAAATATATATAATGGAAAGGATAATGGAGATGAATTTGTGTACTCAAATTGGAATTGATATTAAAACCCCCATGAAAGAATTGAAGGAACAATCTACGCAGTCCATCATATCTCAAGTTCAACTTACACACAGCCTAAAAGAACGAGTCTTATTTCATTTCCATCATGAAAAATCTGGGGTAGCTGCTGCATTATACGATCCTCATCAGTCACTGACATGGTCCTCAAGTAAATAATGATCTCTTGTTCAGTGTGATGCTGCTGCCAGTAATGAGCATATAATAGTGATATATTAGCATGTTAAATAATGACATGCAAAGTTACAGAATATGTGTTGATGCCATGTTGCTGCTAACCTGCTACTTGCAGTAAATTTGTCATTTTCAACCCAATTTGTTGTCCATATGGAAAATTTAATTTTGTCCTGCTTCCTTCACTCACTTTCAGCTCTGGATAATCACCAACGTCTTTGGGTTCTCCCTCTCTCCCTCCTTTTGCCACTTCCTTTAATCATTCTATCACTAAGAAAACCAGACATGTAGTTGGCAATGGGCACACAGATAGACAAAGGAAAAGTCTGCTCGGAGACCTCACACTCACTTTGAAGTCTGCTCCTCTGGGAGAAATCTAGGTCCAGAACCATATTTATATTTGTTATGCAGGCAAGGCAACAAAAGCACTTAGAGTGCAGGGATGGAGAAACATATGGGAAGGCTGGCTATTCAAGGTCTCTGGTGGGGTGGTGAGGCATCTCTGATGGAATGAGCTTTCAAAATCATCAGAAACTACAACACAAACAGTGTACCACATGACGCCATCTGGAAAAAGGCCTTCAAAGTTCAAAAGAAAGGAAAATGGCTTAACATTCAATCCACAACTAAAGTTTAGATGATCATGAAAGTCACATGCTTAAGATTAGCTGTTGTGTGATTAAAAATGCTATGTGGAGTCTTTCATGGAAAGAACGTGTTCTGGGGCTAAAAGGCTATGAGTGTAGCACAAGTTGCCTAGAGGAGATGACTTTTGATCCTTATTAGAAAATATATTATTATTCAAAGTAACCTTTCACTTGATTTCATCTCTGCAACAATTACATGAGTTGGGTTGAGACTTTCCAACTCTACTGATGGAAAAAAAAAATGAAGGCAAGGCATGTGACCAATATTTCATCTTCAGTTATTAGGGGATACATCCAAGGGTCCTGTTTCTTGATTTAATTTCTTTCTTTTGTACTATTTGATCTCACTGCTTGAGAAATAAAAGGAAACACAGATGATTACAGACAATGAAAGAACACTTGCATGATGGTATTTGTTAGAAGTTAGGTCTTATATAGGTCCCCATGGAGTATATAAGTTCCTTCCCTTTGTAGGCAAATGTACCTGAGCTGAAGAGGTAATAAAATGAATTAGAGTCACTCTCATTTTAATGGTTTCAAGTCACCTAGGCAATGAGGTTGTTCTGCTGAATCACCCCAAAAAAAAATTCTGAATATTCTACAATAAGAAGGTTAGTCACACGTCCAAAATGTACAGGTGTATCCCAAAATGTAAAAGGTGTACTATCATGGTACAAGAATTAAAAACAAAACAAAACAGTGCGTTTGACTATTTTAGATATCACATAGACTTTGTATCAAATAGTGGTGGCTATCATAATAATTCATGTATTTTCATTTTTACTAACTTTTCACCTTCAAAGAATATCAAGTGCAAAATCTTTTTTGGTTATATTTTTTAAATGTCTTACATTTCAAGACCACCTTTAAAACAGAGATCACTCTTTGGACTCAGAACTTCAACGGGCAGTTATTCAGCTAGAATTTATTATCCTTTTTATTTTATACGTACCTCCTATTTTGAGTAATATTAATGTATATTTGCCAAAAAAGTAACATAAATGAAATAAAATTTAAATTTTCTTTATAAAATATACTAATTTAATTCAAAATGGAACTGGTTAAAAACAGGTAGATAATTATATGATGTGGCTATGAATTAAGTTTGTAAATTTCAGTACTGGAATAATTTTGTCAGGAGTTAAATGCAAAATAATTGATTTGGGACACCTCCTTGCCCTGTAAGTGTTATCCTTTGAGAATGAGGAACTAATGGAAGAAGGTAGTCCCTGGCAGCTGGGAAGTGGTCTGGCAGCCTCAGTTAGGTCTTGGTGTTGCCAGGAGCTGATCTGGCACCCACTGTTAAGCCCTTGTATTCTCCCGTTGAACATACGCAATTTTATGGAACACCAACATTACACAAAGTCATTCAGTGATCATGCTGGATGAAAACAAAAAGACTTCTCACAAAAGACTAACCCACAAAAATGACCAAGAATGTTCTCATCCTAGCCAAAAAAAAGTGGTTATTCTTTTCGTCTTACCATATTTCTCCCACCTTCTAGACAAAATTTATTAAAATACATAATTAAAGAATTACTCCCCCTTCTTAATGGCATCCAATCCATGCATTAGACCCACTTTCTGAACCTCCCCCAATCACCTAACACAACTTCAAATCCTAGAAGTGATTTCTGACGCCATCATTCCTAGGGGGTCTCAAGGATTTCCATGCTGTGTTCTCCTTCATTTCAGTGAGCCAATAACGGAAGTTTGTGTAGCTAGAATTGTGTTCCTACTGTTCCTAGGTGAGAGAGGGGTGCTATGTTGTAGGCACTGTGTTAAATGACCAGTGCAGAAATATTAATCGCTCTCAAAAATGACTCACATTTTGAAACTAATGTCTAAGTAGAAAAAAATCATTAATATTTGTCATTATTTACAATTACAATATCCTTTTCATTTACCTAGTGAGTTAATTATTCACCAAGCATGACTAGCCCAAGCTGGCCCCCTCTCCTTCTCAAAGCATTTCTGTTAAAATAGAAACAAAACAATAAAGTTGTAATAATCAAAATTATAATAATTACTGTTTTGCCTGCCAACATATCTAACTTTGTGATAGCTGATTTTATATAATAATTATTATAATCCTTATTATAATCCTCTGAGATAGGCACTATTATCCCCATTTAATAAAATAGGACCCCGAGTCTGGGAAGGTTCAGTGACTTGCCTTGAAATAATCACCTGGTAAGTTGTTAGGGCAAGAGATGACTCAAGATCTGAATGACCTTCAGGTTTATGCCTGCTTGATCTCCTTCTCTGTCTCATAACTAAGAAGGTCAACTGAAACTGCAAAATTGACTAAAAATAAGAAAAACAATCACATTTTGACCTTCATTTTAGTATTATTTAGATAACTCTTGTTTTGAGTTACTTAGTAGAGAGATGAAAATGTCTTGAATCATAGACTAGACATCCATATGTAAAATAGTATATAAGGTATCTAATAAGAGAAAATTTATTACTAATATTTAGTAGAAATTCTAGACAAAAAAAAAAAACTATGTAAGGCAGAAAATGATAATTGAGGGCAAAAGATTGGATTCATTGATTAGTGAAAGACTTTGCTTCCTTGATCTCCTAATATACTCATTTTTGTCATCCTTCCCCAGCGGGTCTATTAGTTTTAAGCAGCTATCAATTAACCTAAGGAAATCTCAGCTACTCTCAGTTTACAGTACTTCTCCTCCCCCAAAAGTTCTATCTTTACTGAAATCATAGACAACACTCACAAAATACATCTTTATGACTCAAAACAATCAGTCATAAGACATAAAATGTTTTGTCTCCACAGATATGTACACAGTATTTCTTGTGCTCAGATCTACACTGGTTACCCTGCATGACTTTTCCCCAAATCCCTGTGATGCAGGAAATAATCGTACTCATCATAGAGCTTCAAAATGTCGAGTAATCTACCCAAGTTCAAACAGAGAACAGATGGCAAAACTGTGCAATTTGAAACTGAACTTTCAGATACTGTAAGAGGAGCTAGAGAGCAGACATATGGAAGGTTCTTGAAGGCCATCTTCCCTGGAGCTAGAATTTAGAGTGGTTCTGACCAAATGATGGGCAGAGAACACAAGAGAAGATCCAGACCTGGTCTTAGTTCTTCTTATTCACCAATGACTTTGATGGACTTCAGGTAGTATGGCTGATCTGTAGAGAGTGAACTTTGGGGGAGGACCTCTGAAGGCCAAGGAGCAGAGCTCAGCAGGAAGGTTCCCTTGACCCTGCATATGGGAACTATATGTCTAGTGCTGACTCGCCTGTCTGTCTCAATGCCAGGAAACCTGAACGTGCATTCCAGAATGTATTTGGATACATTGCAAACAAATGTCAGAGCAGGCATTGCACCCCCCACTAATGTACATTTGCAGGTCAAGAGGGTGATGCTGGAAAAGATTAATCCATTGCTGAGTATTATCCATCAGAATGCTTTTAAATGTTGGCATATAGGCAGCTAATAGATTATATACCATAAACACAGCTGTTGGAAGGAAAACAGCATTTCACAAGTCCTACAATTAAAAAATCTAATCTCCACAAGTAGCAACATAAAAGAAAGGGGAAGGGCAAGGACAGAGGAAGACAGAGCTTCTTTTCTGGGAAAGGCTTCTCTGTCTCCTAGGTCATACATCTTTGAGTCCTGCTGAGTACAGAGTACTCCTCCTGCACTCTGGGTACAGCAGCGTCAGAAAGGTCTGCCTTTTGTTGAGCTACATGTGGTAAAGGGAAAATGGGCTTGGGAATAGAGGGAAAAAGGAAATTTTATCTCAGACGTGTTTTTTTCACAATGTATTAGTTTATGTGTTAGTTTGCATATACAGTCATAGCATTGGAACAACCAAAAAATTATAAAACAAACCAACTATATATTCTTATTGTCTTCTGTAATAATTATACCAAACTACAATATCAGTAATTTTATCCTTCAGTAATAAAAATGCAACATTTTTCAATTTTTCTCAGTATTTCACATATATACATGTATCTCCCCACAAGTTGGAATCATACAGTGTGTACTGATTTTATACATTATACTTTATAGCTGCAGAATATTTTGTCAGCTGGATAGAGTATAATTTATGTAACAAATTCCACATTACTATGTTTTCTGGGTTTTCCTGATTTTCAAAATTATAAACAGATATCCTTGCATGTAAATTCATGTGTGCATTTCTGATTATTTACTTCATGTATATTTCTACAATAGAACTACTGGGAGAAACAATAAATATTCCAAATGTGCTTATTAATAATTGCTTTACATTATTATGAATGGACCTTCAAATAATACAGAAAAATTAAATTCAAAATCATTTTAAATTTTAGCACTATCACAATTGTGTCAAATATTATAATTTTGTTTGATATTTTTTAGACTTCAGAAGACTAGACATCCTGGTATATGTTTATAAGCATGAAATATACTATGCATGCCCTTTTGAATTTGCTTATTTTCACTCCACAGTTTGTCATAGTTCTTTCCATACTATTAAATAGAAATTTAACACATCTTAATGGAAAAAGACAGTCCATTTTATGAATGGAGAATAATTTACTTAACCAGTCTTAACTGATGAACTTTGTTTTTGTTTATTCTATTAAAAACAATGCTACACAAACACATGCATGTGTGTGTGTGTGTGTGTGTGTGTGTGTAGTTATGAATATAAAATATAGCTCTTCGGATTTCTGACCAATTATATCTTTGGTATAAGTTCATTATACTATTACTGAGATAAGAATATATACTTACATAGATATCTCTGTGTGTTCATGTTTACTAAAGGATATATTTAATTATACAATGTATCATATTATATTGCTTATAAAGTATAAATAAAATTTATATTCTGTTAAAAATAGCTCAAGTATATTAAAATGTCTGTTAAAACTATATTTTCAATATTTAAAATTTTTACTACTTTGAGAGGTTAAAAAATGATATTAATCTTTTATAGTTGTTGGAATTTGTATGATGCTAAATAATTTCTTCATTGTCAGGTTATAAAGTATGTTCACTATAAAATATTTTCCTCTAATACTTTTTAAACATTGAATTCAGTATGAGGAATGAAGTGGATGTCAAATTTATTTCTCCAAATGGCTGCTTAGTTTTCTCAACAATGTTGTTGAGAGTCCCAATTATATTGATAGTCTCAACTTTCCCATCTCGATTAGTTTGCTAGGATTACCATAACAAAGCACCAGAACTGATTCGTTTGAATAACAAAATGTATTGTCTGAAATATGAGATCAATCAAGGTTCTGGCTGGGTGGGCCCTAAGAATCTTGAGGAAGAATCTGTTCTATACCTCCTGATAGTCTCTGGTGGTTTTTGGTAATCTTAGGCATCCCTTCACCTGTAGAAGCATCTCTCAATCTCTACTTTTATCTGTACATGGCATTTTTCCCTGTGTGCATTTTTATGTTCAAATCCCCCCTTCTTGTAAGGACATCAATCATACTAGATTAGGAGTTTCCCCTAGTCCCTATGACCACAGCCTAATTTAACTAATTACATCTATAATAACCCTATTTAAAAAGGTCACATTTTGAGATAACTGGAGTTGAGGATTTCAATACATGAATTTGGGAGAGACATAATTCATCACATAAAAACAATCTTTAATATCACAAGTCTTGTTCCTTTGTGTCTGTTTCGCTAGAAAGAATTCTTTCAATAATTAAATTTTAGCGTATCTTAATATTTGATAGGTGAGTCCTTCTATTACATTCTGCTGAAGATTTTTTCTATATAATCTATGCTTATTTTTCCAAATGAATACCAATATCGTTTAGTCAAGTTTCTAAAACATGCCATTGGGATTTGGGGGGCGGGGAAGTTTTGAATTTATTGGTTCCTTTAGGGAGCAGTTGCATGTTGATGATGTTGATTCTTCTTTTATAAGGAAATTATATCTTTCCTCACTTTTTAAGTTTTTATTCCTGTTTCTCAGTTATGTTACAGTTCTTTTTGTACAAATTCTGTATATATCTTAAGTTTATTTCTATGCTGTTATTATTGTGATGATTGTGAAAAGGGTGTTTCTTCATTTTGTTTCCTTAGGTGGCTATTGCTGGTGTACAAAATAATCACTGGAGTATTTTTGGATATTGACATTGTTATTAGTCTTATACTGAACTCCCTTATGTATTGCCTTTAATTTCCAAATACACAATTATACCATGTTAACAAATATTTCAAATGTAGAAAGGGATGTCTCTTCAACAAAGGGTGCTGAGAAAAGTAGACAGTCATAGGCAGATGAGGGGACAAAGATGTGGTATATATACTAAAGGAATACTACTCAGCTATTAAAAAACACTGTCATTTGTGACAACATGGGTGGTACAGACGGGGACTATGCTAAGCAAAATAAGTCAGAAGGATAAAGACAAATACTGGATCATTTCACTCCTGTGGAATATAAAGAAACGAGGGAACAGAAAAAAACAAAACCATGCAACCCTAGAAATTTGACTAAATTGAGATGACCACAGGAGGAGGGCTGAGGAAGGGGCCCAATGTACTATGGTGGGGGATTATGGGTACTCTGGTAGGGATGGTGTGGTATTATACGTCTTAAGAGGTGTGAACCTATACTCCCGAATCATATGCAGTGCTGTAAGCCAATGTTACCTTAATAAAATGTAGAATACTTTTCAAAAAGCCAAGTATTTCACATTCTGTGTTTCACTTGTCATTTTTCCCATACACTTTCTAGTCACATCTATAGTTTGATTTTTATGGTACTTTGTTTTTATTCATGTGTGCTTTTTGCATGGCTAGCTATTCTGCGTAATCATTTTAGTATTAGTTTGTGGTATTTGTAGTATTTCTAAGTCCTTGGATATCAAAAAAATATTCATTCTTCATATACGCTGAATGTTGGTTTGTCTAGGCATAAAATTCTAAGTTTATTATGATCATATAGCAGTGCCAATGAGATGTGTGATGTCAATCCAATTTTTATCCCTTTGAGATATAAAAATTCTTTTATAATTTTCTCCTTGTCCTTGAAATTTTTAACTGTGGTCAAAATATGTGTGGATATGTGGGTCAATTAAATTCATTCTGTTTTACATTTGGTGATTCCTTCAATCTAGATGAGATTCTTAGTTCTTGCATTTTACTCTTTTCATTTATTGACTGTAGCTGACATACATGTTGAATGAATTATATGTGCATATATATACATAGTGCATAATGAAGTTGAATCTATATAATTTTGAATATATATATAAAGTTATGAATGTATATTATATATGACTGCTGAATATATATACAATTTTGTCATTGAAGTTTAATTTATGTATGGTTAAATGCATAGATGTTAAGTGCATGTTTTGATGAATTTTATAAAATGCATACTATCAAGATACATAAGATTTCCACTATGGTCAAATTGTATCCCCTCAAAATTCTTATATTAAAACCCCAATATGACAATATTAGAAGTTGGGACCTTTAGGAGATGCTTAGGTTTAGATGCGGTCATGATGGATTAGTGACATAAGAAGAGATACTAGAGTGTGCTCATTCTCTCTCCAACTAAATAGTCCATATAAATTTCATGTGAAATGACATTTATCTGCAATCCAAGGAGAGAGTTCTCACCAGACACTGTCCTGGCAGGCACCTTCTTCTTGGAATTTCTATCTCTAGGACTGTGAGAAATAAATTCCTATTACTTAAGTTTTCCAGTCTATATTTTGTGTCATAACCTAAGTTGACTAAGACAGTTTTCAATATCTTAATGTCCATTTCCCCCACAACCATCCCAAAAGGAGCAACATACATCTGACTTTCTTTTCCAGAGTTTAATTTTGCTTCTTATAAAATTTCTTAGAAAATCAGACTATGTATTTTTCTATTTAATTATAGAAAAATAATTCATTTGTCAGTAGTATATCTTTTTTATTACAGAGTAGTATTTCCATATAGATAAAACATAATAATATGGTTATACATTCTGCCGTTGGTATTTTGGTTTGGTACCATTTGGTAGCTATCATGAATAAAACAGCTATGAGTATTTTTTTTAAAGATTTATTTATTTATGCATACAAGCTGGGGTACAGGCCAGAGGCATGGGGTGGTGAGAGGGTTCACCAGAGATGGAGCGGAGAGCAGAACAGACAGATCAACAGAAATACACTGCTGAGGGGAGCAGCAGGCAAGGCAGGTGAGGTCTGCCGCGCCATGTGAGAATCTCCCTAGCTGAGAGTCGAACTCACCTTGCTGCTGCCGACAGCTCCACAGCGCAGCGCTTAACTGCTGAGCCACCAGGGAGGCCCAGCTAAGAGTATTCTTAGGAAAGAATATTTTTAGCCATGTATTTTTACTTTCTATGGATTAATTGATGAAATTATAGAACAGTTTTTTTCATAAAGAGGTATATTTTTTTAAGTAAGACACTCAGTATAGTTTTCCTAAGTGATTGTACACTTTGCAGTATCCCCAACAATATATGAGAATGCCAGTGCTTCATATCCTTACCAACATTTGGTGATGTCTAATTTTAGCCATTTGGGGGGGAGTGCACAGTGGTAACTAATTATGTTTTATTTATCATTTTCTTGATGCATAATGAGTTTGAATCAGGTTTTGTGTGCTTATTGAATTGTCATACAGTTGTCTTTGTGATATATCTGTTCAAGCCTTTTGTCCATTGTTTATTGGTTGTGTTTTTGGCATTATTTAACTACTTTAGTTCTTTATATAATTGGGACAGAATTTCTTTGTATGATTTATTGATTATGAATTTTTTTCCATTCTGTGGTGTGTGCATGCATTTTCATAGTGGTATTTTAAACGAACAGAGTTTTTAATTTTGATGAAATCCAAAATATCTTTTTTTTAAGTTAGTGCTTTCTCTGTCCTATTCCAGACAGCTTTATTACCTCAAGTTAATGAAAATATTCTATCTTCTTTTAAAGGATTCACACTTTAGCTTTTACATTTAAGTTTGCGATTCATCTCAAATGAAGTTTAAGTAAAATGGTAGATTCAGAGGTTGATTTTTTTTCCCCTAGTAATATTTGGGCATCTAGATGATTCAGTATCATTTGTTGAAAGGTGTTTCTTTTCCCCACTGAAGTCCCTTGGCAGATTTGTTGAAAAGCAATTGCCTATATATATGTATGGATATATCCCTAGTCCACATTCTGTTCTAGATATCTTTCAGTCTGCACTTAGGCCAAGTGATGGGTACAGAAATGTGGCTCCTGCTCTCCAGCAGCTCATGTTCTAGAATAAAGTAAGCACAACTATATGAACTGTATAAAGTAAGCACACCTTGATAAGCCCTTCCTGACAATCTCAGAGACTCTCTATGGTCCAATGATTTCCCTTGCTCCACAACAGATTGCAGAATCCGTGGAATGCTGTTTACCTTGGTTGACAGCAAAATCAAGTCTTAACTGCCAGATGGAGGTTGGCACCATTTAAAGTTACCAAGTAGGCCAAAGCTTCTCGCTGGCACTGGACCTCGACTGTGCCTTCCCTTTCACATTTCTTCCAACATCTATTGTAATCTTAAAAATAGAAACACATGCCTCTGCCAGTCCCCCCTATAGGATCCCAGATGAGAAAACCCTCAAGAAAAATAACAAAATGCAATTTGAATCAAAGTGTGTGCAGCTTCCCAGACACGCCCGGCTGGAGCGGGGAGGAAGCAGCTGGGAAGATGCTGACAGCCCACCGACAATGAGACCGCGGGGTTCACTGCTGGGAGACTTCTGCTATCACCCTCCTCTCTGTTTTCCACATTGTTCCCCTACTCCAAGGTTTGCCCTAAATGAAAAGAGGCTTTGGATGTGGCCTCAATAGAACAGAGTAGCTGTTTCTTACTCAACACTCAGCCCCATTTGTCCCTGTGGGTTTGGCTTTGGGGTATCTTTCTCCTTTAAGAAGAACAAGAGTCTGACTGATCCACATGATTGGAAGTAAAGATACAACAAAAAACTGTGAGGCTCTTTCTCTTCTGTGGTGCTAGATTTCCCTTGCCCTCTAAGTTTTTACTCCCTTCTCTCCCTGGGAAGAATTTTATAATCTCTATTACATTCATTGTTTGCTTATTTCATAGGTAGGAATTTAACAGGAGGGCAGAGGGTGAAGTATATCAGCGTGTGCTTATATCACACTCTGTGTGCAGCCCTGATAGAAATCAATGGGTACTCTTATCTTCACGACAATTTGCCTTTTACTATATTCACACACAGCAAGAGGCTCTGCTGAAGGAACTTGTGCTTACTTGTCATATTGTTTATAACCTTTAACAAAATAAAATGTTCCTGGCTGAATGATGTGTAAGCCCTCAATAAGCTGATTCTGAGAACTTTTTCTGACTCTATTTACCACTAGTCCCTCGATGCAGCCAAGCCCTCACTGGTTTATTTCTCACGTTTGTTCTGGGTTTGCATCCCTTATGCCATTACTCAAAATGAGAGTCAAAAAGTGCTGGCATAAAGCACTCAGCTCAGAGGGACTTGAGTGGGAAAGATACTTTAAACAGGTTAAGGAACTTATGCAATATAATATTTATATCATTTTAGCCTTTAGCTTCAACATTTGTAAAATGAAGCTTCCACTGTGAACTGATCTTAAAAAGATGATGTCAGATATGGAGGAACCATACACAGATGAGGCACTCAATAAAGTTGTCCCATATTTTCAGAATATGTAAACATTCATTCTTCAACATGTAGATCATATAGCACCTTTTGCACAAAGAATCCACTGGTCACTGCTCTAGGGATAAAATTGTTCCCTCTTCTAAATGCCCATCTCACTTTGCTCTTATCTATTGTGTGGTTTACAAAAAAATCATTCTGTTTGTACAGACTAGGGCTTCAAAGTGAGACTGTATTGAAGTGTGTGTAGATAAAGGGAGAGGACTCCTAAGGGGGTCTTTGTGTATGGATTGCTCTACATGGGGTCTCCTGTTTTGGATGGAAGAAATATGCTCAAGCTCTAATTTCCTGTGCTGAATTTTATATCTTGTGTTCTTTTTCTTTAAGAAGGCCCTGAGTTGTGTAGGTTTCAGTCCCCACAAAGCCTAATTAGCATCTGAGGAGAAGGAGAGAGATGAGGCCAGTGGAGGAACTCAGAGTTAAAAGGAGTTGTGTTAATGAAAGAAATCACGCAATTTGGAACTAGTATGTTATTTGGGGATCTGCAGACAAAGTGTGGCAAATGTTGGGAGTATATACGCTCAAAATCCGTAACTCTTCTGGCAATATGAGGGTTTGCAGCAATGGAAGCAGGTACCCACAGTGCCCTTGGCTAGGCAATCAGCTTGCTCTTAATAGTAACTGACCTCAAGAGCAACTTCTCATCGTCAATCAACTGTCTCAGAGACACATTCCCTGACCACCTGTGTTAACAGCCTCCGCCAGCCTCAGGCTCATCTACTCCTAGTTGAGGCACTTGCCACTATCTAAAAGCATGACATATGCCTTTCCTCACCACACACACACACACACACACACACACACACACACACACACACCCCGAGCCATGGGTTTTTCCCATTGTGTTTATGGCTTAGTCCCTGAAGAAAGTTGGGAGCCTAATTTACAGGAAACAATAAGTATCTGAGGAAGGAATGAATGTGATGACTTCTCAAGGAGCTTCCTAAAAAGAAGATGATGACAAGGGAAGCTTAACTAGAAGAGGAAAGGCAGGTTAGATGCCTCCTAATAACTGAAACTGACAACCCAGTTTATAAACCCAGGAGGAGAACTCCTTTCCTAGAAAAGCTTGGCAGGACCCCACATCTGGATTTCCCATGGGAGGAAGTGGGCGACTTCATTCCTCATGGACTACAAAAGACTGGGGGCAATTAGGCTATATATGTGCTTAAGCTATTTTTTGTGGATCTTATCTTCCTTCTTAGGATGTTAGGAGAAGTTGGGACATACCTCAAATTACCCAAAGAACCTAATATAGGATTTTAGAGAAATTAGAGAACTAAATTCAAATTAAAGGGTGAATAAAAGAGTTAAAACGGTATCTGATATGGTTTATATAAACTGTGTGTTAGGCAGAAAAACAAAAACAAATTAAAAACAATAAACCAGAAAACCTCAGTTGTTGAAAGCATTGGGATTTTTCAGTACACTATATGGCATAAAAGATTTCTATTGGAAATTCCTGAGAAGGCATCCATTAGAAGGTAGGAGTCCCTTGCTGTGAAGTCTAAAACATCTCTTTTGCCACAAAATGACATGGTACACAAACTCAAATAAGTATAGCTGGTAACTTAGCAACCACAAATATTTACAAATATGCAAGTCAAGCCCCGTCAAAATATCAGGGTAATTATTGGCAAATTGTATAGCATGCAAATGCTTTGCAACCGTGCAAATGAGCCCTGTTGTGGGTGGCTGCCACAATTGCTCTTAACTGCTGCCTGGAAGTGTCTCTCAGCCTCCTGGGTTTTGTTGGATTGGATTGATGTGACATAAAATTACATTGCAGGCCAAGTGGATGTGTCATTTACCTGACCATGCTCTACCACCAGGGTCCTCCATTTGGGTGTCATGCTGGGTTAGCCTAGCTAACAAGGTACAGAAGGCAGAATTATTCACTAGATGGTCTCCCTCAAAAGACAGTCAATAACAAAAAAAAAAAAAAAAGGGACAGAATCTGGAAATTTATGGGCATCTAGATTTCTTTTAAATTCATTCTTTCACTAATTATGTTTATAAAGGAGTTTTATATTATACATCTTTAACCCTTTTAAATGAAAGAAAGGCTATGGTAAGGGAGAAAAACAGAGAAAGAGAAATAACAAGAGGGAAAGAGAGAGAGAACCAGAAAATCAGAAACACTGAACATATGTGCACAATGAGTAAGAGTTAGTGGAAATTTTAATACTAATTGACTGGTCTTTTATTTGTGAATTTGAATGATGCCAAAATGGGCAGGCAAAATAACCACATGCTGTGCCAATTAATAGTTGAGCTAGATCAACTAAGTTGCCAACCCACCTGAATGGGAAGGGGAAAAATCCTCAAATTGCATTACAATTATTTTGAATACCATTTCATACTCCCTACTCTTTGCAAACATTTTTTAAATTTATTTAAAGAGATCTCAAAAATAAAATGTATTGTCATTCTCCTTTTGCTATCTTGCCTCTCCTGTATCGTGAAGTTTACAGTTGGAACCAATTTATTTTGCTGTTCATAGTATTTCATATTCTTGGAGAAAAGAGTTTTTTCTGCCAAGATTCACACCAAAGCAACTTGATAATCCTGCCCTTGCAGGATCAAATGTGAAACTTAACAACAATGAAATTGTGCAACGTGCCCTTCTCTGTAGCCAGTCGAATGCAAAGAAACCTGAGTTACAGCACTTGTGAGGCTTTGCAAATGTTGAGGGGAAATAGTGGAGCACAGGGCTTCTGGCCACAACATCGCCTCACTAACCATTTGTTTTCTCATCTAAAACTCTAGGGGGAGGAAGAAAAGGCAAACACAGTCATCCCACCCCTCCTGTTTAAATGGGGCAGCCATGCCAGATATTCTGAGGAACTTATTCAGCCCAAGGCTAATAAGCTGAACAACTTGTTTTGGCTAGACATTCCTCATCTCCATATGGAATTGCTTGTGTGAGTTTTTGGACTATTATGTGGTCAAACGGAGGATGTTAGATGAGAAAAAAAATTCTCAGCACTTTCCTTTTTTCTCATACAAATCCACTTTCAAGGTTGAAGTACACTGCATGAATTGCCCAAATCCTTAGGCGCAAGACATCACAGAATATCACATAAGCACCAACTTTAATAGGTTTGAAGACATGCCTTCTAAATTGGGCTAAATTTGCTGATAAATCCACCATATCTAACCTTGCCTACTATGAAGCTTGCCTGCGGGTTTCTCTATAAGGAAGCATATTTTCACTGAACCAAAGAAAATCTTAATTACATATTTGCTTACCATGGAGAGCCATTTTACTTCTGAATAGGAGTCGGTAGCTGACAAAAGGTACGGAAAGAGTTGTTGCGGTATATTTTGCAGAAATCAATCAGAGGACGTATATGAAAAAGAAAAAAAACAGCCTACCAAATTTTACATAAGGTAAATTTGAGTCTAGGAAACTTCTTATTGAGCATCCTTTATGTCACATGGACATAAATATATCAGAATATTCTCTAATGCTTCTTAACATGACAGGTAAAGCTGCACTCTAACAAACTGATTCAATAGTTCTTGGGCAGGGCTCAGTTTTCTGTTTCTTAAAGGTTAGTATTCTCCTGTTTCTTAAACACTGTATAGAAGAATTACTCCAAAGTCCAGTGAGTTGAGGATTATTATTCCCTAATATTTATTTATAGTTTCCTTTTAAGGGATTAATCTGCCATGAGACTGCAGTGAATCAACAGACTTCACTGAAAGACATTGTTCATTCATTCACACATTCATTTATTCAGTCATCCATTCAGAAAGTATAAGTTGATAAGTTTTTACAGGATAATCACTTATCTAGGGGCTGTGATATAAATACTCATAATCATTTTAATAATGGCACCATAAGTTCCATTCCCAGTGACTAGCTGCTCTGACAACTCAGGCTGAGTTGAGATTCCATAGTCAAAAACCATTGCTATACTTTTCATCTGCCATCTCAAAGCTCAGAAAAAAATGTCTGTTTTATGCTTTGTTTTTTAATTATATTTGTATAAAATGCAATTTTATACAATTATAAAAATCACAAAAATATTTGTATAAATTAAGAAATAATTTTAAAGAAAACACCCATAAACTCCACTCAGGTTGAGACAGGAAGTTACAAACTCCAGAGGAATATCCTCTCCCCACGTGTCCCTTCAGATCAAAACCCTTTATTCCTCTAGAAGTAGCCACTCCTTTGAGTTTTGATCTGTATGTGTATGGAATCATACTGTGTTTTATTTCAAATCCTGCACTTTTGCTTAATATATTTTTAAATTTATCCATGACATTGCAAGTGTATCAATATTTATTGCTGTATAGTGTTCCATTGTGTGAAAATATCATGATTTCTTTAGTCATTCCATTATTGATAGATACTATGGGTGCTTGCAGTTCTTTAGCTATTACAAATGTTGTTACTAATAGTGGAGTTTCTGAATCATATTGTACACATACAATGAATTTTCATTACATTACCAAACTGTTTTCCAAACTGAATAAATCAAATTTACACTTTGAAAAACTTCTTGAGAATTCCTTTTGCTTCAAATAATTATCAACATTGGTATTGTCAGACTTTCAAAATTTTAACCAGTCTGAAGAATACAATTTGTTCCCTTACAGTATCTTTCAAAATTCATATAAGTTTATCTTTTTATATGAATTTCCCTTATCCATCTATGGAAATTCTTTTATTTTCTTCTACTGATCCACCAGGACATATCCATAATATATTAAATATCCATCTATATATTATTTCCTTTTTCTGGCCTCCCTTTTTCTATTTCTATGCCAGTTCACCTTGTCTTAGTTAGCTTTATATTGTATTCATATCTGGAATGCCAAGTCCCTTTACTTTGCTTTCCTTCTCCAACAACATCTTAGCAACTCTCAGTCCGTTATATTTCCAGATATTTTAGGATTAGCTGTCAAGTACTTTAAAAATCCTCTTGGGATTTAATTGAGATTGCATTTAATGTTACTAAGGTGCATATAAGGTTGATGGAGCTATATACAACCCTTAGCCTCTATGACCCAATACAGGGCAAATCTGGAGGCCCATATGAGTTCTAGATCTCCCTGTAGGGAAGGACCAAGGCCTTTCTTATGATTGAGTCACAGCTCAACTTCTTTCTTCCAATGCTCATCCCTTCACTCTCCCACAGATGAAGACAAATCTGCCTCAAGATCTACTTCCCACGAAATTCAAGTTGTGACACAGATTAGACACAGTCTGAATGTGAGCATTTCTCTATTTTAAAGCAAAGACCCATAAGCCCAACTCAGGGTGAGATATCTGACTCTAAAATCTGTATATTTTCTGAACATTTTATACTCCACCACAAAATCCCATATAATACTGCTCCTGACCAATATTTCTTTTTCTAGCAATATCCCAAGCATCTGGAAACCAAGCAATGAACACAGGACAGGTGACTCTTGCTTGTCCAAATAATGACTCATTAACTTTTTACCCCATATTTCTAATTCTTAATTCTACCAATTCAGAAATTTAGTGCTAACTCTGAGATGTAGTTTTTCACCCTGGAGCATCAACAATGTAAGACAAGCTGAGGCTACAATCTAGCAAGTTTGGAGTCTTTGTGAAAGAAGGCAAATGACAAAAGAAAAGGAACAAAATGTTGGCTGAAGGGATGATCCCAATTGTCAAGGGAAATATTTATAACTGTCATACAACAGAAATTCAGTAGATTTCTGAAATGACTTTTTACATTATGACATGCAATGATTAAAAGTGAATTAAATTAACTACAATTCCAAACAAGCAGGACTATCTTGCAGTAATATCTTTTAAATATATACTCTTTTGTGCAAATATTCCAGGGTTACTTCTTGTTGCATGGAACTAAAACCTTAATTAAGACAAAAATGTATGTACATTGGGATACTGTAATGATTAGGGGGTCCAGATAGGACAATAAGATAAACTTTTGCTACTTAATTTGTAAAACAAAAATCTTCAAGTTAAATATATTAGATGTGCCAGAAAAGCTTGAGATTAAGATCACCATTTTGATTCTGTTTTACATAATTTTCTCATTCTAAATCTACAGTTCCCAGAGCTTTACAATGCATCCAAATTCACTTCTATCCTCACACTGCTTAACATTTCTAAATTAATTCAGGATATCTTTTTTTTTTCACTCTTTTTTTAAATTTGCTACCACCTAACCTTTCTAACTTCTCATATACTCTTGTCTGGTAACAGGAGTGTACAAAAGTACATTACAGAGTATATTTAAGTGGAAAAATATGTCAGCAACCAATTGTAAGCAACTGAAATATTTTTGTAGTGGCAAAGGTTCACTCAATATTTAAAGAAATATGTAGATAAAAGTGTCCTATGCTCAATAATCATCAACAACAGTGGAGATTATCCTTGTGCTAATTACTCTATTCCCAACCAAATGGTTTGTTAATTTACCTGATGGCCAGTGTTCTGATTATGATCTTTTGACATATGCTCGAATTCAATGAAATTATAATCACTGCTATACAATAGATGGTTAATTTACTAAGTATGCTATTATAAAATTTCCCACTCTAAAACTCCATGTTCAAGTTGGTAGGGCATAGATTTAAGGTCTGATGCTGGAGGAGATATTCTAAATTTAAAGCAGATTAATAAAATAGATGTTGATGAATCTCCAGTATCAAGTGATATCCATCTACCAACTTTGAGGAAAAAAATCTCAGTGAAATTATTAAAGTCATGGATA
Organism: Scalopus aquaticus; assembly: GCA_004024925.1. Taxonomy (NCBI): domain Eukaryota; kingdom Metazoa; phylum Chordata; class Mammalia; order Eulipotyphla; family Talpidae; genus Scalopus; species Scalopus aquaticus. The sequence continues at coordinate 127,074 of PVIJ01001154.1, read as the reverse complement.
AATCCATAACCTGTCATTACAAAGTCTTTGGACGAGAGGTCAATCAGATTTTCAATGTAACTTAAACCTTTTGGTGCATTTCTGGAATGTTAGAACTAAGAAGTTATTTCATTATTGGAAGTATTCTTGAAATTAACACATAAAAACAAAATCATCCCCCATTATATTACCAATTACCAGTTATTCTATTTAATAGGGGGAAATTATCAGTAACCACCTAAAAGTAAACAAACAAACAAAACCTTAATGATCCAAGAAATTAATAGGACAATTGTGGGTTTGTAGGAGTAAAGTTATAAGTATCTCCTGAGAAATAAATATCATAGCTTAGAAAAGAAAACTTCATATTATCAGATGTTAATTCTCAAATTAATATATAAATATAGTATAATTCCAAACAAAACATAGTGATAATGTTTTATTAACTTGCCTCTCTGAAGTGTATTTTACATATCATGACGTTTACTCACTTCAAGTGCAAAATCCAGCGGACTTTAGTGATCTTACTTCATGGTGAAGTCATCAATCTAAATCAGTTCTAAAACATTTTCATCACCCTGATAAGATTTTTCATGTCAATTTACAGTTAATTCCCATTAAAACAGTCTCTATGTAACCACTAATCTATTTACTGTTTCTATAAAATTGCTTTATTTAGACATAGATAAATTCCATATGACTGGAATCATAGATTATGAAATTTCTTGTGCCTTAGCATAATTTGGGGGGCTTCATTCAGATGTAATATGTGTCAGTAGTTTGTTCCTTTTTTCTGCTGAATAACATCCTCTTGCATGGCCACAGCTGCCAAATAGCCATGAGATTACTGAAGGAATATAATTTTAAAAGAAGTTATTTTTTTTAATTGTAAAAGATGATGGTATTTTATCCAAATGATACATTGAAATCTATGATAAGCAAGGTGATATCATTATAGGAGCGGACAGAAATACTGATGGAAATCATTATAATATTTAGCAGTAAATGCAGTATTTAAAAGAACTTAATATATGATAGGAATGGCACCTTAAATCAATGAGGAAGAGAGTTGATTATTCAATATGGGATATTTGGATAACTGGAAAAAATTTTAAATAATCTTAAACTCTTAACTACACGTTTAACATCATACAACAAAGTTAATCCGAAGAGATTTAAAAATTCAAATCTAACAAGTGAAGGCATGAACGCACTAGGTGACTGTTTACACAGTCATTAGCTTCACAGGAAAGGTAAAATGTATAAAGAAAAAGGCTTTAATACATCAAATTTTTGAAACTTATGGTTGATCTAAATCATTTAAAGTAAACTGCAAATGACAAAAAGGGGAAATATTTATAGAATATAAGTGCCTAATAAATGGTTCATATTTCAAAACACAGCATTTTTAAAGCACTTGTAATATACTGAAAAAGAAATTCAATCCTAATGCAAAATGTATTAAATAACCATATAAGTAAATGAATAAGGGATGACAAAGTCAAGAGAAATGTGTTCAGCCTTATTATAATGAAAGTGTGAAGCAGGACCATAATGAAGTGTGTATCAAATAAAATTTATATTGGTAAAGATTTTTAATACTAGTCCCTGAAATTAAACAGAGTATGGACAACCACACTCTCAAATCCTCTTGATGAAACTATAAATTGGTAAAAACTCAATGGAGGACAATCAGGAAAATTTCTACAAAGCCATAAAATGGTGCATTTTTTGGCTCAATAATTTACTGCTAGTATTCTAAAGGTTGTCGTGGATAGTTGTTTATAACATAAAAATCTAAAAGCACGACAATATTTAATAGTAATAGGTTACTCAATGCAAACCACATACAATTTAATTCTCTTTAGCTAGTAAAATAAAATGATGATGAGACAGAATTATGTATAATGACTTGAAAAGTTGCTAAAAATTATTGTTTAAAGACAATAGTTTTCATAAATCGTTACTTATTTTAGAAACATAAAAAAATACTTTCAAAATATAGTAAGTGGTAGTGAGAGATTGATCCAATGATGACTATGATCATCATGATTTCTACTGATGGGAGGATAAGGAATATATTTAGAAACAATGTAAAATACTACATCTTATTGGGCTTATTTGCATTTTCCAAAATTTTGGCAACATGGATCATTTTATGAACAATTATTTTTTAAATATTTTAATAAATACATTAACTTTCTGATAAGTGATTGGAATCAGAATAATCAGTTTAATGAGAGCTGTATTAGCAGTCTAAGCAAAACCTTCCACCAGATTTCTCACAGGATATAAATAGGCATAGAAAAAAAAGGGGGATTTATTTAAATTTTCAAAAAGTTTTGAGGAGAATAGAATATCAGTTATCTTGTGCTCATCTCCTTTTGTTTCTTCCTGTAACTGGATTATATCCTCCTTTTATTTTTGCTATATTCTTCTCCACCACTTCTTTGCCCTCAGTTTACTAATAATGGATTCAATTGTCTCAGGAGAAAACGGGTAAGAAGAAAATCTTGTTTCCATGCTATTTCCCTTCAGATGACTCCCCTGTCTCATTCTTTTCATCAAACTATTCAGAAGAATGTGCTGTACATTCTGTTGACTTCCACAGCTTGGATTCATTCTCAGCCCATTGCAATCTGGCTTTAGTCCCAAATATTCCGATACAGCTTTTGCCACCAGCTTACAAATGCCCTCTACATGCTAAATACATTCAAAATGCTCTTTGGAGGCCTCTAGGGTAGAAGACTTGTCTTAAAGATTTTTATTTCCCTCAAGCCCCAAGCACAGTCTTTTCGTTCATGGCAAATCCACCCCCGGTGCCAGGCATCCTTTTACTTACCAGAGACAAATCAGTAACAGAGTAAGAAACAGAAAACATCCTAGCTCCCATGGAGTTTGTATTCAGCTACCACATCTCTTGCAGCAATTGCTATTACTTCTTTACCTATGTTTTCTGTTGTTGAGGATTAAGTGAGATAATACATATATATCAAGCCTTTGGCACACAGAGTGTAATTCAAACTAAGAGTTCAAAAAATGGTAAGTAGCAAATATTCAAATTCTGCATGCTCAGCAGATGCCATCATCGAGTGTGAGTTTGCCTCTCAGGAACTGACAATATGTTTGCATCTAGAAAATTAATCAATACCGTCATCTACAGTGTTGTAAAACAACATTACCTCAATAAAATGCAATATTAAAGATTCATTTTACATTGAGAATCATACTTTGTTGTCACCTTTGTGACTGACCCTTCCAAGCCTCAGTTTTAGATTCTATTTATTCAAAGTTTTGCTATGATTTGATACAGAGTTAGGTACTGGAAATGTAGTGATGAATAACGCCACAATCCTTGTCTTCAACCGGCTTCTTGTCACAGTGATGGAAAAATCAGAGTTATAATGCCACAAAATGTATGTGATTGTGAAGTTGTTCATCTTACAGACATTAGTTGATGCATAAACTTATAAAATAAAATAACCCAAATATACTTACATAAAGAAGTCATTCTATCTATGTGTTATAAATAAGTGTAGACATGATGTCAGTTAAAGAATGTATTCAGGCTAACATCTTCAAATAATATTTGGAAGAATCCAAGTTATAAACAAATGCACCTCTCAAGCATTTCAGTACAAATAAATTTACCTACCAAAAAAGCAAAAGAAACTTTATCCAGAACTTTGGGTCACCAGTATTGAGAACAGCTAGGTTTTTTAATTCGAAACTGCAATTCTCAAGCTCTAGATAGGAAGACTGATAAATCACAAACACCAAGGTGTCTATTTGTGAAATTTGAGATAAACTCTTTTTTTTTTTTTTTAAGATTTATTTATTTATACATACAAGCTGAGGTACAGGCCAGAGGCATGGGGTGGCCAGAGGGTTCACCAGAAACAGAGCAGGGAGCAGAACAGGCAGATCAGAAAAACACTGCTGAGGGGAGCAGCGGGTGAGGCAGGAGAGGTCTGCCGCACCATGTGGGATTCTTCCCGGCTGGGCGTCGAACTCGCATCGCGAGCTGTCAACAGCTCCATAGTGCAGAGCTCAACCGCTGCACCACCAGGGAGGCCCTACACTCTTTTTTTTTTAATAAATATATATTTATTTTTATATATAAGTTGGGGTGCAGAACAGAGGTGTGGGGCGGTGAGAGGATCCACCAGAGACAGATCGACGGAAATACAGTGCTGTTTGTGCAGATGTGTGAGGGTTTGCAAATATACCCAAAGTAATAAGGTCCCTGAGAGTAGAGGCTGGGTCTTATTTTTCTTTAAATTTCAGTGTTTCTCTCATAATAGGCACTTAAAGTGAAAATGAATCAATGAATTAGTAAATGAATAGATGAAAAGAGAATATACAATTGATTGCGTAGAAAGATACAGCACTCCCACCAATTAGATATTAAAATGAAAATGAAAGTATGAGACCACATGTGGGTTTCTTAGTAAAATCCTTAGACCAGAGAGAGAGAGAGAGAGAGAGAGAGAGAAAGAGAGAGAGAGAGAGAAAGGGGGTGGGAGGGGAGACAGAGAGACAAAGAGAGACAGAGAGACTGAAAGAGACAAGTCTGAAATGTTTGTGTTGCCTCAGGAGTTTCTTTAAACTTGAGGCACCAGTTAAATCAAGCCCTGACCTTGGACATAGTTATAACTCTTAATCCAGTTAAATTTGGATATTATCATTGGTTTCCACAGGTACATTTTTGTTTTGTTTTGTTTTGTTTTGTTTTAATATATATTTTTATTGTTATTTATATCTTTTACATTTTGTATTCCCCTTGGGTAACCCACCACCAATTCACCAGTGATCCATCTCCATGGTCCCTTGTGTTCTTTTCTACTCCATTTTGTGCTCTTATCCTCCCCCTCCCCCCACCGCCCCAAGTGTCTCTCTCCTATTTGGTTTCCCTACAGTCCTGTTATAAGTGAAACCATTCGATATTTTTCTCTTTCTTTCTGACTGTTCACAATAGCAAAGGCATGGAAGCAACCCAGATGTCCAAAAATAGATGACTGGATCAAGAAGATGTGGTACAAATACACAATGGAATACTATTCAGCATTCAAAGAAAATAAACACATGCAATTTGCAGCGACATGGATGGAATTAGAGGGGATCATACTCAGCGAAACAATCCACAGGTACATTTTTGTTGACTAGATGTTCTTTTATCATGGCTTTCCTTTTCACATTTTTAAAAACCTTCTCTCTTTTTCATACTCCTAACTTTACAGATGACAAAAACATTTCAATGTACATTTGCAAAAATAAGTTTTAAAAAGTCACTGTCATCAGAACAAAAATTAAAAAAACAAAACAAAACGGTAAATCATCGACCATTTCACAATGTCTACTACTAAGTTAGTTTCAACCCGATTGCCATCACTGATTTAGAAGAGAACTTTGCAGAAACAATGCGTAGGAGCAAGGAAGAAGGGGGGCAAAAAGATTTGGAAGCCTGTGAAAAAGAAAAAAGTGGAACATGCTTTGAGCATTACTCAGTGCCCATCTGTAGAGCATGGCTCAATTACATGCATGAAAACATGTGTGGCTCATAGGACCGTTAACAAGAATGCAGAGGTTCTTTAAAATCCCAACTATAAACACTATGAAAGAGTCTTGCTGTATATCTTCCAGTGATTATCATTACAGAAGATGATGCTTTTAAAGAATTCACATATCACTGGGGATTTTTAGGATTTATTTAAGCAAAAGCAGTGAGGTAGTCAGTTGGGGATTACTCCCAAATCCGATGAGTTTAAGTTTGTAGAATTCCATGTTTTATCTCCACAAAGGGTGTTTGCATTATGGTTTCTGTCCAAAGAGAGGCTACAGCTGTCACAAAACCCGTGACATGCCATTGTCTTCTGTTATCGTCCTTGTTCTATACCCTGTGTTCCTGTATCACAAGCCACCTCCTTGGCTTGCCAACATGGCTATCAGAAGAGGCTATGTTGCTTTGGTATCACATTTGAAGCAAAAGAGGAGAGCAAAGCAAGCCCTTGTACTCAAATGTTTTGGCTTGGATACAGGATAACAGCTCAAATAAAATGTCACTGCAAACAGCACAAATCACTGTAAACAAATAGTCCCTCTATGCCTGGTGTAAAACATCCACAGATAAGACTAAGACTATCAAATGCTGCTTTGGGACATGCTTTTGTTTCCTTCATCTTTAAGCTCAGAGCTCAATCCAATTATCCACAAATTTAGGTTCTGTTCCTGATTTATGTATACTGGGGTTGGAGGGCTGTTTTAAAAACATGTTTGGTATCACAGGTTGAAAATTTTAGCTCATAAGCTAAGATTACCTCCAAAGAAATATCCCAAATATTCTAAATAAAAATCCAAAAGTATGACTGCAAGGACTCTAAAGGTAAAATATTTCATAAAGATATGACATTTTTCATCAGATTCTTTATATTCTCTCTCTTACCATTTATTTTGAGACTGTCCAATTTGTGCATTTTTTCATCAACTTACAGTGTTAAACATAAAGTGTTTCCCCAGAAAAAGGATTCCTGAAAGATTCTTGAAATTGTCTTCTGTAGTTTCTTTCCTTACTGTAGCTAACTATAAAATCCTTACACTGTGTTACTAAAATGCTAGATTCTTTCCATAATTCATATTGATTTTTGCATAAAATGCCTATTCTAAGCTCAGAACTACATAATCAAACACAACCATCAGTTTCTGATGCTAAACAAAATTATCCCTTTGGGGGGATTTATTCACACCTTCTCTGGAGATAAAGGGGAAAATAATCATCTAACATCCTGAAACATTATAGCTTTACATTAGATAAAATAGATACCTCTATCAGGAGTCAATTTCCACAGGAGGTAAATCAAATAGTGTTAGCTTTATAGCAAATAACTAAATTTCATCTGTAAGTCAAATTTCTAGGCAGTTCCTGAGGCTTTTAAACGTTCACATACTCAGAGAAGGAGGTGGTCATGAAGAAGCTTATGAAAACTGATATTTTTTTCAGAAAAAAATTTTATCTAGTATTAGCCAGATGCTTTCCCCTTTATATTTGTCCCTTCCCCAAACAAATCAACACTGCCAACTAATCTTCTGATGAATTTCTCTTCTTAAAAGGTGTAATCCTAAAACCTTATCACTTCCTTCACATCCAAAGTTGCTCTGGGGAACAGCACCACACAAGCTCATCTCTCCCACTGCCTCACGCCACCCCCTCACAGGACACACCTCCCTCCTCTTCTGCGGAGGCAGCAAACAGCTTTTAGACTTGTGTTTCTACTTCCTAAACAGTTTTGTCCCTATCCATTTTTTTTAATTTATTTTTCATAGAAGAACTGGGGTGTAGGTGAGAGGCATGGAAGGGTGAGAGGATTCACCAGAGAGAGTGGGGAGCAGAACAGACAGATTGACTGAAGTACACTGCTGAGGGGAGCAGCTGGCGAGATAGGAGAGGTCTGCTGCGCCATGTGGGAAGCTCCCTGGCCAACTCAGGGGATCCATCTCAGGCAGCAGTGGTGATGGCGCTGAGACTTAACCCCTAGGCCATCAGGGAGGCCCTGTTCCTATCCATTCTCATAAGGATTCCATCACATTGTTCAAGTCTTAGCTCAGAGGGTCTCCTTTTAGAGGGGCCTTCTCTGACTACCCATTAGAAGTGGCTTCACCAGGAATTTCATATCACATTCCTTTGTTTCATTGACTTCAGAATATTCCTGAACATCTGAAGTGAACTTGCTATTTGTCTTCTTGTCTATTATCCCTCCTTCTCATTCCCCACTGGAATAGAAGTTCCATGAGAACAGGGCTTCCGCCTCTCCTCTGTTATATTTCACATCACTGTCAGTGCACAATACATATTTCACGAACCGGAGTGAAAAGAGCAGATTCCATTGAGACTGAGAGAAAAACATTGAGTTCTCAGGCTCCTAAATCTCCTTCTCCCCAGCTTTTTTGCTTCCTCACCAAGATCAGGATTGTCTGTCTCTTTACTAGCTGAATTGCTTAAACATCCTCAAACCACCTGACTTTCATTTAGTTTCCACAAAATGAATACTAGTCCCAACCATGCATTCCATCACTTCCCTTCCAAATTGATATTCCCTGATTCCCGGAGGAATTTTCCTTCCTTTCAAGAAGTGCACAGTGTCTGCAAGGTTACTAAACATGAATACAGGCACCATTGCTGCCGACTTCCAAATATGGCATCAAAACAGCCACAGCCACTTGTCTAAATGATATCATATCTCTGGCGGCTGGATTTCGGTTTGTTAACTTTAAAATGAGAGGCAGGTTTAAAGATTAACAATTTGCTTGGATAAAGGAAAAGGGAAAAATATAATTAATCATTTGCCTGTCCCCCAACACTAGTTTACAAAACCATGGTGCAACTTTATTGAGCTCAAAATTGAAGGGTGGCAAGGTTAATATGTAGCTTTAGACCTCACGATTTCATTAACAAACACATTACAGGCTGTAAAGCTGAACTGACATTAATGCTAGGCCCAAACAAAGTAAATAATTACTGGCTTGGCAAATGAGGAAGTACTTGCAGAGTTTGTTTACATTGGGTTTTTGGAAAATTCATGTTGGCAACAAGTCAAATACAGTTTGACTAGTAATTGTGACAATTGCTCACAGATGCTGCTGGAAGAACAACAAAAGAATGGATTTATGGCTTTTCTCTCCCCCTACATTTTCCCCCTTTGTTGCTTTTTTTTTTCCTTTACCATTTTGGATCAATAAAGAACTTGCAGCCACAAAGATAAGTGGGTTACATGGCAGATGGGCCTTGGAATGTTTAAAAATCTCATGTTGCATTTTGTCTCTTGGCCCTAGATTGGAAAAGACACAGCTGCATTCAAGCTGCAGTCATAAAATCCATGCTCCTTGAAAGTGCTTATGGGTCCCCTCCACAGAATAGAGTTGCGATGAAGCCTGCTCAGAAATGTTCCAATCAAAAGACTGGTGTGTTTTGCGAGAAAATACAGCTAACAAGCCACTGAGTCCAGAAGACTCAAGGAGAGAATTCTGACTGAATAGGATCCATTTCATTTGTCCTAGCTGGATTGGAAAAGTATAAACAGGAATCAAAGAATAAAACAACTCACCAAACTGGAAAATAGTTCTGCAGAGCAATTGAGGTATGTGACATATAATTTGAAACAATTTTGGTTTCCCTCATCAAAGATCAGTGTGTTGCCAACCAAAAGCTAATACTTCACACACACATAGTCCTAGTCCTAAATACTTGAATCTAATCTCTTTATTCTTGGGAGATAGAATTTCAGTGATTTTAAGTATAAATGCAAAGCCTGGATCTTTCTAATTCCATTTCTATGAACATCAAATGGCAAAAGCCAGAATATCCAGGGATTTTAGAGTGCTTAGCTGAATCGTTTGACATGAGAATCTAAAGCCTTCATTATTATTTAAGTGCCTTATCTAGAGCCATAATCTTTGCGATATCAAAGCCATATCACTGCTTGTTCCAACACATCCTTCTATCATTCTTTAAATCATATTTCTCCTAATACTCCTTTGGGTGATCATTGCATAAAGCAAATAAAAGTATAGTGTTCTCTGCTAAATAACACTGGTCAACAGTGAGATCGTTACTGCCTTAAAAAGGCCCTAATCTTTTTTATCTTGGTGTGCTGAACACGAATATAACCCTGAAAATTTTTATTAGCTCTCATTTTGAAGATATTTCATATAACTCATTTTATGTTTCACTATGTAAATTTATCCAGTAGGACTGCAACAACATCCTAAACAGCCTAGAATGATGTAATATTGCATGGCATTGCCTAATACCATCATACACACATCATCCAGAGTTGATTGCATCATTTTCTGATGCAATGCAATACTACTGCCAGGCGGCTGCTGAAGTAAGCTGACGTCAGCAGTGCACTATATAAAGCCCTGTCGGAAAGGTTGAACATTGAAAATATTTCAGACTTTGTGCGAGACAATTGAAGCTACTGTTCCATAGAAGTGTTATTATTTTATCCATTTAGGTACAATACAGAACAGGAATGCCTCAAAAGTGCATTAATAGTGTGGACAATTTCTGCTCTATTTGTGGGGAAGTGACATTTGCCAACCAGAAGAAAAGTATCACTTCTTAAGTGAAGAAGGCTTATCATCTTTTCTTTGGATGCAAAGTTGGTGACCAAGACAAGCCTTGGGCCCTGCATATATGCATATGCATATATGTGCTACATGTACAACACAGCTTTCGCAGTGGTGAAATGGCAATAGACCATCCATGCCGTCCGTAGTCCCCATGGTGTGGAGAGAGCCAAGCAACCACATAAAAGACTGTTACTTCTGCTTGGTTCCTCCTCTTTCTGGTGGAATAACGAAGCCAAAGAAGTTGAGAACGGTCTACCCAAACATTCCATCTGCCTTGAGACCAGTGCCACATGGTGAGGGACTTCCTATTCCAGAACCTCCAGCAGAATATTCTCTTGATTCATCTGATGAGGACAAGGTTGAGCCGACCTGTTCTCCTGTTCCATCAGCATGCAGTGATCCACATTTTCATTGTGGTGCATCATCAACCCCACACAGACTAACACAGGGAGAACTAAATGACCTGGTTCGTGTTTTGGACTTCTCCAAGAACAAGGCAGAACTGTTAGGATCAAGACTCCAACAATGGACTCTTCTAGAAGATGTCACAATTACTTTATATCGAAAGCACCATCAGCAGTTGGAGCCTTTCTTCAGAAAGGAAAGTACTCTGGTGTTCTGTTCCAATATTGAGGGCCTCATGAATGTCTTAGAAATCACTCATGACCCACGGAACAGAGACTATTTCTAGACTCTTCGAAACTGAGTCTTAAGGCTGTGCTTTTGCACAATGGAAACCGTCTTCCCTCTATTCCAGTAGCGCATACTGTCCACGTGAAAGAGACATACGATAACTTAAAGCAGCTACTGAATTCCATTGAGTATACAAGTATAGCTGGGACGTCTGTGGTGATTTGAAGCTAGTTGCCCTTTTAATGGGACTGCAGCAAGGATATACAAAATACCTGTGTTTCCAATACAACTGATAAAGGACTGATAACAAAAATTTACAAGGAACTCACACAACTCAACAAAAACAAAGTCAACAAAAAAGAGCTAAAAAGGCACTTCTCCAAAGAAGAAAAGCAAATGGCCAACAGGTACATGAAAAAATGTTCACATCACTTATAATCAAGGAAATGCAAATGAAAACCACAATGAAATACCACCTCACACCTGTGAGGATGGCACACATTAAAAATACAGGCAACAAAATATGCTGGAAAGGATGTGGAGAAAAAGGAACTCTTCTACACTGCTGGTGGGAATGCAAACTGGTCCAACCATGATGGAAAGCTGTAGGTGGTTCCTCAAACTGCAAAAAATGGAACTTCCATATGACCCAGCAATACCACTTTTGGGAATCTTCCCAAAAGACAAAAACACTAATCCAAAAGGATACATGTACCCATATGTTCATTGCAGCACTATGTACAATAGCAAAGGTATGGAAGCAACCCAGACACCCAAAAATAGATGACTGTATCAAGAAGATGTGGTACATATACACAATGGAATACTATTCAGCATTCAAAGAAGATAAACACATGCAATTTGCAGTGACATGGATGGAATCAGAGGGGATCATACTCAGTGAAATAAGCCAGAAAGAGAAAAATATCGAATGGTTTCACTTATAACAGGACTATAGGGAAACCAAATAAGAGAGACACGCAGCGGGGGAGGTGGGAGGGGGAGAATAAGGGCACAAAATGGAATAGAAAAGGACACAAGGGACCACGGAGATGGATCACGGGTGAATTGGTGGTGGGTTACCCAAGGGGAATAAAAAATGTGAAAGATATAACTATCTATCTATCTATCTATCTATCTATCTATAAATACATGTGTTTCTTATGTGAGTGGGGTAACCAAGCAAGTGAATTGCACTACTTGCGGAAGGGACGGACTTGCAGACAAAATGTAGCAGTTGGAGAGAATATCCAGCACCCAGCTCTGATCGAGCCTCACAAAATCCTGCTACCACCCCTTCACATTTAACTAGGTTTGATGAAGAATTTTGTGAAAGGCATGGACCAGACCTTGCCAGCTTTCCAATACCTGCACGAAAAATTTCCTCAACTCAGCGAAGCAAAGATTAAAGAGGGAGTTTTTGTGGGTCCTCAGATTCAAGAGCTCTTCAAAGATGACAGTTTCAACAACTTGCTGCAGGGTGATGCGAAACAAGTATGGCATGCTTTTTGCATAGTGTCTACAAACTTTCTTGGGAATGTTAGGGCAGAAAACTACAAGGAGCTAGTGGAAGACATGCTGATGCAGTATCAGAAACTTGACTGCAATATGTCTCTAAAGATCTACTTCCTTGATTCCCATCTAGATTTCTTCCCTGAAAACTATGGTATGGTTAGTGATGAACATGGCAAACATTTTCATCAAGATATTGCATCAATGGAACAAAGATACCAGGGAAAATGGTCCACTACAATGCTGGCTGACTACTGCTGGGCACTCCCCAGAGAAGCTTCTGAACAGCTGTACAAGAGACAAGCGAAGAAATCTAAGAAGTAGTCAATGACTTGATTTTTTACAGGTATTAAATGTAGGCCTATTACTATAGGCATGCATTTCGTGATGTAAACATCAATTTATTGCAGATTACAAAAAAACTAGAGCCAAATTAGAATTTGATTGTCATATTCATGTTGAGCACATACAAATTGATAGGAAATGACTAATTTTATTTCAGTAACATGACTTTTGTAAAAATTTGTTGACTAGTGTAATCAAAGTAGGAAGGAATATGTCCTAAATAGCCCTTCTTTGAACCCGTGAAACACTGTGTTATCTATCAATAACATACTTGATTCATATCATTCAAATTTTCTTTTTTTTCTCATCCCCCAACCTTGAAACCTTAAATATTCCTTAGAGAAAAAAACTCTTGCTGAGAAATTTATCCGTTTTTTTTGAGGAAAAATCAACAGTTATAATGTTTTAAAGTCTAAACTTTCTAAACTTCCAAATTTCTCATTGCCTAGACTTCTCTAATTACAGAATTTGGAGGCCACGGGCAAGACACAGGTAGAAGTTGACATGAAGCAAAGTTCTTTAGTTGTAGCATGTAAACAAGACTTCGATCAAGCACAGGGCCAGCGACAAAATCTCTCTGATGTCCCTCAATATGCCTGACCCAACAATTACCAGTGAAAGTTTCTTGCATATTTTAAAATTCTAGGTTATCAATGGTAATAATTCAGGGTAACCCTCTACTACATCATGTGACCCGGATCATTATAACAGCCTTTTAATTAGCTCGTTTGCCTCCAACTTTTCAATTTTCGATTTTTCCCTGTAACACAGTCAGCTACAGATTCGGTAATCATACAAAATCCTTTGAAGGCAAATTGTTGCCTATAGGGTAAAGACCAAACACCCATGCAATGTCAACACAACTGACACCAATATAGCTTAGATGTATCCAAACCTACCCCATCGCCCTCCCACAGTACACTCCCCTCAGATCTGCTTAACTTTCTTTAAAAAAAAAAAAAGTCTACAGTCTACCGAAATAAAGATTGAGGCACGAGAAGGATTGATTTTTCTAGGTTTACTTTTCAGTCTCTTTTCCCATTTACCTTCAGCTACCATAAAAGAATTATGTTCTTTATGCAAGAACCTGATAGGTGACACTAAAGATTTTGAACATTATTTCAGTAAAATTCCTAAAATTTGAAGTTTGTACTTATATCACAAACCATACATTTTTAAAGCTTTTAAAAATCTTGATATTTTTAAAGAAAGAATAGCTCATAAAAATTCAGAAATCCAGTGAAAATTTTATCTGCTGTCTGATCAATACTTTAAGCAATGATGGCACCATTAGAAAATACAACTCCATATAGATAGATAGATAGATAGATAGATAGATAGATAGATAGATAGATACACACACATATAGCAATCATAAAATCATAGAATGCTATCTATCTCTGAGAATAACATTTGTTGAGTTATAAAACTGACACACTGACTGCACTGAAGTTATACTGTTGAATAACTTACACAGGGGAAAACCAGAATTACAACAAGTAAAAATAGATACATTAGAGATGAAATAGCAGCAGTTATAAGGGGAGAACTTAAAATTAGGTATGAATGGTTTACACTATTGATTAGGGCATTTTAAAAATCAATTAAAAAAAATCCTACTGCACCAAGTAGTTTCCATCAGGAACCTTAGAAAAGATCATTTGATGCAATTCAAAGTTTAAAAGCCTCTGCCCCAACAGGTAAAGTAGGTGGCTCCATCTCCATTTCAAGCAAACCAAATAAATACAAGCTCAGAGCTTAAAATCAAGTGCCAATCATCTGCTTTAGTTTTTTTAAGAAGCAATGTTCAAAAAACGTAATATCAAAATTAATGCAAAAATTTTAATATCCTTTCATCATATTTATCTTCTCATCCATCTCATATCTTTAGCAAATTATAAAGTCCTTAAAGGAAGGATCTCCTATTACATAATTCCATACCCTTTGTACAAAACTAATGATGCATATTTTGAGTTGGCCTATATTATTCAAGAAGACTATTAGTTCTCAACCTTTTTCATTCTCTGTATTTTCCCCTTTCAACTAAAGAATATATTTAAAGGTATACTCCAGGTGGAATTAGGTTTGTCTCTCTCAGTCAAGTTATTGGGAGTCCATTTGCAATAACTCTACCGCAACATTTGACAATAAACAAATCGAGGGAAAGAATTCTGCTTTCTTTTCAGTCTCCTCAGAGCAAATTAAAAATTCCCTCTCCCAACTTGTAGGTATAGCTCCGACAGGTCATTACCAAGACTGACTCTAAAATAAGCAGATTCTAATGAGTTCATAAAGAGAACTGGCAGAGGAGAAGCGGAAGTATGGCAAAATCTCCCTGCCTAAAAATCATTTTTAAAGTGAGGCTTCACATAATTGTGAAGATTTAAATGGGACATTGTCCGTTCCTAATTTTGGCTAAAACTTCAGAGTCAAGAAATCAAAGTACCCATGCATCTCCAATGAGGTTCAGGGCTTTTGCAGGCATTCCCAGGAGGTATAAGCTGAGCTGTTCCAAGGAGGCACCACCCACCCCAAGGAAAGTCTGTACCTCCAAAATCTGGCAGAGTAAGTTGATGGATGAGTCCCAGATAAGACTTGACCTCAGAGAAGACTCGGGGTTTGTTGGGCTCTGCCTGAGAGGGAAATTGGCAGGGCAATGGATGTTCAGCAAATATAATCTGAAGGAGTGCACCTCCAGAAGTCAGACACCAAGCGCTAAGCCTCAGGCCAAAGGATGAGCATCTGTCCTGGGTATGCCCAGTGAGAAGTCTCAGGAAGTGCGTCTACAAGGGTGCGTGAACCTCCAGAAAGACCATAAGAGACTTGAGAAGGAAAATAAGGATTTGAACATTCAATAAAATGCAAAGGGCACCAGCACCAGGTTGCCAGCTGGACCAGTGAAGCAAGATACCTCCTTCTGTCTCTGACCTCTCATTGTGCCCATTTTCAAACCTTGGAGAAGCCAGTGGTGCCATAGGGTGTTGGGAGCAAAGTATAGAAAGGTACATGGAGGCTTAGTTATAAGATAAGTGTGTCTGGTCAGAGCTGAGGCAGTGGGGAGGTTAAAAAAATAATCTTAATTTGCATGAGTTTGAGTATTCAAAATTAGAATATATAACATTATACTTTCTATTAGGTAAAAAATGTGCTTGTTCATTCAGGCCTAAGAGCAACCAGAAACAGCTACAGGACTTGCAAAAGCTAACTAGGGGTAGGAAAAAGAAAGACAAAACATAACCCTGAATGATGTAGAAAAATAGAAGCATTTCTCTAAGTTCATACCTAGTAGACCTGTTTGTGCCATAAATTTGTTGCAATTATATTTTTAGCTTTGCCTAATGCTTGAAAGGGACTGTTAAACAACAACTTCTGTTATATATGTGAGGTCATTGTATCTGAATGGTTAGGAGGCTGTAGCTGTGAAAGAAATAAAATGTAAAATAGAGTGAAAAATAAGAGAATGTTCCTAAAAACTAAAAAAGCTCCAGGCAAATCTGGATCAAGGGACTCTAGTGAGTCATCACTGTTCTCTAGTTCTGCTTTTTTTTAAAAAAAAAAAAGATTTATTTTTTATTTATACCTACAAGCTGGGGTACAGGCCAGAGGCGTGGAGCGGCAAGAGGGTTCACCAAAGACAGAGCGGGTAGCAAACAGGCAGATCAGAAATACACTGCTGAGGGGAGCAGCAGGCGAGGCAGGAGAGGTCTGCCACGCCATGTGGGACTCTCCCCGGCCGGGCATCGAACTCGCGTCCCCGCTGCCGACAGCTCCACAGCGCAGAGCTTAACTGCTGCGCCACCGGAGAGGCCCTCTCTAGTTCTGCTTTTCTTCACTGTCTCCTCCTCCCTATTGCAGATGCTTTCTTCTTGCTACATGTCATCTGCTAATCTCCCAGCAATAAGTATCAACTATTAGAGAGTTTTCCTAGGCTGTGTGCTTATCATTGGCACAATCATTAGAAAAAGGGGCCTGATGGGCTCTGGCTGGCCACCTGGTCCTGTACCTCCTCTAGGGTGATGGCAGTGCTGGTGGCACCAGAACTGGCATTCCCACCAAGCCTGCAAGAGTTGGTGGAGAAGGAGTTACCCAAATGAAAAGTGGATTGTAGTAACCAGAGAGGAAGTTGGGCAGACACAACAGATGTCTCCTAAAATCACCCATAGACAAAAAGCTTACTATTAGAGCTCAGCCAGCTGTGGGACTATATTAGGCTTGAATTTCTGCCCTCAACGAGAAGACATACCTGCATAGAAAGCAGAAGAAAAGATTTCTACAACACATCCCAGATTATGTTGTATTGTGTGAAGATTTTTACAATTTCTTAAATATATTTCCCTTTAAAAGATGGATCCTAACTTCTTCCTCTTGAGTGTGGACTGGACTTAAAGACTTGCTTTTAAACTAGAATGTTGTGAAATGATGACCATGATATTTGACTTCTAAGGTAAGATCATAATAAAGGGCGGCTTCTCCCCTGGGATTGCTCACTCCGGGGAAAGTTAACTACCATGTCAGGCGGATTCAGGTGTCCCGCAGAAACGTGTGTGTGTGAACCGTTCTGAATTGAGGACTCTGCCAGTAACCCACACCAAAGAGCCACCTTAGAAGCTGATTAAGTAATCTGAATCAAGCACTCAAATGGCTGCACATCCTAACTGAACCTCAGGAGAAGCCCCCTGCTAGAACCATTCAGCTAAACTGCTCCCAGCATCCCAGTACCCATAGATATTGTGAGAATAATAAATGCTTATTGTCATTTTAAACCACTAAGTCTTGGTGTCATTTGTTATTCTGCAATAGTTAAATACATTTGTCCACTAAGATGAAACAAAAGATCAAATGAGTACAGTTAAACATGTTCGCAGCTATCTTTGCTATGAGACTTCAGAACTGTAATGGCCTAATATAACTGAGTTTCCAGAGAAAGAGACAGAGACAAAAGCAGAACTAGTGTGCAATTTCCCAAATTTTGTTGACAATAACACGCCTTATTTTTTGGAACACTAGTACTACTTGTAGAACTCTATGTTCCTAGGACTTTTGAAAAAACACTGCATTTACAGCATCTATTGGAGAACATGACCAAGAAAATTTTTGTTTTTTAAAGAGCAGTGTACCATTTTAGGCACTATCTGAATAACAGAATAACAGGATTAGGGAGAAGAAAAACGAGGTACTCCCCTCGGGGACAAAATTTATAGAGATATAAAGTTGAGTAATACAAATAAAGAATTTTATTCATATTAAGAACTCATGCCTAAAATATTCATTGTAAATAGTCAAAATTTTAAGAAAAGACAGGGGCACTGTTGTTTGTTGTGTGATCGTGCACTAACATGCAAAGTAAACATTTCTTTACTATCAGTTCAGTTCCTGACCCACTGGGTGGTAATATCCCTTCCTCTCCAGACAGGATAAAGGGTTTACAGTGATGAGCAAAGACATTGAGCTAGTGGGTTCTACACATAGTCTATTTGTTCTTTAGTTGTAAAGTTTTGATTAAATTTGCTACTGTGGAAAACTGTTGAAAAATATTTTGATATGGGTACATAGGAGCACATATTCTTCCTTTTGCCTCAGGCTCTAGTATGGCTCAGCCAGACTTTACAGAAGTAACTTCTCTGGCCAAGGGGTGCCATTTGATATTGGAATGATGGTTTCTGGAGGAGTTAGAGTTTCTAATGTTTTCCTAAACTTGGTGCCATAGTGGGCATTTACTTCTGGAATTTTTCAGGCAAGATCCATGCTATCATGCAGAAACTCTGAAGGAATGGAATACAGACAAGTTCTGAAGAGGGAATGATCTAGAATCACTAAGGAGATCAAGTCTGAATCAGCAGAACAGTAGACACCCGGGACCATCCTGAGCACAGGAGTATCACATTCCTCAGGTGGAGGAGTCAGGGCAGGAGGGTAACACCAAGAATAGTGAAAAGAAGAGGTATGTAGGGGACAATTTTGCCTAAGTCACATAATGGTCTTCCATGCTAATTCCTTCCACTATGTCAAGGTATTTTTCTTTAATCTATCTGCTAATTCACAAATTGGAAATCCCTACACAGACATTTTTAACATTTCAAATTTTTGTCTTCTTTCTTCTCTTTCCTGCAGTTCTTCTGTGGAGGCCAAGATTTATTTCACAGGAAGAAATTAAGAATATATTGGTTCCTCATTTGATTTTGAGATTGGACAAAAACCAAATGCTTACATTAGAAAAGAATCTTTTAAAAACACTACTCAGATATAAATTGCATCTGCTGGAATAACCTCCTGCTCTATGTAGTTGATGAAACAGAAACTTATTTCACTATAAATGGTAGTATCTCTTCAGATTCTAGTTCTCTACCACCCAAGGCAGTACAGTATGCATGAATGTTAATTTGACTTCTTTTGAATCTGTTTAGTCAACTTTTAAAAACCTCTTCTTTGATGAAACTAAATAGTGAAGCATAGGATTCATTGGCTAGCCTTCCTTTCAAATTGAATGGGGCCTGAACATTTTGACAAAAAAGGGCTTTAATGCAGTTCATGTCAAAAATGACAGTAGGTGCACTACCCCAAGACAGTCTGGCTCTTCAGCAGCCTCTCAGCAGTGTAGCAATCATTTTTCAGCTTTACCATACAGAACTAATCTCTTTTCAAGCAAATGTCAAATAATCAGGTCAGTGCTGACCTCTTCTTCTCCTAACTTAGAGTGACCACTTGCTGGGTAGGTTGCAAACTAGCTCTTTGCTCTAATTTTAGGTCTTCATGTTTACTTAGTTTTCTCTTCAACTCCTCTGAATTGGTTATTATTCCAAAACTTCCATAGTAAGAATGTTTCTGTAGTTTAGGGATCAACAACTTTTCCTTAAAAGGGCCAGGTAGTAAGTATCTTACACTTTATGGGTGATAGAGCCTCCACAACAAGGACTCTGTTCTACCAGTGTTGTGCAAAAGAAGCCATAGACACTATACAAGGAATGGTGTGACTGTATCCCACTCCCAGGAGCCAAGAGTGTTAACCTCGGGTTTGGTTTATCCTACTGAATTTGCCTAAACGAGAAGGCCCATGAAAGGATTCTATTTAACTATCAACGAATTTTATTCTCTTTATAAGAACAGAGTTTATCAAGCAGATGGTCATCCAGGAGGTACTGGACGCTGAGGAAAGAGTTTTTATCTTTTCTTTTAAGAAAAATTATATAATTTGCCATTTCTTAGTATGGTGCCTTCTAGTTTCCTAGATAAGAAGAGTAAAACAGAAGCAGACAGATGTGTAAGGACTCACACAATTGAAAACTTGAGATGAGTTGTAGCTGACAAAATGACTAATAATATAGTGAACTATTTTAAAACACAGGCTCTAGATACTGGGAAGTACAGTCCCTTTCTACTCACTGTTTGTATCTGTTTAGTCTTTAATTCAGTCTTGGGTGTCAAGAGTTTGAGTATTATTGACAAACTAAAATAGGTTTATAAGAGAGGAAGAGAAATTGAATGACTTGCAATTACGTGTGAAGAACAAAAGCCATGGGTGGTTCAGTTAATAGAAGAGAGGACTCAGAGGACTCTATACTGTGGTACGTATATTCGTAGGGCTATATTTAGAATAAGGAGTACAATTACCTAGAATTACTTCAGAAGTAAATATTAAAAATGGGAAATTTTCTAAAATATCTCAGTTAAATGTTTAAAAAAGAGTTTTTTAAAAAATAAAATCTTTTGAGGATGGAAAGGACTATTTTGAAAGTAGTAGAATTTCTTCCTTATAAAACTATTTTACCATGGTATGGTGGGTATATTGTTGAGCAAATTCAAGAATCAAATTGGTCATTGTATTATTTCAGTGATTCCCAAATATAAATAAAATATATATATATATATATACTATATATATATATATACATATATATATATTAAATGGGAAAAAAAATAAGAAAACCTTACTAGTTTTTGATAATACAAGTAAGGACCTTCAAACCAAAACGAAATGACCAGTACTATTGCCTAAAATAAGCTATATTTTAAGTAAAAACATAGGACAACATTGAAATTGAGAGCATTTGTTTGCAACATCAAAATAACTGAGTTAGTTCCGAATGTATGCAGACAAGTATTTAGTTAGCTGAATCAAGAGATGACATGGGTTTCATTTTTCTCAGCTTGGTACAAGTTGGCAAACCCCCTGTCATGGTTTGAGTCTCTTGGCCATCCTTTGGAATTACTGAACCTTTCAAGTCCCTTTCAATTCTCAGATGTTGAACAGCTGAGTGAATATGACAACACCAGAGTGTGAATTTCCTTCTTCCAGATACACAGTAATGACTTAACAAAGGTAAAAGTTACCTTCAAGATGCTCTGCCATGTGAGTTTATTATTCTAAATGACCTCATTTACATACCAGTGGCAACGAACTACACCATGAGCAAAGCATAACTTTTACAAAATGTTTTGCTCTGCTTGTGGCAATGAACCTAAAATGCAAAATATTATTAACTTGATAAATATTAGTTACATAATTTAGTTAAATCATGCCTTCTTCTTCCCCCCCAAAAAAAAAATTAAATAAATGCCTAGCAAACTAATATAACTGCCTTAATAAGTTCATAGGCAAAAAGAAAAATCTAATGGCAATATGAAATGAACAGTGGACTTAATCCAGGAAATTTACCACTTAGTATTTCCAGATACTTAAATTATATTCTCAACCAAAATTCTCACTAGATATTTAAAATATAATGTTCAGAATAGCTAACCCCTTGTAAAATTCAGTTTAATGATTTTGCCCCTTTCCTCTGATTTTCCTTTGGACATACCTTGTAAGATTTTGTGCATAAGATTTTGAGAGATTTTTGCGAATCCAGTGCATGACTGGATGTACTAGATGTTGCTTCTCTAATAATTGAACATGTGTGCATACACACACACACACACACAATAACCCTGGTAAGAGTGAAGCATCATGAATAGTGAGGGGGGCAAACTCTACACCAGCTTCTACCCACTGCTATGTCAATGCACATAAATTCTAATTTGTAACACCCCTGCAGTTCCATTGTATGGCTCCATTAGTCTATGCATGAATTATTCACACATGATGTATCATAATGGCATCAGAACCATTTATGATATCAATTCATACTATTATAAAACAGGTAATCTTCAGCTGTCCAACACAACGTATGTTAATTAGATCTCCAAGAAACTTTGCTAGTCCATCACTTTCCTAGAGCCAGCACCAGCCTCACCTCCTCCAATAAGCCTTCCTATCACTCCATCCTACGTCCACAACTTTCATTTTTAGACTACACCCATGGAATACCTGACACAGTTCAGCAGTTCAGACGACATTTCTTTGTGTTGTTCTTTTCATTGCTTTGCAGATTTAACTCTTGAATCTCTGAAGAGATTATTTGATTCTAGAGGGATGGAACCATGTATTTAGTTCTGTTAAAACTTTCAGTGTACCTAATGATGCAGACACATTTCAATAAATACTAATTGACTTGTTTAACTGCCATGCAAACAGGTGCAATTCAAAACTGTTGAAAAGCTGAGCTACTAAGTTTAGCAGATTTCAACTTTTTGAATATCATTTGAATTTTGGTGGTATGGTTTATTCTTTGTAATAAAATGTTTTATTTTACCTTTTTTAATCTCATCAGGTCCCCAAAAAAGCAAGTTTCTTTGTGTGTATTATTAAAAGCAGAATTGCTGTGCAGTTGGGAGGAATATATGTAAATTTTCACAACATTTGGTAACACATAATAAGCAATTAACATATCATCACTATTATTATTTTTGCTATTCTAAAATTGGGGGCGATGTAACAATAGGAAGTTACTAGCAGATATTTTAAAATGCAGTTTATAAGGGGTACTCACATAACTCAGTCCCATGCATTCAGTAGGTACTTAATAACTTGCAAGTAAATTGTTGGAAGATAACATACATTTAGAAACAAGCAGTTATTTCTAAGGCACATCCCATATGAATAATAAAGTAAAACTGGTGGAACCAGCAAGCAGAAGGCAACAGAATATTATCAGAGATCCCAGAGCCCCTTTTGTTCACCCTTCAAGTCACTACCCATTACTCCTAAGAAGTATACCTAGTATCTTGACTTCACATAACATTGGTTAATTTTGTCTTTTTTGAACTTTACATAAATGACATCATACAGTACATACTCTCTCATGTCTGGCTTCCTTTACTCAGTATTGTGTTTATGAGATCAATGCTTATTGTTGCATATAGCTGTGGGTAGTTTTTTGAGTGTGTTTTTTTTCTTTTTTTCATTTATAGTACAAATTTTCCTTGCTATCTGAAAGCAGAGCAATCCTATGTAATCTTTTCGAAGCAGACATGACCTAAAGGAGAGAGACAATGGGGGAGGGGAGGTGGGGGAGGTGGAGGGAGGGAAGGAAAATCGCACAAAATGGAATAGAAAAGAACACAAGGGACCATGGAGATGGATCACGGGTGAATTGGTGGTGGGCTACCCAAGGGGAATACAAAATGTGAAAGACACAAATAACAATAAAAATATATTTTAAAAAAGAAAAAAAAAGAAACAATGACCACTAATTTATATGGAAAACTTTTTAAGCATTCCCAGAAGCCCCTACCTCTCCCCACCCCCCCCAAAAAAAAGAACACCCTACCAAATCATACCAGATAACATATAAAACCTAAGATATTGCTAACATAGAGTGAAAACAGAAAGGGCAGGAGAGAGAAATACACAACCTGAATGAAGTAGTTCCAGGGAAGGAACCTGACAGTATCTCTCTGCTTGCTGGGGGGGTGGGGGGCAGACGGAGCGGGAGGAGGATGCCCCTTGAGCAGTTACCATAAATTAAACAAGGGATGGGAATTTCACTTTTCATCTTTTGTCATAAAAATAAAAATCGTCTTTTTTTTTTTTTTTCAATTAGCAAAAACAGGTACTTGTGCAAGTCTTTGAGAAAAGCAAAATGTCATAACAGAAACTTTTTGAGACATGGGGTCTACCTGTAGAACCAGAGTACAAGAAACTGCAAAATTCCAGCCCACTACTCTGTGGGTCTCCCCTCTCCATATTCTTAACCCCATTCTCTACTGCATCAACAGGGCACTCTCGCTGTTAAACACGTGATCTTTTAGTTAATACATCTCTAAGAGTTCTCAGTGGGAGTGCTAGTATGGCAACAAGGATTCCGTTTTCCTCTCACTTCAAAGTCCGTGTAATAATGAGTTGTTGTTGTTGAACTCAAAGATCTACTTATTAAAATAAGCAGTTTTATTTGCAAATTTGGCAGCTAACACCAACTCATATGAAAATTAAATGTTGATATAAAATGTATAGTAATAGCAAAGGATTTTCTTTTAAAAAAGGTTACAAAATTGAAGGAATGTTAAATGTGAATTTAATGAAGTGAATGCTTCAATTTTTTAACAATTTTAAAACCCACTTATATAATAGCAGCAAAGCACTGTTAAATGCTTCATGTAAATGACCATCTTGGGAGGACCATGTTATAATCTGAATATATGTTAGCAATTCAGCTTTTCTGAGTCTTAATTAAGCTATAGGATCTAGCGGACTCAGCATTGTTAAGTAATAAATGAGTGGGTACACAGGCCGTTTTCAGGATGGGATATGTAATCAGGATTTTAGATGTAGGACCACATGAACTTATTATTTTAAAAGCACTTTAACCATGACACAGTGTAGTTCAAGTGTATGTGAAGCTTTGCTTCCTAACTTTTTTCTGATACTCTTTGATAAAGTTTTGCTTCAATTTTATAAACTAAGTTTGAATAGATTACATTCCACCTAATGGACAACAATTTTGAGGCCCAAATCAAGAAAATTGGTTAATGACATGACAATGATATCTGGTAATAGCTTTGACATTTTTAGAATATCCTTTTGGGTCTGCTAAGTAAGCAGCAAAATGTTACATGTTTTTAAAAATCTTAGGCAAATTATGAAGGGCACCAGTTGATGATACAAAATTTAGTGACTTGCTCAAATATTACTATTGAAGACTATGGATTCTCAACTAGATCCACAGTTGCATTACTGATCAACTTTTTCTTGCATTCCTTGAGCCAATAAGTTCTACTTTTCATATGATTACATTTGCTTTGATTTTCTGTCACTTTTTAGAACAAACAAATGAAAAAGCAGAGGAGAGGTCACATAGGAATAATGAAGATCAAATAATTAAGAGAGAAAAAGACCAATGACTAATCATCAATAATTAAAAACCAAAGACCAATCATCAATAATCAGGCAAGAGCGGCTGATACCTTCTGGATCTAGGAAGGCATTTGGACAACAGGCAGATGAACTGTGTTTGTCAGTAATGGACAACAGTGGGCAGATTTTGAGGGATGGATTCAGAGTCTCCTCGCTCTACCCTTCATTTCAAAAGACTTTTCCTCTTGTAGCACTGAGAATCCCTCTGACCTCAACAAGAACTTATTCAGGGTGCATTTTGCCTAGCTATTAATTCAGTTTTGGGGTAGCATTTGCTGCATCTGTTAATCTTCCTAACTTTAGCCAGCTGAATTGCTAGCAGAGAATTCTAAGGATAGGGAGAAAGAAAGGGAATAGACATGGTGAGAATTAACATTTTGTTGAAAATATTTTGACATTCATGAAGACCACCAAATATTGGATTTAACTGTTTTCATTTTCCCTCTCAAAATATTAAAGTATTCTGTGACCTTTACAAGATAGATACAAGATACAAAAATACACTAAGATTTTAAAGAGAGAAACTTTCAGAGAGTTATTACAATTGTTTTAACTCAACTTTAAAAAAAAAAGAATTTCAGGGCCTCTCTGGTGGCACAGGGGTTAAAGTCTCAGTGCTATCAAGCTATTGCCAGTCACTGCGACATGAGTTAGAGCCCAGCCAGGGAGCTTCCCACATGGTGCAGCAGACCTCTCCTGTTTCATCTGCTGTGCCCCTCAGCAGTGTATGTCAGTCAATCTGCCTGTTCTGCTCCCCACTCTGTCTCTGGTGAATGCTCTCACCACTACCACCCCCAACACCTCTGGCCTACACCTGAATTCTTGCATGCATAAATAAATAAATCTTTTTTATTGTTATTTATCACTTTTACATTGTGTATTCCCCTTGAGTAACCCACCACCCATTCACCTGTGACCCATTCCTATAGTCCTTTGTGCTCTTTTCTACCCCATTTTGTGCCATTATCCTCCCTCTCCCTCACTGGGTGTCTCTCTCTTGTTTGGTTCCTCTACATTCCTGTTATAAGTGAAATCATGCAATATTTTTCTCTATCTTTCTGGCTTATTTCGCTGAGCATGATCTCTTCTAGCTCTCAGCAAAATCTTTAAAGGCACATCCCAAAAAGCGAAGGAAGTGAAGGAAAGGATAAACAGCTGGGACTACATCAAACTAAAAAGCTTCTGTACAGCAAAAGAGACATTAATCAAAGCAAAGAAACAGCCTACTGACTGGGAGAAAATCTTTGCACACAATACAACCGATAAAGGACTGATAACAAAAATCTACAAGGAGCTCACACAACTCAACAAAGTCAACAATCCAGTCAAAAAATGGGCAAAAGAGCTAAAAAGACACTTCTCCAAAGAAGAAAAGCAAATGGCCAACAGGTATATGAAAAAATTTTCAACATCACTTATAATCAGAGAAATGCAAATCAAAACCATAATGAGATACCACCTCCCGCCAGTGAGAATGGCACATGTAAAAATACAGGCAACAACAAATGCTGGTGCGGATGTGGAGAAAAAGCAACTCTCCTGCACTGCTGGTGGGAAACTGGTCCAACCACTATGGAAAGCCGTAGTAGGGCAGTTCCTTAAACTGCTAAAAATGGAGCCTCCATATGACCTGGCAATACCACTTTTGGGAATCTACCCAAAGGACACAAAAACACTAATCCAAAAGGATACATGCACCTCTATTTTTATTGCAGCACTGTTTACAACAGCTAAGGTATGGAAACAAACAACCCAGATGCCCAAAAGTAGATGACTGGATCAAGAAGATGTGGTATATATACACAATGGAATACTATTCAGCGTTCAAAAAAATAAATAAGTCTTTTTTAAAAAAGAATTTTAGGTTAATTTTATTTTTATGCACTAAATTGAGTTCCCTGCCCCCCGGAATTGGCAATGAAAATGTAGGCTGGAAATCTTACTTCAAAATGGACATTTAAAAACTGTTTTCCCATAAAACAGTCACCAAATTCTGTGTTTTTTTTTTAATTGCATTAAGGTATTTATTAAGCCATCATTCCTTTTTACTACAGTTTCTCCAAGAACATACAGAATAAACAGAGGACCAGGAAGGAATAAATTTTTGTATAAAGATCAGTGTATTCTACTTCTGACCTGCTGGGGATTACACTAGTGACCTTTGACAAGTTATTTATCTGAGTCTGAGTCTCTGTCATATGTGCATTAGCTCTCATAAATAATACAGAATTTGATACCTGCTCCAAAGTGTTATTTTAAAGATCACTTGATGCAGTGTTAGTATAAGACTACACATAATATATGTTCAATTAAACTTGCGCCTTCCCCTTTTCTAAAAATGCACTTAGATATTGAGTATGACATAAACACTAGGAACCCCTCTAAGAGATATTTTATTACTACTCAGATGAAAAAATTCATACATTTTTAAAAAAGTGTCCATATTACCTACTGATACAAAGCTACTTGGAAGAGGAGAAGAGTTTTGGGAAATAATAAAACACAGTTTTAAGAAATAGTCTTATGAGCAGGATCTATGGGTGCTACATGATGCCACGTGCTATTATTTATTTATGCATACAAGAACTGGGGTATAGGCCAGAGGTGTGGGGGGTGAGAGTATTCACCAGAGACAGAATGGGGAGCACAACAGGCAGATCTACTGAAATACACTGCTGAGGGGAACAGAGGATGAGACAGGAGAGGTCTGCTGCGCCACATGGGTCAGCTCCCTGGCCAGGGATCGAACCCATGCTGAAGAGGCTGGTGATAGCCTCACAGTGCTGAGACTTAACTTCTGTGCACTGCAGTTATATTAGCTCATCTAGTACTTAAACCACACTATGAAAAAGGTCCTACTACTATTCACATATTACAAATGAAGTGGTTAGTGATTTCCCAGAGATCACACAGCCAGTAAGTTAGCATAGTGTGGGTTCAAATCCAGGCAGTCTGCCTTCAGTGTCACATGCTCTTAATATAATGCCACTTCCTTAAATTTCCCCAAATTTCATCTCCAGATTACTAACTAGTACTCACACATTGCCATGTACATAGTATACAAGATGGCCTCCATCAGATTCTCTCCTAAGAGAAGTTTTCAGACAAAATGAGAGCCTTGGCAGCCCAAGAGGATAAAAAGCAGATGCAAAACAAGAGTGGAAAGGGCAGAAAATTCAGAGTCCGCTTCCACAGTATCAGAGCATTTTCAAGTGGAATGAGAATATTGGGCCCCAGACAGTTAAATACATCCTCCAAAGTCACATGGTTTATGCTGAGTCAGAATAATATCTGTGGGTCTGTACAGTGTATTTGGACATTTTCTAGTAAACGGATTCATGCAGAAAAGAATGTGAGTCCTGAGACCAACAGAATTTCCAGCTTTCTGTGAATAAGGACCATTCCCATATATTAATCTATCATTCTGTGTTTACTAGAAGAAAAATACTTAATGAGCGCTAAACAACTTTCAGCATGGGTGAGAGCCAGTTGAAGGAACACACAGGGAAGTGTTAATCACAAGAATTAAGATTAAACCATACTTTCAGAACTGTTCATTTGAGACCTGAGTAAAGGACAGATTGGGCTATGGTGCATTTAACAAGGTTTTTCCATTCTTTATGGTGAGCTGGGGAACTGGTGAGGATTTATGCTAGAAAGTGATTAACTAAGCGCAATAAGAATGTATTAGTCTTAAAGAATAAATAATACTTTTTTTTTGGTAGAAGAACTGGGGTGTAGGCCAGAGGTGGGTGTGTGGTGGTGGGGATGAGAGGATTCACCAGAGACAGTGGGGAGCAGAACAGGCAGATTTACTGAAATACACTGCTGAGGGGAGCAGCGGGTGAGACAGGAGAGGTCTGCTGCACCATGTGGGTCAGCTCCCTGGCCAGGTACCAAACTCAGGCCATCACAGTGATAGCACCAAGACGTAACCCCTAGACCATCAGGGAGACCCAATACAATACTATTTTTCAACTCATGGAGTGTAACTATAGCTGGGGAAAGCGGGATAAGATCAGTGGATGGCATTAAAGTCAATGTCCTCGTTGTGATATTATGCTAGATGTTACCAGCTGGGTCGGGGCACCGAGGATAGCTCTATATTACTTCTTGTAATTGCATATAAATCTACAAGTATTTCCAAATAAAATGTTCAATTAAAAAAATGTGGGTTCCTGGTTGAAGTTCAACATGCCAATATTCAACAGAGCTATAAATACTAGTTGAATAGATGAATGTCAGGTCATTTTGTGTTACAATTGAAGGTCCTCCTACAAAAATTCTTTCATCTCATCTTCCCATTAACACCATTCCTGGCCTTATTATTTGCAATGTCCATTTGGTACTTGACTACCCAATTTCTTTTCCTTAATCACAATTTGATGAATCTTTCTATCTCTTAGTTCACCATTTGTTCTTCATTGACTGCAGAATAAAGTTAAATACCTTTAACCTAGAATTCAGAATTCCTATCTTTTTAGGTCCCACCCCCCAATATTCCTTATGGATTCTCCACTCTAGATAAATAAAACAACCTCCCATTGTCCCTGCATCCCTGAGCTAACTTGCTTCTATAAGCTTCTATAAGACATCCCTAAACTCATTTCCCATCTTGGCTCTTACCTGCAAATGAGGTTAGGGAAGTTCTCATTCTCCCAGTTTTAGTTTATTCACTCGAAAGGTAGGTAGAGTCACAATTATGTCCAGAGCTTTATGAGGAATGAGATAATGAGTCCTAAAACAAGGACTGGTACATAATATAATTTGGGAAATAGTCATTTTCTTACTACATTTTGCCTTAGGATAAAACTAATTAATGCCCTGCTCTGCCCATTGTGGTCCTTTCTCAGTTTGTTTTTTCTCTACAAGCCTCTCATAATTTCTCTAAATCCCTTTTATCTTTGGTAATCATTTATTTAGAATAAATATCCTAAGTTATTACAAAAAGATATATTTTTCCCTAAAGTATTCCAGCACTGTCACCTGCAATAAAACTTTGTACAACTCAACTTCACACCCACACAATGTCAAACCATCAAGTAAAAAGTGCCACCAGGGGCCTCCCCGGTGGCGCAGCGGTTGAGCACTGCGCTGTGGAGCTGTCGGCAGCGGTGACGCTAGTTCGACGCCCAGAGGGGGAGATTCCCAAATGGCGTGGCAGACCTCTCCTGCCTTGCCCGCTGCTCCCCTCAGCAGTGTATTTCTGATCTGCCTGTTCTGCTCCCCACTCTGTCTCTGGTGAACCCTCTCGCTGCCCCACGCCTCTGGCCTGTACCCCAGCTTGTATGTATAAATAAAATAAAACCTTAAAAAAAAAATTCCACCACCCCCTGAGTTGGAATCTGATGGTCACAGGAACCCCAACTTGGTGTGTGTGTGTGTGTGTGTGTGTGTGTGTGTGTGTGTGTGTGTGTGTTTCAAACAGTTACAAAGTGTAAAACATTAAACAAATATTGAGAGAATGACTCAGTTTCCTCTATTATCATGTGCTCTGCTTTAGTCAACTTCAAGAGATAACGAGGAGATATAACCTGCATAAATCCAAAGAACAGTTCAGACACAAAGGTGCCTGAATGGGTGAAGGCCTTAAGACCGCCTAGTACGGGAGCTATGAATCTAGAGGAGGAAAACCACATTCAATTGTCCTCTTCCTCTAACAGGACTAACAGGCACAGTTCTGCTCTCTCTGCCCGATCCAGGCCTTCATGCCCAAAACTCTTCTCCGTGGAGTGCAATGGAAGGGAGTTACTGTCACGAACTCTGCTCTACCTAGACATTCTGCTAGTCAAGAGTGGGAGTCAAGAGAAGTGGGAGAGGCATGAAGGAACAAAATTTCTTCAGAGAGGTTGATATTGTTTTGTAAGACCTTTGAAAGCATGCTGTAACCCCGGGCAGAGAGATGTTCTACTGTGTTAGGACAGGCAATGTGTTTCCACACACTTTCCAGGAAAAAGGTCTGACCAGGAATTGAGAGACTTGGGTGCTGCCCCAGCTCTGCCACTGGTTGACTCCATGGCTCTATGTGTTTCACTTCTCTGTCTTTTTTTTTTTTTTTACTTTACCAGATCTGTTTCTTCATTTTCAGAGTCAGGGAGTGGAGCAGGTCATCTCAAGGCCGTACAACAATGACATGAAGAATGAGAGCATGAATTTCATTAATTGTCTCAAACTTGTACCCCTGGATTATGTCTATATTACCTGAAATGTATTCCTCAAAATCTTTTTTTTTTAAGATTTATTTATACATACAAGCTGGGATACAGGCCAGAGGCGTGAGGCAGCAAGAGGATTCACCAGAGACAGAGTGGGGAGCAGAACAGGCAGATCAGAAGTACACTGCTGAGGGGAGCAGCGGGCGAGGCAGGAGAGGTCTGCCGCACCATGTGGGAATCTCCCCGGCCGGGCGTCGAACTCGCATTGCTGCTACGACAGCTCCACAGCGCAGCGCTCAACCGCTGCGCCACCAGGGAGGCCCTATTCCTCAAAATCTTAGTTACAAATTTCTTAGTTAGGAACTGACTAGAAAGAGTAAGGTTGAAGGAGAGAGACAATAAAAGAGGGAGAGGGGAGGCACAGAATAAAGAGGAAAATAGTCAGAAGCACTGGTCACTTGGGCCAAGGGCTCTTCTCTCAGAGTTGAAGGGTGTCTCCAACAACAATCTAAGACAAACAGAAATACCCCAGTTGGCTTGAAGGAGACCCTGGCTTTTTTCCTGAAACATTTGAATGTGGCTGGGATAAGAATGGCCCTGGGCCTAGGGAACTGAGGGGAGCAAAGTTAAACAGAAGAGAAGCGAAGCCAAAGAATAGAAGTCAAAGAGAAGCCAGGTGATTTTTCCTTTCCTACCACGTCCGGGAAGAAGTTGACTCGATAGATTGCTCATTTACTTGATCACATTTTGAGGGCATGTTTTCTCTATCAAGGCATTTGGAAAACGAAGATAACTCAAGCTGTTTGATTCCTTTATGATCTTCAGTGCAGTACTGGCTTGGAAGTAACAAACTCCCTATCCTTTCAAAGCACTTAATTTTGTTGTCAGGTTTTTCTTCAAAACATCTTGGTGAGAACTGTGGGAAAAGATTAACCAAAGGAACAGTGGATGGCAGTATTGGTTTGCAGCTCTATAGCAGGAAGCATTGGAAAATGCAATTTTTTTAAAGAAGAAAAGTAGCATATATTCAGTCTTATGAAAGAGGCTCACACTGAGCTTTGACTCTAAAATCATGAAAAGTTCATGTTTGCAGTTTCAAAACCTGGTCAGGCAACTATGTCAGATGATTTGAGAGTAATGCATTAAGAAATGTGGAGAGGGGAAATGATGACCCAGAAAAAAACAGCAGTCTCTTTTAATTCAAAGTTTTACATAATCATCTTCACAGTCACTAAATAGTGGTTGATACACAGAACTAGCCAATCAATAGACTATCACCAATAAATACAAGAGGCATTTGAAAGCACAGTAGCAACCACAGGTCTTTTGTGCACTCAGAAGACTAGATTAAAAGACAGACGATGATCAAAAGGGGAGTAGAGTGGTGTACAATTCTGCAACTTGTTAGATATTTCATTTTCAGCAGTGAGCGTACATGTTTCAGTACTTAACTAGTACTGATGACTTTATGGATGCAAATTATTATTTTTGCCTAATTCTCCTCTTTTTGAATACCTCCCATCTGCCTCTTAACACAATTTTAAACACTGATTTGTTCATGCCGGTTTATATTCCTTCATTCATTAATATATATCTTTGAGCATGTATTGAATACAGGAATGAGGGATACAGATGCCCCAAGAAGGAAAACAGACAAGGCAATAGAAATATAGAATGCAATGAGGTGAGTGCTAGCTAAGGTTTCTTGAATTGTCTCATATTGGTGGAATAAAGACATGATATACTTTTTTCTCAACCACGGTCCTTTGCACTGTGTCAAATTTCCCTATCCTGTGGACATATACTATTCATAGCTTGGACGGATTTCAAAATCTCTCTAGTACCTCCACTTACTAAATTTATCATTTCTCATTTTCGGTTATTATCCATCGCCTCTCTTTTCCTACTTTATTGAAAGAGAATAACTTACCTGCTGCAGCCCAGGTTGTGACTGCATGGGTCCTGAAGAAGGAAAGAACAAGTTTCCCTTTCTTCTTTGACCTTGTCATGAGAGCCAAAAGTTGTTTGTGATCCACTGTGAGACACACACTCACTCCACTGAGCTATGTCCTGCACCCTTTTCCCAGGCCTAATTCTAGAGGTATCTATCAGGGTTGCCTATTTCTGTCCTTCTGGCTACTGTGAATCTCAGTATACTGGCATCAAGAAGCTCCAGTTCACTTGCTTCCAAACCCTCCAGCTTCTGCACCATCAAAATAACACACACTTTTTTTTTTAGTCCTTTGACACAGTCTCCAGGCTTCTGTGATACCCACTGACATGTAGGGAGCTCACACATCTTCGTGTGCGGCACAGACATCTCTGCCTCTGTTTCTCTGCTCTGTGCTCTCATTTCTTTCTCTGTAATTACATTTTCCTTCCAGGTAGATGCAGGGCAAATGAATGAGTCACCTGTATAGACCCATGATCAACTGAGAAACAAGGTGTCAATCTCCCTTCTTGCAAGTATTCTTAAAAGCTGTTTAGGAACTCCCATTACATAACTTTACTTTATAAATATTTTTTCACCACTGGTGATGCTAGGATATAAAATGGAAGGAAGATGTGTAAGGTGAATCTGTGGTAATGAGTATGATGACCTATTACATGAAAAATAGGAGGAAAGGTGAGTCTGAGGATGCTACCAATGTTTCTAGCTGTGGAGACTGTATAATGGCAGAGAGAAGAGGGCAGAGGATCACGTGTGAAGGCAATGAATTTCATTTTGGACATGAGATGATGGATACCCAAACTGAAATGGACTAAATGAAATGTTCACTAGCACTAAAAAATAAATCAAATTACAATATAACTTGGAGGAGATTCCAAGTCCGAATAAAGAATCTAGCCTTGATGAATATGCATTGAAGAAAACACAACAAGAATAGGGTTGGCAAAACACTATTTTCTGAAAGATCTTCTTGGGAAGTCCACGTACTTAAAGAACATTATGAGAGCTAGCAAACAAGAGAAAATTTAAAGCTACGGCATTCAGAATAGGGAGCTGTCAGGAAATAGAAGAAAGATAAAGAATGTTTTCAATTTAGCAGTCCAAATATGGTAGGAGAAAAAGGTGAGTCAAATATATAATAAGAGAAAGAAGAGAAGAAGCTACACATCCTAAAGTAACTCATACTCATATTTTTAAAACTATGTTGGAAAAGGCAAGCAAACAAGGACAATCAAACTGAGACTAAAGATATCATAAAAATAGCTTCAATTTATCATAAGCAATAAAATGTTTGGGAAAATATAGAATTTACAGACCACTCTCAGTTTAAAAAAATAACCTTTGGATTTGAAGGTATTTTACAAATCTGATGCAAATATTTTATCGAAAGGTTAAGGAGCTCAAACCCACTATACAAGCAGTGTACATGAACTGGAGACCTACTGAGGGCCAGGAGACTCCAAATCTGAGTCTAGGACCAACGCTCCTCCACTGGCCATCAGCATCACTATCGACCAATTTAAAGCATCACTAAAGGCTTCTCTTAGACACCCATCGGGCATCTTTGAGAAATAGCAGTACAATGGCTTCCTTTTTTAAAAAAGAGATATTTGTTTCAAGGTAAGGGTTAGGTTTAGGTTCACAACAAAATTGAGAGGGAGATACAGAGATTTCCCATGTACCCTCTGCCCACCACAGGCACAGCCTTCCCCATGATCAAGATCATTCACCAGAATGGTACATCTTTTACCATGGGTGAGCCTATGTTGGCATATCATCATCACCCAGAATCCATAGTTTACCTTTGGGCTCAATCTTGGTATGTACATTCTATGAATTTGGACAAACGTATAATAATGTGTACCTATCAGTATAGTATCACATAGAGTATTTTCACTGCCATGAAAATCTTCTGTGCTCTTCCTATTCTTGTACCCAATGTACCCCCAGCAACCACTCATCTTTTTGCTTTTAGAGATTTGCCTTTTCCAAAATGTCATATAGTTGGAGTCATTCAGTATGCATTCTATTCAAATTCATTCGCTTAATAACACAATTTTAAGTCTCCCAATGGCTATCTTTTTAAAGAAGAGTGGAGCAAACTAAGAAGTCTTCCCGACCATCCTCCATCCCTACTCCCTTTAATAGTAGTAATTCCTAAACAATGTCACCAACCTCTTGACTTGATTAATGGAAATTTTCATCCCAGACCATAGACCTTTAGGAAGTACACACATTTTTAAAGATTGGTTGGTTCGTGTATTGTAACCAGCTTACATTCCTGCTGTTTATTTAAAATTATATTACTGAGAAAAATGGAGTATTTTGCCCATGCTTACTGTAGCACTATTTACTAAAGCTACACTATGGAAACAAACTAAGTGTCCCAGAACAGATGAATGGATCAATAAGTTGTGGTATACACCATGGAATACTACACAGCCATCAAAAAGATTAACTCATACCATCTGTGGCAACATGGATGGAGCTTAATAGGATAATGCTAAGTGAAATAAGTCAGAAGGAGAAAGATAAATATTGCATTGTGTCACTAATATGTGGAATATAAATTAACTAATAGTCAGATAAAGATAAGCTGAAAAACTAATTCTCGATAGCTGACTACAGAACTGAAACAGCAAAGGAAGGTAGAGGGGGAGGGGAAAGAACAAAGAGGGAGGGAGCACAATGGTCTGTGGTGACAG
Organism: Scalopus aquaticus; assembly: GCA_004024925.1. NCBI lineage: Eukaryota > Metazoa > Chordata > Mammalia > Eulipotyphla > Talpidae > Scalopus > Scalopus aquaticus. Next base: position 91,437 of record PVIJ01001154.1, on the reverse strand, counting down.
AACATGGGTGAGTTGATGGCAGGTACATTATAATTGTAATACCTGATGGGCTATCCCAATATTGTTAGTAAAATAAATTAATTATTTTAAAAAATCGAGTATTTTATAACACCTTAAAAGCCAGCAGAAGTAGTCATGATTTCCTTGTCTATGTAGGTATTGTTTAATACAGGAAAGTGCTTTCTGCAATTCTTGACATGGAAAGGAAAATAGTAGTGATGACCTGAGACCCTTAAGATCACGAGTGATTCTGTCAGTTGTTTTCTGTATTTAAATTCTAAGTAAAAGAGTAAAATGTTTAAGAATGCTGCAAGTGGCTGCCTCCTGTGATTCTTGTATATCTGTTTGGTAATTCAATTCTACAATGTAAATAGCGGGCAGCAGCACTGCTGTGTACTAAATATCTCATTACAAAATGCTAGAAAACTAGAGAATTACTGACAATTAAGGGTCGGTACACACAAGTGGCCAAAATTACAGTTTACAAAAGACTGATAATTGCTCAAGAAGATAGAATTGATGCATATAATTGGATTTGGTCATTTTACTTTTATCTTGTATTTGCATTACTTCAGATGGATGATTGCAGTTGCTATATGAATTAACATGCATCATTCTGTATCCCAGCTTTCCTTTCTGCACCACTCCCCCCTAACCTGCAGTCTCAACATTCAGTTTTACTTTGTAAAGCTACTTCTCTATCACCGCTTCCTTTTCTTTTGGTACTCTGGAACAGCACTGGGACTATAATTAGATAGCAAATTTCCAAATGCATGAATTATAAATATTTGAATTAGTAGACATATAATGGAGCGATGATTGATTGTGTTCAATTACTGACCAGTAGCAAAACCAAATATCAAAGTGTGGTGTGAGGACCCTCAATTGTATTAACCATTGTAACAATGCAGTGTGTATTCTTTTAGGAGTGTCTTCAGTTATCTCGTTTCATTTGTTCCCATTGAAAACACCACTGTTCCTAACATTTTTTCTGGTGAGCAGATATATGGTTTTCAAAAAAGAACATAGATGAATGCCCGTGGGGCAAATTTAAATGGGTATGACAGACAGCAGAATGCAGAGGTATAGCAAAGCAAGAAGGCACAGGTTGTAAGGACAAGATAATGACTGATCGTTCAAAAAAGTTTTTCCTCATAGTTTTTTTCCTCTCTACTATTTCCTACAAAGATTAAAAAGTTTTAATATTAGCACTGTTGAGGAATCAAAGAATCCTTACTCATCCTTGCCAATTTGTATAACTGGTTTTACAAACTCACATCATTCCTGTCACATTTCTGACAATTACAAAATATGTTTTCTGTGATGTCTAGGTGATACTGAACATTTGGAAGACAACTGATATTTGGATGGATTAGGTGAATTCACCTCAGCCCCCAGAATTATCTTTGCAAATAACATCTTATTTAAAAGTGTCCCTGTATTCCAGAAGTCTTTATATCTGAAAAATCTTATTCAAATGTGAACTTTCTTGGAATGTATGAAATCTTGGTCCCTTAAAAGTCAACTCCAAGGATAAGTATGGAGAAGGGGCTGCTGAGAAGAAGGAAAGGCTGTTAGCAGACACAGAGTAGGAGGGAGCTTGCTGGTTTGGGATGTGGGTAGTGCAAGTGGACCAAGGTACTTGCCCTTCACAAACACTGATTTCAATGCACTCAGCCCTCATTTCTAAATAAAGGATATTATCCTCCTCCAAACTGCTGTCTAAGACTTCATGTCATAGGGTGTCCCTGGTGGCCTAGGGATTAAGTCTCTGCGCTCTCATTGCTATGGCCTGAGTTCAATCCCCGGCCAGGGAGCTAACCCATATATGGTTCAGCAGACCTCTCCTGTCTCGCCCACTGCTGCTCCCCTCAGCAGCGTATTTCAGTTGATCTGCCTGTTCTGCTCCCCACTCTGTCTCTTGGTGAATCCTCTCACCCTCCCCTTAACCTCTGACCTATACTCCAGTTCTTCACAAAAATAAAAAAATAAATCTTAAAAAAAAGACTTCAGGTCATAGCTCCTCATGCTTTCATTTTCTGCTAATTATATTGTAATTTGTTATGTTGACCCTTGTAATTTAATGTAGTTAAATTACAATAGTTAAGATTATGAAAGATAGTTCAGAGAGACAAAGATAAACTACATGTAATTCTCACTCAACTTGGCAAACCTGGTAGAACCAGGAAAAGCTACAGAGGTAGAAGGAATAAAGATCATTTGAGATTTATCCTAAAAAGAACTCAAAGTATATAGATATTCAAAAGCAAAAGATACAACAAATCATTAACACTTAAAAGTTCTCAGTGTATGATTTTCGTGAACAAAACTAGTTAGGTCACATTAGCAGAGATTCAGTGCTTATAAACTAGAAAAGGCTCTTTCTTCATACCACTTACAACATAAAAAAAACACTATCTTACACAGTTTACTCAAGAAAAAAGTCAAAAGGAAGAAAATAAGCACCTTTGATTAAAGGAGCTGAACCATAGTAAAAACATAAAGAACAAAATCTAGCCTGATTGGGTGGAAACTGAGGGAGGGTGTTACTAGTCAACCAATTTCCTGAAAGGAAGACCAAAGAAAGGCGCAACTAGATGGAATGAGCAAGGGATATTCACACTGCATGTTAAGAAGTAATTTCTAACACTGATGTTTGTTAGACTTTGGAAAAATTACCCTTTCAGAAGAAATGGTAGAAACCCTTTTCCTTACCTCATTAAAACTAGACTGGGTCAAACTTTCTCTCTGGGGATGTTAGTTTATTTAGACAGACTACTGATGGATGAAGCTAATAACTTGTTTTAACTCTTGATTTCTATAAACCAAAAACTTTGGGATACCTGGCCACCGATTTTAAAAATAAATTCTTCCCTCCCCAATATTTTTTCTCTTCTCCTATTCCTCTGACCTAATTCTAAAAGAATAAAAGAATGTAGTACTATTTTATTATTTTTCTAGTGTAAAATGAACCAAATAGAATATTTGCAAGTGGTCCATTTTTTATTTGAAATATTCTTAGAATGGAAACTTACATCTATTAAATAAGAACTAGCTATTTGACTGTCATTAGCAAAATGTTTACCATGAATTTAGTAATTTTAAAGTAATGGAGAATTAGTTCGTTTCAAAATTGACTCAGTCTGACCCGTGCACAAATACTGTTATTATATAAAATTTGTGTTGAAACATAAAATTCTATGTCACATATTTAATAAAAGTATATTTTAAACAATTGCATATAACTAGTGTAAATAGTATGTAAAAAACATTTATGTTCTCTATAAGTACTTTATAATATTTTTATAGCTGTGATAACAATTTCCACATTTAATCAGCAAAGATGCTATCAATGTACCAGTTACACACAAACTATACTATGTCCTAGGACTTAATAAAATAGCACAGCTTTTCTACCTAAACCATAAGGAATTTGCAGATACAAAGAAGGAAATTCTGTTTGCCTTGGAATGGATGACAAATTTTTTATGTTGAAATGAAAGTGCAAGTAGTATTTCCACATCTGCCCTTCAGCCTAAATGTCTGTGCTATAGTGTATGAAGAAAGTTTTCTCAGAAGTAAGGGAGATGGAGTTATACCCAATCTCTTCCGGGTAAAAGGAGTGATTTTGATCTGTCAGTTGTTTTCAGCATCACCAAAATGACTTGGGACCCTGAATGAAGGATCACGTCTTACAACCACACAGCCAGTCAGAGGCGCCACGGCGGCCCATGCTGCTGTTGGGGAGACAGTCTGGGAAGTCACTGGCCATGGCTCCTTGTCGACCATCCTGAACAGAGACCACTTGATCACACTAGGCCAAGAGCAGGCTTGTTGACATAAAAAGGTTTGTTAGAGAGTTGAGCACCATGACACTATTTGCCAGTTTCTTAAAATGAAATGCTCAGTAATTTAGGGGGACTTCTAATCTGTTTGCTAGCTGTACTGATGAGCTGGATTTATATAACTATTATCACCAACCTGACCTACCTCCCAGTGAGAGATAATGTTTCAGTGAACAAAAGCATCATCTTTCTTGGCTTTTCTTTTCTATGGAAAGAGAAATTTATGTTCGGAGATTCTACTTTTCCCTATACTTTCGATGTAAATATGTCAGAGATATATTAAAATGGCATTCGATACAGACTACTATTTTTAAAACAAAGTTGTCATTTGACTCTTGGTGAATTGCTCATAAATTCAGGACTGAATAAAGAGATCAGATTACATTAAATGCATTTTGGTATCTATAACTTTCTGCAATGAATTAAAACTGGCTGATCATGTCTCCAGTGCATTTCATTTTCCGTTGATTCATGTACTGTAATATAACCTTCAAAATTCCCTTATGCCAACAAACTCACTCAGATATGCTGAATGCAGGGGGAGATTAAAGTGGCTATAAGATTGAAAACTGTATGAAGGCATCAAATAATGCAGTAGAGGTATAATGAAAGTGTAAACAAAGCCGGTAAATGTAGAAATTACTGTTCATATAATCTACTGTTGAATTCAAGGGAGAGTTTAGCTCCCTGCCAAATATATATTAATACCAAACAAATTGGCAAGATCAATACACTGAGCCTGTTTCATTCTTATTAAAGTATTTTTCTCTTTGAAGCTAAGCATAAGTAAGGCATGCCATTCTCCATTGGAAAATGTAATATTACCCCAATAGGAATTTAGCATTCAGGTATACTCAGACTCCCAGCTCGGAGAAACTCACATCAGATGATTTTCCTCCACTCTTTAAAATTGAAGTTACTTACAGAAATAACCTTTCAGGTTTTCCTGAGCAGTAGTTTTCTGTTTCTGCATTGTGAAAGTCAATCCATCCTTTAAAGGCTCTTTAAAGCTGGCAAAAAAAAAAAAAAAAAAAAGGCATTATTACTGAGCTAGGAGCCTCTATTGTTTCAGTAGTAGCTAGAGCTATGGATGAATGCTTTCAACAGAAGTTAAAAGAGATAATGAGTCTTTAATGATACAAAATCAGAGCCTTGTGTGCCTAGTGAAGCCTGACACAAGCTCCAGCTTGCAGCCAGCTAGGAAAGCTCATCCGCTATCTGTTTTATAGGCCAAAAATACCCACCAAGCGCCTTCTTGGAAAATTGTGTATCCCTTATGATAGGATCAGTGGCACTTGTCTGTTAGGTTAAACTGTTCTGGGATGCAAAACAAAATAGGAAGATAAGCCTATATGCTTTTTCCCTCTCCACGGTGAACACATCCCCACCTTCAAACCAGTTTCTCTTTTATTCAATACTTTTACAAGAGCCACCTCCTTTTGTGCATATATTTATTTATCTTCCTCATCATCAAAATTACAAACAAGAAACTCCAGTGTCACCTGTTTGGGCAACATCCATGGCTACAGTGGCCAAAGAGTAGACTATTGGTTGGCGGAGAGAGAGATTTTTATTCATCAAGTATTAGGAAAGTGATTTGAATCTCAGCTGTGTAAATGTGTTAAGTACCAGCCAAAAACTTCTGGAGAGCAGTGGGAGAAAAACTCCTCCTCCATGAACACAAGCCAGGCTCCTTGATGTTAAATCAGATTTGCTTCTGAAAGGATTGGCATGTCTGATATGATTAGGAAGCTTCAGTTGTGCTGATTATAAATTAAAATTAAGAAAAACAGATTGATCTGGAAAATAAGAACCATAAGGGCACATTGCTGCACTCTACTCTTTGGAATGATGTTTAAAAGTGATGGATATGGGAACTATTTATTGTAGGAATCCTAACTAGGTTATTGTATAAAGATTTACATGCTATCATTATTGTATTAAGGTGCCAAAATCAGTTACAGAAATGAAGAGAGGAAAACAGCAACATAACTTGACTTGGTATACTTTTAACGTGCATTTTTCTCTCATTTTCAAAAAACAATCACAAGTATGAGTGAATTTGGAAGCGAAGGGGAAGGAGGAATGAAGATAACAAATAGCACATAATTTGGTGTAAAGGGACTAAATTATTCATTTTTTAAAAATTTAAATAACATTGCTTTACAACACTGTATATGATTTAGAGGCATAGGATCACTCCCTTCAGTTATGCTACACCACCACACCCACCACCAAGACACCTAGAATTCTCCACCATATTTCATTCTACCCATTCCCTCTTTGGTTTCCCACACCCACCTCTCCCCCATAGTCTCAATTCTTCAGTCAGATTTCTAGAGTTTGTTATTGTTTTGGTTTTATTTGACTCTTTGTTTTGTTTCTCTATATGCCATATGTTAGTGACACTACCTAGTGTTTGTCTTTCCCCTTCTAACTTATTTTGCTTAGTATAATACCCTCAGTTCCACCCATGATGCTACAAATGAAAAGGATTTATCATTTTTGATAGCTGAGTGATATTCCATTGTGTATATATACCACATCTTCCTAAAACACTCGTCTGTCTTTGGCACTTAGTTTCCATAGCTTGACTATTGTAAATCATGATGTAGTAAACACAGGAGTGCATATTTCTCTTCAATTAGTGTGGGAAATTCATTTTATTTTTCACTCTTCTTATTTATTTTCCTTCACTTCCATTTATAGTCATTCAACCCCTTTCTTCTGAACACACTGTCACCAGTGAGAAACATCATTAAAGTCGCAAATGAAAAAATGGAATGTTGGGATATTTAGAATAGTTAAAAGGTGTGGAGACTAAAGGAAAAAATAACACAGGGCCTGTCTGGTAGTGCAATGGGTTAATTTGCAGCACTATGAAGCTATCCAGAACCACTGCAGTGAGTTCGATCCCTGGCCAGGAAGCTTCCCACACAGCGCAGCAGACATCTCCTGTCTCACCCGTTACTCCCCTCAGCAGTGTACTTCAGCCGATCTGCCTGTTTTGCTCCCCACTCTGTCTCTGGCAAATCCTCTCATCACCCCACACCTCTGGCCTACACCCCAGTTTGTCTGTATAAATAAATGAATCTTTAAAAAAATAATAATAATAGAAGTGCATTTCTTTCAGACTAAATTACTATTTCAAGCCTTCTAATTATTAAGGCACAAAGAGCAATAAATGCTGATAATATTGGACTATTTTTAAATAATTAGTTTTATGATGACTAACTTTATCTATTGCCTTCTGGATAAAAAATTTTCTAGCTCCATAGGACAATATGTAAAGTACTTAAAACAAATAAGTAAGGATTTCTAAATGAAATACTTCGCAAAAACAAACCTGAAGATGGGCAGATTTGAAGCACCACTGTGCAAAACTAGCATATTACTACTATCTGAATAAAATTCAGAGGTGATCTCCAACCTGACATGAGAAAGGCAAGTCTCTGCGCTATAAGATGAGGGGGAAAGTGTGTTCCTGGCCGACAGTTGTCCCTGAGAGCTGCTGAGGAAAGGAACAGACACAGGGGACCCCGCCAGCAAGAGTAACCCCGGAAATAGGGAGAATTCACCCGATCCCACGCCATTTTCTGAAGCCCCTGCCCTCCCCTCTGGGAGCTGAGACGAGGGAGGGAATTTTCTGCAGTTTAAGTCCACAGTAACAGTGCCAGGCTAGAAATGGCCACCAGTTCCTGACATCCCAGTAGGAACGTACCAAAGAGATGCCTTTCAATACCAGTGACACAGTGGCCCAACGCCTAGAACAAATCAGAAAACAAACAGGGAGAAGGAAAAATACAATTAACCAAATAAACCCTCAAGGGAGGATCATAGCACAAAAAGAAAATCAACTACCAGAACCCAACAATGATGACACGGAAGAACACAATGCCTACCAGACAGGGAATTGAAAAGTGTCATGATTAAAAAACATGAAGAAGATGAAAAGGAAGAGAGATGAGAAATATAATTAGGGAATTGAAGGAAGAATTTGAATCCCTAAAGAAAGAAATGAAGGAAATGCATGACATTAAAGGATTATTAGGAGAGCTAAAGAACTCAAAGAAAAGCAACGGAAGCAGAAACAATAAAATGGAAGACCGAATCAGTACTCTCAAAGATAAAGACATAAAAAGAACCAATAAAGAGAAGGAAAAAGAAGCACGAGGGGAAAGGAATAAGGAAAGGCTTCAAGAACACTCAGACAATATGAAAAAAGGAAATATAAGAGTCATAGGAATCCCTGAGGGTGAGGAGAAGGACCAAGGAACCAAGGAACTGTTCAAGCAGATAATTGAGAACTTCCCAAACACAAGGAAAGATGTAAAACTAGACATACAAGAAGCTAGAAGAACACCATACTATCATAATGAAAGGAAATCCACAGCAAGACATATAACAGTGAAGCTCTCAAGAGTGCAAGACAGAGAAAAAAATAATGAAGCTAACAAGAGGGAAGAAACAGCTAACTTATAAAGGAAAACCAATCAGGCTGACATCAGACTTCTCTTAAGAAACACTATGGGCAAGAAGAGAATGGACAGACATAATCAAAAAACTCCAAATCAACAAATGCCAACCAAGAATACTTTATCCCACAAAGCTCTTCTTCCTCTATGTAGAAAAAATAAGGACCTTCTCAGACAAACAGAATCTCCAGAAATTCATTACTACTAAACCCCACTCCAAAAAATACTCCAAGAAGTCCTAAAGCCCAAACCAGCAGAGGAATGACTAAGATCAGAATAAAGCAAAGAATACAATCACAGGGGCCTCCCCGATGGCACAGCGGTTAGGTGCTGCACTGTGGAGCTGTTGGCAGTGGTGACGCGAGTTTGATGCCGGCCGGGGAGATTCCCACATGGCACCACAGACCTCTCCTGCCTCACCCACTGCTCCCCTCAGCAGTGTATTTCCATCAATTTGCCTGTTCTGCTCTCCACTCTGTCTTTGGTGAACCCTATCACCACCCCACATCTCTGGTCTGTACCCCAGCTTATATGCAAAATAAATAAATCTTTTTAAAAAAATACAATCACAGAAATCACAGATAAACAAAATGCCAAAGACAGCCTCCAATGTGTCAATATTAACTCTAAATGTAAATGGTCTAAACTCATCAATAAAAAGACACAGAGTATGAGTCTGGATTAAAAAACAAAATCTAACTTTCTACTGCCTCTAGGAAACACATTTAACTACAAAAGATAAGCATAGACTGAAAATAAAAGATTGGAAAACAATCCTACAAGCAAATGGACCAAAAACGAAGGCAGGAACAGCAATACTTATATCAGATGAAAAAGACTTCAAACTAAAAAAGGTAAAAAGAGACATAGATGGACACTACATAATGATTAAGGGGACAATGCATCAGGAAGATATAACACTCATAAACATATATGCACCAAATGAAGGGCACCAAAATATATAACATAATTATTATCAACACTGAAAACAGACATAAGAGAGAATACATATATAGCAGGAGACTTCAACACTGCACTGTCACCAATGGACAGATCAATGAAACAAAAAATAAACAAGGACATTAGAGTCCTAAACAAAGACCTAGACCTCATGGGCTTAACAGACATCTACAGGACGCTGCACCCAAAAAAATCCGAGTACACATTTTTCTCAAGTGCACATGGATCATTCTCCAGAATCGATCACATATTGGGCCATAAGACAAACATCAACAGATTCATCAAGATCAAAATCATCCCAGCTATCTTCTCTGATCATAAAGGCATTAAACTAGAAATAAATCATGAAACAAAAACAAGAAAACTACCCTCTGCATGGGGATTGAAATCCACACTACTGGAAAACCACTGGGTTAATGAGGAGATCAAAGAAGAAATTAAAAAATACTTTGAATTGAATGACAATGAGGACACCACTTTCCAGAATGTATGGGACACAGCAAAAGTAGTAATAAGAGGAAAGTAAATAGCAATACAGGCCCACATCAAGAAACAAGAAACTGCTCAAAGAAACAACTCAATCTCTCATCTCAAAGAATGAGAAAAAGAACAACAACAAAAAAAAACCCAAAAACTAATAGAAGTAAGGAAATAATAAAAATCAAAGCAGAAATTAATGAGATAGAAACAAACAAACAAACAAAACAACAAAAGATCAATGAAACCAAAAGTTGGCTCTTCGAAAAAATAAACAAAATAAACAAACCTTTAGCCAGACTCACAAAGAAAAAACAAGAGAAAACACAAATAAATAGGATCATAAACGAAAAAGGAGACGTTACAACACACTCAGGAGAAATCAAAAGAATAGTCAGAGATTACTAGGAAAATCTATATGGAAACAAATTCAACAGTCTGGAAGAGATGGACAAATTCCTAGAATGATATAATCATCCAAAACTAGATAAAGAAGACATAGAGCACCTAAACAGGCCAATCACAAGCAGCGAAATAGAAACAGTAATTAAAACACTCCCCAAAAACAAAAGCCCAGGACCAGACGGATTCACAAATGAATTCTACCAAACGTTCAGAAATGAACTAGTGCCTATCTTACACAAACTCTTTCAAAAAATTGAAAAGGAAGGAGTACTATCAAAGACTTTCTATGAAGCAAACATCACATTGATACCAAAACCGAACAAGGACAACGCAAAAAAAGAAAACTACAGGCCACTATCTCTAATGAACACTAATGCAAAAATCCTCAATAAAATTTTAGCTAATAGAATTCAACAATGCATCAAAAAGATAATTCACCACGACCAAGTGGGATTTATTCCAGGGGCACAAGTATGGTTCAATATCAGAAAATCAATTAACGTAATCCAACACATCAACAAAAAGAAACATGAAAACCATATGATCATATCTATAGATGCTGAGAAAGCATTCGATAAAGTCCAACACCCATTTATGATGAAAGTCCTCAAAACTCTAGGGATAGCAGGAACATACCTTAACATGATAAAGACCATACATGACAAACCCACAGCCAATATCATTCTCAACAGTGAAAAGCTGAAAGCCTTTCCCCTGAAATCTGGAACAAGACAAGGATGTCCATTGTCACCACTACTTTTCAATATAATACTGGAAGTCCTAGCCAGAGTATTAAGACAAGAGAAAGGCATACAAGGAATCCAAATAGGGAAAGAAGAAGTAAAGTTATCACTATTTGCAGATGATATGATGATATACATAGAGAACCCTAAAATCTCCACAGAAAAACTAATCAAAATAATCAGTCAATTTAGTAAAGTAGCAGGATACAAAATCAGCACACAAAAATCAGTAGCCTTCCTATACACAAACAATCAATCCAAAGAAGAGGAAATCAAGAAAATGACCCCTTTTACAATTGAAACAAAAAAATCAAATACCTGGGAATAATCCTAACAAAAGAAACGAAGGATCTATAGAAAGAAAACTGCAAAACATTATTAAAAGAAATAGAAGAAGACACAAAGAAATGGAAAGACATCCTCTGCTCATGGATAGGAAGAATTAACATTATCAAAATGGCCATACGACCTAAAGCAATTTACAGATTCAACACTATTCCAATAAAAACCTCAATGACATTCTTCAAAGAGATTGAATGAATACTGATGAAGTTCATATGGAATCACAAAAAACTTGAATAGCCAAAGCTCTCCTAACTAAAAAGGAGAATGGAGGTATCACCCGCCCAGACTTCAAACTATACTACAAAGCCATAATAATTAAAGCTGCATGGTTCTGGAACAAAAATAGACACACAGATCAATGGAATGGAATAGAGAACCATTGGACAATTATATGGACATGTATATATGGATAATATGTATATATGGACAATATGTATATATGGACAATTAATCTTTGATAAGGGTGCAAAGAATATGCAATGGAACAAGGACAGTTTGTTCAACAAATGATGCTGGGAAAACTGGACGACTACATGCAGAAAAATGAAGCAAGACTATTACCTCACACCATGCACAAAAACCAATTCAAAATGGATTTCAGACTTGGACATAAGACCTGAAATCATAAAATTTATAGAAGAAAACATAGGCAAAACAATACATGACCTACATCTTAGTAACATTTTTAAGGACACAACTCCCAAAGCAAAGATAGTGAAGGAAAAGATAAGCAGCTGGGATTACATCAAACTTAAAAGCGTCTGTACAGCAAAAGAGATATTAACCAAAACAAAGAAACAGCCTACTGACTGGGAAAAAATTTTGCACTCCACACAACAGACAAGGGACGGATCACAAAAATCTACAAAGAACACACACAACTCAACAAAAACAAAGCAAAAAAATCCAGTCAAAAAATGGACAGAAGAACTTAAAAGACACTTCTCCAAAGAAGAAGAGCAAAAGGCCAATAGGCACATGAAAAAAATGTTCAACATCCCTCATAATCTGCGAAATGCAAATAAAACCACAATGAGATACCACCTTACACCAGCAAGAATGGCACATATTAAAAAAACAGGGAGCAACAAATGTTGGTGATGGTGTGGAGAAAAAGGAACCCTCCTACACTGCTGGTGGGAATGCAAACTGGTCCAACCACTATGGAAAGCTGTATGGTGGTTCCTCAAATTACTAAAACTGGAGCTTCCATATGATCCAGTAATACCACTTCTGGGAATCTATCCAAAGGACACAAAAACATTAATCCAAAAAGATACATGCACCCATATGTTTATTGCAGAATTATTCACAATAGCTAAGATATGGAAACAACCCAGATGTCCAAAAGTAGATGACTGAATTAAGAAGATGTGGTACATATACAATGGAATACTCTTCAGCATTCAAAAAAGATAAACACATGCAATTCGCAGCAACATGGATGGAGCTAGAAGGGATCATGCTCAGCGAAATAAGCCAGAAAGAAAGAGAAAAATATCAAGTGGTTTCACTTATAACAGGGATATAGAGGAACCATATATGAGAGAGACACCCAGACAGGGAGGGGGAGGGAAAGGGCTCAAAATGGGGGAGACAAGAGCACAAGGGACTATGGTGATGGTTCACGGGTGAATCGGTGGTGGGTAATCTATGGGGAATACACAATCATGTAAAAGATATGAATAAAAATTGAAAAATGAAAAAAAAAATTCAGAGGTGATCTGTACCTAAAAATGTAACAAGAAATATAATCTTGAGTCTTAGAAATAATTTAATATATTCATTCAAGAAGTATTTATGAAATTTCTACTACCATTATCAATCCAAGAATATTTCAAATGTGGGGCCTCCCTGGTGGCACAGCGGTTAAGCGCTGTGCTGTGGAGCTGTTGGCAGCGGTGACGTGATTCCGACGCCTGGCCGGGGAGATTCCCACATGGCGTGGCAAACCTCTCCTGCCTTGCCCGCTGCTCCCCTCAGCAGTGTGTTTCCGTGGATCTGCCTGTTCTGCTCCCCACTCTGTCTCTAGTGAACCGTCTTGCTGCCTCATGCCTCTGGCCTGTACCCCAGCTTGTATGCATAAATAAATAAATCTTTAACAACAAAAAAGAATATTTTAAATGATCTCATTTATTATTCTACATGTCAGGGTTTTAGCAGCAAGCAAAGTAGACAAAAATGTCTACATTTCATCCTAGTCTCTAAGCTCAGATGCCCGGAACACAGCCGTGAGTAAGATGATGCCCTCATAACACTCACTGTCTAAAGGAGATGATCACCAATAGGGAAGAAAACACAAACACACACGTACATACACATACATGTACATAAAACACAAATATAACAGACAAAGAGTGTGAAAATGTGAAATAAGGATGGTGTCATAGAAGCATAGAAGAAACTGATTAATAATAATGTAGATTAGATGTAAAAGTATTTTGGAGATGTAAAGATAAAACTTTTGGTATCTTTTTGAGGCTTTTCTTGCATACCAACCAACTTTTTAAAAAAAATATTTATTTATTTATGCATACAAGCTGGGGTGTAGACCAAAGGTGTAGGGTGGTGAGAGGATTCACCAGAGACAGAGGGGTGAGCAGAACAGGCAGATCAACAGAAATACACTGCTGAGGGGAACAGCAAGCAAGACAAGAGAGGTCTGCTGCACCATATGGGAAGCCCCCTGGCCAGGGATGGAACCCGCTGCAGTGGCTCTGGATAGCTTCATGGTACTGTGTTTAATCCATTGCACCACCATGGAGGCCCCCGACCAACTTTTTAAAAGAAATAACATCAAAGTTTAAGTCTCAATTATTCTTCTAGACCATTATTATTATTAAGCAAAATGAGACAAATAAGAATACTCAAAAGGGAAGGGTATATTGTATTTTCACAGCTATTTTTAAGGCTCTTTTCTGATAAAAAAATTAAAATAACACAGGTAAATATATCAAGATAACACTTACTTAAACAAAGTAGAGAATTAAGATGATTATCTAGATGATTTAAAAAATAGTGTTTGAAGGGAAAGATATGATTAAAATATTAGGACTGAAGGAGTTATATTATTGGTAATATTAGTCACATAATTTAGACAGACTTTCACCTATTATTTCTTGTTATTGATATATATGCAACACTATGTGAAATATTTTTACAAGATCTGGAGTCTCACCAAAGATGATATTTCCAGTGACTTGATTATGTTTTTATCTTTAATCTTAAATGTCAAATGTAGTTCAAATGGAACCAAACTATTGTAAATAAGACATAGTAATCAATATAAAAGATGCCATAAAATTTAAATATGAGAGGACTAGTGGTCTGGTCATTTTACTATTCTATTCAGACACTTTAATTTTCCATAATATTTATTCTTTAAAGTTCTTTTTCTATTATAATTTCACATGACCCATAGAGTAAGTTTTCTAAAATATCTATTGAAAAGAGTTGTATCATTAAATATCTTTCTTTTACCACTATATCTTCTTGACTTACTACAGTTTAACTAATACATTTAAAGTCTTATGAATTCATATCATTTCCAACTAGTAACATAAAGAGTTATTGTAGAATGAGTATTTGGTATATTGTTCTTAATCACAAAAATAAAATTGTTCAAGTTAGTTACCAAAACAGTGAAGTACACAATGGGATTCAATGTTCTTTCTTTAAGAACTACACCATAACTTCCAGTTTTTATGAAGGTTTATGATTTTTTTAAATATTTGAATGTCTGTGCAACACACAATAAAGAGATTATTTCATTTCATTGGGTCAAATATAGTGGTAAACCAGCTGATGAAAGAGAATGAAAATTGTACCTTACACTGAAGCAGATATTTCAGAAGGAATATTTTTAACTTGTTTCTAATCATTGTATTTGATAATATTCAATAATTTTACTTATTTTTGAGCTGTGTAGATCCTACAGTACTCCTGTTCCCCTTCCTGGTTAATTGGCTTTTTTTAAAGCTTTAATGTAGATTTTTACTAAGAATATTTTTCTTCCTATCTCCCATAACACTTGCTAAATAAATTAAATTTTTTCTATCATCCAGTGTCATTTCATAGTATTAATAAAATTCCAGATAGATAAAATGAATATGTCTGTGTGTAACTAAAGTTAATAATCAATACAATCAATGAAAAGTTAATGAAATGTGCACTTAGAAAAGATATTATTCCCTTCCACTGAAAAATATCTATGTGCATATATTGGTAAGTATGGAATTTGCGTGCACATGCGCGCACACACACACACAATTTCTAGTTTCCTATTATGTCACGTGTTTGTTCTGTTCTATGGAAAAGATAATAATGAACATTCATCTCTTATCTTTGAGAAATCTAAAGTATATTATAGCTTTAAAGAAGGAAATGACAGCACTAGCAGCTGTTACAAAGGCCTTGGAGCAAGGGCACTTGGTTTTGAGTCTCCATTCTGATACCAATTACTTATGTTGACTTTCCTTTGCTCCTATGTGTGTCAATTTTAAAAGCTTTGACCAAGAGATCCAGACCAGGAAGACCAGTAAATAAATCGAAAGATCTTCGTGGGTTGAAAACAGAAAAGAACAGGGAGATTGGTGGTTCTCATAACAATAAGTAGAATTTCAATAGGAGGAACTGGAATTAATGGAAATTAATCAAATGTAAAAATGTTAGCCTTTTTTTTTTGCAGCCTTCACAAATCTATATTTTCATGTCTGAATACCAGACATTTAAAAGAAACATAAACTGAGACTATGATATGAACTTATTCATTCCGGCTTTCCTAAGTAACATTCAGTGTTATAAAGCAATATTACTTCACTAGAAAAATACAATTGTTAAAAAAAGTTTTTCTTAAATGATTCTCTCTAATACCCATATCGCTCACCTCTAACTATAGTATTATCAAAGTATGTGCTTCGTACATGATGAAGAACTAACATAAGATGTTAAGTAGTGATATTTACCATGCTTTACATTTCAATGTTCTGAATTGGCCCTTCATTAGACAACCTAGCACATACAGTATAACTGATCTCTATGTCACTAAACATCCTATTGTAATGTAAATCTCTTTTGCATACTTTCCAAAGACCAAGAGTAGGATAGTTGGCCAACACAAAATTTCAGTTGACACTGGTATCCTGAGAACAGCAACTATATAATAAGGTAGTCATTACCAATGAAAACATTTGCTTTGTCAGAGACCACCTGACAACACCTAGTAAAGATTATGTGAGAAGTGAATTCAAGTAAATTTAAGAAAGGAATTTACATAAGACAGATTTAATGTTTTAGTGATCCTTAGACACCTTTTATTCCTTAATAATTAAAATTAGCTCACAATTTTTGTACCAATACAATCTATTTTCATTTGAAAAAATATACACCTAATGTTTAAATTTCACCCAGTTTCTATTGCTGGGAATTGATTTTTGTTGCATGACCCATCATAACCACTAATACCTTTCTGTTTGCTGTTAGTCTCACTTTTGCCTTTATTAAACATAACTATTCATAAACATTCTTCTATTCCATCATGTAATAATGATTCCTGATTAAGTCTGATATAAAATAAAATGGGCAAATAAATGCCTATATTTTTGGACTCTTTTTGTAGAAAGCAACAGAAACCCAAACAGAACCAGTTTCAACAAAAAGGAGTAATGTCATCAAATCAACGAGAGGGCAGGTAGATAACCAGTACAAGCTGGCTTTACCTGTCATCTCTCCTCTCTGTGCATCACTTTGAATCCTTCTTATTATAAAGTGACCATTATAATGTTACTAAGGACATGCCTGCTGACAGTCTTCACAACCATACTCATAGCTTGGACAGTGCCAATTTGAAAATTCCTGGAGAAGGACACAAATTGACCTAGTTCGAGTTCTGTCACTGCTTAGAGCAGCTATTCTCAACCAGAATAATATTTTGCCAGAAGACATATTTTTTTTTGTTGGGGGGGGGGAGTGCCACAATAATTGGGAGGTGCTATTGGCACTTGTTAGGCAGGAGTCAGAGATGATGGAAGCCCTGGAATACACAGAACAATCCCAAACATGAGTTTTCCTTTTCCGAATGACACCATCATGACCCACTAGGCATTTGTGTAACTATCAAGTCCAGAATAGAACTGTTTTATGTATAACCAAAGGGGTATTTTTTTGCATATTTTAATGCAGTTGATATTTTCTAGGAGTCAACATGTTGTGTTTTATTCAGAATTTTACCTAAGATCATGCACTATTGCAAAAATAACTCATCAGTAAAACCACTTGTGGTATTTGAGTCACAAGTATGACATGTATCAGTCTGAATTGATAGCGGTCATATTAACAGTGAGAAAAAACAATAAATGAAAATATACATCAGATAGAAGAAATAAATCTGAGCAGTAATTATAATAAAAAATCTGAAAGGAGCAAACTCACCTATTAAGATAAAATTGTCTGACTGGATTAAAAAACAACCACAATCTAATAATACTTATGTTTGATGGAGTTATTGAAAGTATAGTCTGCAGAATAACATAAATCTTTAACCTAATTTTTACCAATTTATGACAAAATAAGTTCAGTAATTAAGAAAATTTTATAAAACCTTATAGAGATAATCTAAATATTCAACTAATTATCACAAAATATTATATAAATTTTCACTTAAGCAGAAAATGTATATTCTTATGAACATAAATGGAACATTATAAATAATATATTTCTCTGCATTTAATAGATAATATTAGAGAAATAATGAAATATTTAGAATTAAGTAATAGCAAACTCCCTACAATCTAAAATATGTGATACATACCTAATGTAGAAAATTTAGAAAGACAAAATAAAATAGAACTAAACATTCATCTCAAAAAGTGTGAATATGTACAGAACAAGAAAGAAAGAAAAATGATAAAATTAAAATCAATAAAATACAGAACAACAGCAAAAAAAAAAAAAAACCAGACTATTCACAAAATATAAAGTCAAACTTGGTCAACAAGAACCCCTGCTAAGAAAGATTCAACAGGAAAGAAGGATGCAAATAAAAGGAATTCCACTTATAAAAAAGAAAATATTCCAGTTTGTAAAAAGAGACTTTTAAAATGATGATAAGAATAGTATAAAAAAACCTAAAGGTTAATAATAAGCTTGAAAATTAGAGAAATAAATATAATTACTTCTGGAAGAAAGTGGGACAGAAAGAAAAAAAATAGCAAAGACCAATAACATTAAAACACAGATTCATTGAGCTATAGATGAAGTTTATAAAACTCTCAGACAAGATATAATTCCTAAAAAATTTTTTTTTACTAATTCACAATGCTAATGCATTAAAAGGAAAGAAGAAATTATGATTATGCACAAGAGGAAACATGTTATTTGCAAACGAATAGAAGAGAAACTCCTCAAATGAAAACGGTTATATACCAAATTGCTTATGAGGCATTAATTGCTCTAGGGGAGTGAACTTTGCATTTGTTCCATTGGTAGTTTGGCCTCAGTCACTTACATTCTCATTTGGTTTTTCTTATAATAAAAATTGTGTGTGAGTGTGAAAGTGAGTGTACAGTGGCAGGGGATAGGATTATCTGTTAGAAAGTGTATAATACATACACACACCCCAAATATATGAATATAAACACATAACACATATATTAAGATTGTCTTGTACTCTAATTAGACAAAATTGTTTTCTTACTCATGTTATACAAGTTGCAAAATTGGCTGGATGCCCTGAAATGCAATTTAAAGTGTCATATAAGTTATCATGCTCTGTTCTGTCCTTATTTACCAAGAAATTCCTCCAAACAAAATTGACAAAATGGGCTCTGCTATCTCTTTTGAAGCTGTCTTCTTGTCAATAAAGTTTGCACATTTAAATGAACACTACTCTGTATAATTTTCAGATTATATTACACATTTGCAGCTGGAACAGATACTAAAAACAGCCATAAAATGTGCTCACTTTCTATGCATAACAGCTGCTTTAAGAACCTTTATACCCTACACATTTCCATGTTTCTGGCTTAAATGCACATTTTGGGGGGAGGGGGATAATTCTGGTTTTGTGGTAGGGGATTCTTTCTTTGGAATGAGGTTGGAACAATGATTATATAATTTGGTATCAAAGACAGTATTAATTTGTGTTGCTGCTTAATGAATGCACAAGTTCAATGCAACCAATATTGATGTGATTAAATGAGAAATAGAAAATAATTCTTTAAATGCCATAGGTTCTGATAATGACAATAAAGCTGTTCACAAAATGAGACAACCTCAAGGGTATGAGAAACTATGATTCATATCTTCTCCATGGCACTAAGTTCATTATACATATGATCATAGCGAAGTTACTCCATCATCCAAAACCTGTTTTGTTATTTGAAAAACAGGGAGATAAAGATGGCCTAATAGTGTAAAATAGTATAGTTCTCATGAAAATTAGATGTGATTATAAATGAGAAAAGGGCCTCCCTGGTGGCGCAACGGTTGAGCGCTGCGCTGTGGAGCTGTTGGCAGCTCGTGATGCAGGTTTGACGCCCAGCCGGGGAGAATCCCACATGGTGCGGCAGACCTCTCCTGCCTCGCCTGCGGCTCCCCTCAGCAGTGTATTTCTGATCTGCCTGTTCTGCTCCCCACTCTGTCTCTGGTGAACCCTCTCGCCGCCCCACGCCTCTGGTCTGTACCCCAGCTTGCATGTATAGATAAATCAATCTTTAAATAAATAAATAAATAAATAAATAAATGAGAAAAGACCTAGCGGTCAGTTCAATAGATTTAAATCTCTATCTAACAGATCCTTTATGTGCTGTGTTACTGAGAACACAGTTGTGTGGTCCAGGCTCATCCTACAAATGAATGGTGTGTCCCAGCTATCAGAAGAGGTCACTGAAAACCATCTTCAAACTTGAAGTCCTGAGATGACTTCAGAAGACTCAAAATTACCACAAAACTCACATAGAAACTCATGTCATCAGTGATTTTGAGGTATTTCCTCATGTTCATTGTAATCATTCAGAAATTTGAAGAGAAAAAATTAATTAGCTATGTCAGGACACAAAGGAAATCATCCCTTGCCCCTTTGGTTCTTACAGGCTGAATAATAATAAAGCAAGCATTAGAGAGATTGAAGTGAAAAAAGCCAAAAAGAAGTTTAATAATAGCATATATACCTTCTGTCTCCATGAAAGAAGCCCAGCATGACTGAGTAACTTGCTCAAGTGGCCTCAGAAGCTATCTTAAATAGCTTACTTAAGAGAGAAGGGCTTTGAGAGAAAGGGAAGATCAGTTCGAGAGGTTGCTAGGGAAGACATAGTAGATAAAGATATGCAGATTTAAGTTCTGCCTTCTCCATTGAAAAGAGAGGAGATTAGATTTTCCTGGGAGATGCCCTTATAGAGAGAAATTTATATGTAAATATCTTTTTCAAAAGTAGCCTCCACTCAGTCTTCAGAGCCTCTCTCTTGAAATCAATCCTTAGCCAGAAGGATATATTTTGGGATGGCAGATTATTACTCCCTTATAGTTGATAAAAATGATAATCATATTTTCACCTCTGCTGTAATCTGAAGACTCCTGAATTCTCAAGCATTCTGAGTTCGTCCTTTTCTTTGGTACCCAAAGAAATTAGGTCATGCCCACATATAACTATGAAAATTCTAGTCTTAAAATTATGTCTGAGTTTCCCTAGGGTAGAATTTTCATATCATTACTCAAACTAAATTTCTGCACCAAGTTTTCTCCTTATGAAACTTTAGTTGTGTCATAACTGCCTCTCTATACTTCCGTGGTTCCTAAACCCAAATCAAGGATTTAGTTTACCATAAAATGAAAATGAAAGTTGAAATTTCATTCATTCATAATTCAAGCATACAAAAATGTTTTCCAGGACTCTACTAGTGTAAGGGATATAACAGTGAAAAACACACATGATCCTTAACCTCCTAGAATTATGATTCAGTAGTGAGAGACATATATTTTTAAAGTATATGATAATTTAAATAATTAATTCTAGTTGTATAACTTGTCAAAAATATACAATTAGTCTAATCTAAGGACCAAAGAAGATGTCTCTGCAGAACTGGCAAACTGAAATTTTAAGTGTGAGCCAAAGAAAGCAGCACTATAGTATTAGGTAAACGACACATATGAAGGTTATGAATAGGAAAGAATGGAGACCAGTGTACATGAAATTACACTGAATGAGGAGGTCAGTGGCAAAAAATGAGGATATAGAAAGAGATAGGACCAGAGTCATTTTCCATATTAAGGGTTTGGTCAAGCAACTTAAAATTAAGTTAGAGCATGAAATAATCATAAACATTTTAAAAGGTCACTCACTGTTTTTTCTGAGTTCATGAATTTAATGGGAATTCTCAGTTGGGAAAAACATCTTTCAAGATTTTGTCACAAAATAGACAGTCTTTTGTTGACTATACAAGGTCAAGGCAAAGACATCTCGTGTGTGAGGCAGAGTTTAGTGCCTGTTAGAGAAGTCTGCTGAAAGAGAGGACTATGAATACTGAAGAAGTGAGTGACACAGTCATTAAAGAACTGTTAGAAATTATCTCCGTGGATATAAGAGTTTAACAAAGGACTTGTGGTTTTACTTCTGAAATGGAAAAAATCTTTAAAGTCCTCTTCATTCTGTTCTTATAAGAGGAAAAATGTGAATCATGAAAATCAGTGATATTTCTCAGAGCCACCAAAAAACCTGGAGTATCCAGCCACACCTAAATTTGGAGGCATATCCAGGAAAACAGAGCTGCTGGCTAGAGATAAACATGTAGTAACACTAAAATGGCAATTGTGACTAACTGTTAGAGGCTATGTTGTAAGCTAAGTGAGTGTGAGGAATTTCTGGGGGCCACAGTTATAGGGGACTGCCACACTTTTGTTGGTTTTACTCCCCATGACCCTGTCAAGTTCTATGGTAAAGACCTGAGAACAATGCTCTCTTAATTCTGGCAGGTAGAGGAGAAGAGCAATCATTGTGAAATATTTCTAGAATCTTCTGCATAAATCTTCATAACAAAAAACTGCTTTCCAGGGTCCTCCTGGTGGAACAAGGAGTTAAGTCTCAGTACTGTGAAGCTATCCACAGCCACTGCAGCATGAGTTCTATCCCTGGCCAGGGAGCGAACCCTCATACAGCGCAGCAGACCTCTCCTGTCTTGCCTGCTGCTCCCCTCAGAGGTGTATGTACTTTAGTAGATCTGCCTGATCTGTGCCCCACTCTGTCTCTGGTGAATCCTCATACTCCACCCCCCCTCCCCCCTGCCATACCTCTGGCTTAGATCTCAGTTCTTACATACTTAAATAAATCTTTAAAAAAAAAAAAAACCCTTTCCAGAAAAAATAAAAAGATTCAGTTAGTGTCTTCTTAACATCTAAAGGAAGGGAATTCCTCCCTTTCTAACATCCTCCAGTCCTGCTAGTTCACCTGACGGGGAGAGATACACTATAATCAGAAATGATCAGGTCGCTGATGAAACGGATTGGCAATACTAAAGAAAGGAGAGACACTTAGGGGACATAAACCTCTGCACTGTCTTTTCAAATATTCTGCAAATCTAAAACCATTCTGAAATACAATGATAATTGAAAAAAAAATAGTTCTGTGACATAGCCATGAGTACCCAATGGCTGCAATAATAGCAGTGATGAGAGCAACGTTCAGTGATGTCACACTGGCAGCTGCTCATGGGATACTGACTATATTTTGCCTTGACACTTCTCCAAGTGTTTAGAGTGGATCTTTGTTTTAAAATTTAGCCACACTACCAAGTAATCAATGCATACTATTGAGGATTAAGGATTGCTGGATTCTGAATTAATTTATAGTTTGCGAGATGGTAAAGTAGGAGGCCATGTGTAGGAGGTATCGGGAAGTAATTGATTCTGCTATCTGAAAGTCTTTTCTTGTCATTCTTAATCAGGGTCAGTTTTTGTTGTTTGAAAACAGAAATCTTGACCTCTAGTAAAAGTATAACAGGGAATGGGACCCAGAAATAATAAACTCAAGGAAAAATCTTGTATTGGGCTCAGTTGAAGTTAAACACAGTTAAAGATCAATATTCCTCGGACACTGCATGCTCCTCTCCTGTGGCAGTTGTCTATTAAAAGGCAACCAGTTCTTCTCAGGCCCTACTTCCCTCCCCCCTACACATGGCCTCCTACTTTACCATCTCCGAAAATATAAATTAATTCAGAATCCAGCAATCCTCAAAGAGAAATTATGAAATCGAACCCCATAGATGGAGGCATATACTCCAGGTAAATTTTGCTAATTTACTTGGAGATATCTGATAGTATGTGTAGGACCTGATTCAGAGTGTGATAGAAAGAGTAGAGAATACATTTTGCATTGCTATTATTTATGGAATAAAATTTCTGTTTGAGCAACTGAAAATGGTATGCACTGATTACTTGGTAGTGTGGCTAAATTTTAAATCAAAGATCCACTCTAAATGAAGATGAAATGGTATAAGTCTCTTGTGTAAAATAGAAGATAAAATCTAAAGAATGAGAGATAGAAACACGGGAGTGAATTTAACATGTGTCGTGCACCTTCCAGTAAGTGAATTCTATCCCACAAGAGGATCTAAAAGACTCTCAAAGAAACTTTGGTGAGATGATCTCAACAGGAATGGGAGGGTCTCAAGGACAACTAGGTGCACTTACACCTATGATCACTGTAATAAGCAGCCGTGCCATAGCTGATCACCATAATGTTCAAACCTGAAGATATCTTGGTGTGACTGAAATTTTCATGAGATTTCCAGGAATAAAATAGATAAAATAGATTGATGACTGATGCAGGTCCTGCTCTCTTTGTAAAATTCAAGCTCCAGATGTGGTAAATAAAGGCTTACCTCCAACTACCAAAATGCAAAGCAAGTTTCCCTCAATCAATTCCCATGGATATTGTTATTTGGGTGAAATATCTCCTTTCTATTTGCTTTTTCTTTCATTATTAAAGATAAGGTGTGCTTGCCGTTAAACTTATTTTAGTCCATACATCACAGAATAGTATCAATTCTGAACGATTCAAAGAGAAATGACCAACACTTAAACTTACACTTAAAACTTTTACTATTAAGTTTTTGTTGGCTATTCTGTTTTGGAAGAAGGAGTAAATACATTTTAATTGCATAAAAAATGATATCACTGTTGCCAAAACTATTATTTTTAAGGTAGGGATATTGGGCAAGAGAGATATTACAAGGGAATGTTGAATAGTAAGAGAGATGGGGAAAGATTTGTTTCTTGGCTGCTTATAATTTAAAGATCGTTTGTAATTGCAGCGCATTCCAAAACAAGTGAGAGTAAAGGACTATCCTAGAAATGTAAAGCGTTTCTAGATATTCCTTCTTCCATCCAAGCAGATGTTTCCTCAAATTTGAAGAATTGCTATAATTTCCTTTTTTTACTTAACTGAAATTTGTTCCTACTGTATGCCCCAGCAACCCTGACTAGCTCACCCTTCCAAATAATAATTCTCTAAAATAAGTTTGGGAGATGCAAGAGTTTCTTCTGTGATATAAAAACAAAGTCCCAGTGTTCCCAATATGTTTCCAAAATAAAATTAGTTGTAATTGATTTAATTTATAAAATAAGAATACCACCCAGTCACCTTTGGAGAAACAAATAACACAGTAAACCCAAAAGCAGAACAAACAACCTACTTCAATTATAAAATATTCAAGAATAACAAAGAATAAAAAGAAACTTGCAAGGAAATCCCTTCCTTCTTTCTTTGTCCTTACCAGCCCTTTGTGGACACTAATAGCTGATTCTGAAAAAAAGGGAATGATGCACATTTCATTTAAAAGAAAGAACTTGCTAGAAAAATTGTAAGTCCAAAAAAGAACTACAAAGAGCAAAAAGCAAGAGATTCAGGCACACCCAAAATTCCACATACCACACAGATAATTCAGTGAGCAGGTTAGTCCTGATATGCCCCATTACAGAGAAAGGGTGTGTATGAATGCATGTATATATATGTATATATGTGTATGTATGTATACATATGTGGATATATGCCCCTTCTGGAGGCTTAAACTCAGAATTGACACAATACCAGTTCTTTTGTATTCTATTGATCAATAAAAGTCACAGCTTAACGAGACCAGAATGAATATAAGAGATTTAATAATAAATATAATAAATCCAGATTCAAAGGATTCTTATTTCTTAATGAGTGTATCTATAAGGATAGGTGGATATTTAGAGTCATTTTTGTACTCTTACCATACACGTGTAATCAGATAAAGAGTTTACAACAAGGGAAGATATGGAGGCAAGTATAGCCTATAAAGCAAAATTTTACAAATTTCTAATTTGCATTATCACAAAATTATAAGGTCAGACAAAGAATGTTGAAATACCAAAAACAGAAATATCAGATTAAGGATACTAAAAATGACACTGGGCAAATTTTTTACAAAAGTCATGTTACTAAAATAAAATTAGTCATTTCCTATCAATTTGTATGTGCTCAACACGAATATGACAGTCAAATTCTAATTTTGGCTCTAGTTTTTTTTTTTTTGTAATCTGCAATAAATGGATGTTTACATCATGAAAAGCATGCCAATAGTAATAGACCTATGGTTAACACCTGTAAAAAGTAAGTCATAGACTACTTCTTATATTTCCCTGCTTGTCTCTTGTACAGCTGTTCAGGAACAGAATAGATGGAAGGCGGTTTCCATTGCGCGAAAGCACAGCCTTACGACTCAGTTTCGAAGAGTCCAGAAATAGTCTCCATTCTTGTGGGTCATGAGTGATTTCTAAGGCATTCGTGAGGCCTTCAATATTGGAACAGAATACCAGAGTACTTTCCTTTCTGAAGAAAGGCTCCAACTGCTGGTGCTTTCAATACAAAGAAATTGTGACATCTTCCTCTAGAAGATTTCATTGTTGGAGTCCTGATCCTAGCAATTCTGCCTTGTTCTTGGATCCAGATCATGAACCAGGTCATTGAGTTCTTCCTGTGTTAGTCTGTGTGGGGTTGATGATGCACCACAGTGAAAATGTGGATCACTGCATGCTGATGGAACAGGAGAAAAACAGGTCGGCTCACCCTTGTCCTCATCAGATGAATTAAGAGAATATTTTGCTGGAGGTTCTGGAATAGGAAGTCCCTCACCATGTGAAACTGGTCTCAATGCAGATAGAATGTTTGGGTAGACTGTTCTTGACTTCTTTTGCTTAGTTATTCCACCAGAAAGAGGAGGAACCAAGCAGAAGTAACAGTCTTTTGTGTGATTGCTTGGCTCTCTCCACACCATGGGGACTGCAGATGGCATGGATGGTCTTTTGCCATTGAACCACTGTGAAAGCTGTGTTGCACATGTAGCACAGCATATACGCGGGGCCCAAGGCTTGTCTTGGTCACCAACCTTGCATCTGAAGTCAAGATCATAAGCCTTCTTCACTTGAGAAGTGATACTTTTCTTCTGGTTGGCAAATGTCACTTCCCCACAAATAGAACAGAAATTGTCCACACTATTAACACACTGTCGAGGCATTCCTGTTCTGTATTGTGCCTAAATGGATAAAATAATAACAGTTCTATGGAACAGTAGCTTCAGCTGTCTCACACAAAGTCTGAAATATTTTCAATGTTCAGCCTTTCCGACAGGGCTTTATATAATGCACTGCTGAAGCCAGCTTACTTCAGCAGCCGCCTGGCAGTAGTATTGCACTGCATCAGAAAATGATGCAATCAACTCCGGATGATGTGTGCATGATGGTATTAGGCAATGCCATGCAATATTACATCATTCTAGGCTGTTTAGGATGTTGTTGCAGTCCTACTGGATAAATTTACATGGTAAAACATATAAAATGAATTATATGAAATATCTTCAAAATGAGAGCTAATAAAAAATTTTCAGGGTTATATTCATGTTCAGCACATCAAGATAAAAAAGATTAGGGTCTTTTTAAGTCAGTAACGATCTCACTGTTGACCAGTGTAATTGGTGGCAAAGCTCACATCCTTTTTACTCAGAAACATGTAATTGGTGAATTGAGAAGTGCTGTCTAACATGTAATAATAGTTTTTGTACCTAAAAACAGTAAAATAATATGGCAAGCAAAAGTGAAATATTTCAATGTGCTTGATTAACTGGCAAATCACTTTAAAAGTAAACATCATATTAAAATTAGAAAGAGAAATCACCCTTTCATTGTCCCTCAAACAAAAACCTGTGATGTACAGTATCAGAGAAAGATGGGTATTTGTTTCTCTGTGGATTTTTTTTTTTTTGTTACTCCTTTTCTTTCCTTTTTTTTTTTCTTTTGGTCTGCTTGTATAAGTAAAATTTTTAAAGAAGACAATCTAATTTACAAATTGTTATTATATACTAAATATTTAGGAAAACATTTATGTATCATAAGAATACAAAAATTTAAAACATCTCAACTTGCAAAATTCAAAAATTTGCAAGAAAATAAAGGAGTTTTTTTGACTGTGTGAATATTGCAATGCTACATCTAAGGCAAAATTAAATTATTCATCTAGAGTCTAAAGTGATAGGTAAACCTACAAGATAGCAGTAGAAATTAGAAAGAAATAATGAACCATATTTGGTCACCCTTTAGATCCTCTACCATAGTCCACCTCCACTGTGGGGTTGATTATTCTAAGTCTTTGTGTATCTGGACTTCTATTCCAAATAAAATGTCTGGTTGGAAAAGGAAATATACACCAACAGGTGTAGCTCCTCTTGATGCAAGGTTCATAAGCACCACATATTATTTTTATAAAAATTATTTTTGTAAAATAATTATTTTTATAAAATACATTGATAAAATAAAATTTATATTCATAAAATAATAATGTAAGGTATATTTATAAAGTAATTATTTTTATAAAAAGTTGAAATAAGTGCATAAGAACCTCAGGGAGAATGGCAAGTTGGGTGTTGGACCCAAGCAAGGTAAAATGTTACACTCAGAACTTTGGGTCTCTGTTTTTAAAGAGAAAATATTTTAAAATAAGAATCCTGATAAGTGTCAGTCAACTTTCCATCTTATCAATTCCATGATGTCTTATGATGTGATAGTTTTCAATAAATGGTACTACCTATATCACCAAAATCTACAAAAAGGGAACAATGTAATATGTAATGTAATGTCTGAGAAGTTATATTTAAGAGATTTATGCTTCATTCTTATTGGTCCTTATTTTGTTTTCATACTCCAAGGGCAAGAGTATTGATTATCTGAGCTGAAATAAACTTTTTTAGAAATGAGGCATATAACACTTACCAACAGCCTTCAGAAAATAATACCTTTCATCCTGGAATGATTTAATTCTAGAAGTGTTGATAATAAAAGCCTGATTCCTGCTCATGAGTGAAGTGTCCACCAGTGTCCATTCTCACTTTCAAAATCACCCACTAGGGTTTATGGATGGCAAAGACATAAATGAGAAATTTGCTCTCAGAGACCTGGTGGGTTTGTCATGAAGCTTTTCTATATAAATAAAAGAGACACCGAGAATGGAAATTACATTATTTTTAGTGCTGTGTTAAAGGGAAAGGTCAAGTTAACCCCTTAAGAATTCAACGAGCAACATGATGTACTATGTGTCCAGGAAAGCAATCCCCGATAGCCCTTATGGACATCTGGTGTAAATCATCCATCTTTTTGCCCCATTAAAATCTGTGGCACCTCATTAAAACAGTTCAGCAGCTGAGCGCACACATTATTTGGTTTTCAAGGAGTTAACAGAAATAACTGTAGGAATCAGGAAGGTTTTGTCTTCAAGGGCTCATAGCTACCCAGACAAAGAAGGTAGTTGAAGCATTTCAAGAAGATCTACTTTCCTTGTCAGGGTGAGAAAGGTATAGCCATTTTTGAAATGGAATTAAAAAAAAAAATCATTTCTGTCTCCTGCAGCACCTCATATTGCTGGCAATTACATCTTTTGTGGTCTGATAATTCTCTGGCCAGTAACGGTGCTGTCATAGGTACCGTAACCCTGACCCGAAAAAATCAGTGAGTGGCTAAGAAGATAATTCAACCAAACCAGATGAGTATTTGGAAATGTTACATGGGGGTGACCCCAATCACTCAGTCTCTAAGACAGGGGAATTTGGTGGCTGGAAAGCAAGGGCTGGCACACTGTAGTTGGCCAAACAGAGTGACTTAAGGACACAAGTGGGTCATATCACTCAAGACTACTCTGAACCTGCCTTGCCTTATATCCTCTCTTCCTCCATATTTCTCTCCATTCTCTTGCTAAAAATCTTTCTAATGCCTTAGAAAGCGAAACACTGCAGGTAACAAGATCAGTTTTTGGAAAATCACAGTTAAAAATAAGTGTTGGTTGAATATTAACAACAATAGTGGGAAACAGCTGCAGATGGCACATCCTATGTTACATGCAACATACAACCACACATTCAGGAAAATTCCCATACCCTATATTTTTTCAAGATCCATTGAAAATACCAGCTGCTACTGTATAGAGTAACTTAAACATTTTTTCATCCCTGCTACACTTTCTCAATGAGTTTGATGTTATACCTTCAAAAATAGTTAATATAAAGAGTAAAAATACATAAAACATTTGTTCAACTAAAGCAGACCACCAATTTAGTTAATATTATTGCTTCAAAATAAACATGCCCACAGTTCAAAATTGTTTTAAGAAAAAAACCCTCAGGTTTAAGGGGGGAAAAATCCTTTATCCACACTAATATCTATAAAAGCTTTACCCCACATCTACACACTATACAGAGGATGTACTTACAACTAGAATTTGTATCTACAGTACTGAAAAAGTTCAATGGTAACACTGGTGATTTTTTAAGTGTAAGAACTTTCAGTCAGTATTAATAGAAGTGCAAGTTGATATATATGTTGTGGGAGGCACGTAAATCTATCAATACCTTTAGAACATACAAACACACTGGGCATTAAGTCTATTTTTCAGAAGTTCCATATTGAAAATATTTGAGAATACATGTCAAGCCTTATCTACAAGGTTGTTCATTGCAACATTGCTATAATAGTGAAAGTATGTAAAAGTTAGCCAGTAAATCAAGCACACTGACAATTACAATTCAATTATCCAATGTAGGAAACTGGTTAAATAAACGTAGCGTATCTGTACAATAAATTATTATGAAGTTCCTAAAAATATGATTCTGAATAACAATTAATTCTATACAAAATAATCTCTATATTTTAGCAAATAGAAGCAGATCACAAGAAATATATTAATTATTTCAATGTATACATGTATATATACATAGAAATTGATGACTAGATAGAAATAAAGTCATAAAGATATGATGGTTGATGGGTGTTAGAATCATAAAAAGAATGTATTTTCTTGTCTTTGCTTATTTCTACTTTTTATTTTATTTATTCATTTATTTTAACATTAACAGATATGTCATTAGTGTCTTTAGCATTTTATTTTATTTTATTTAAAGATTCATTTATTTATGCATACAAGCTGGGGTACAGGCCAGAGGCATGGGGCGGCGAGAGGGTTCACCAGAGACAGAGTGGGGAGCAGAACAGGCAGATAGTCAGAAACACACTGTTGAGGTGAGCAGGGGCGGGGCAGGAGAGATCTGCCACCATGTGGGAATCTCCCCGTCCGGGCGTCGAACTCGCGTCACCGCTGTCAACAGCTCCACAGCGCAGCGCTTAACCGCTGTGCCACCAGGGAGGCCCATCTTTAGCATTTTAAAATACCCAACCAAAACTATCCTACATGAAGAAAAAATATTTGGGGTTCATATACATGAAGAGCCAGGTAAGGTTCTTTCTAGGCTTCTTATAAATGGTTGGGTTTTGTACTTAAACAGTGAAACAAAATAAGAAAGAGTAAGACTTTTCGGTGTGCTTGTTGAGTTGGTCAACTCATATCAACAACATGTATCTGTTTTACCTTCTCTCTAGGCTCTGCTTTTGCACAGCGGATCCTTTTCTCAGGCGTTTTCTATGTTGGTGACCGCAGTATGGCTTTGGTAATCCCCAAGACTGGCTTCTTTCCTCAAGTCCAGAAGGGAAAGCCCATTTTCTAGCATTCCAAGCAAAAGTCTGGGGAAATCCAATGACTTAAAGTTTCTCGGTACCTACTCCAAATCAATGCCCTGTTAAAAGATGTCATTTAATGTGCTGATAGACTTAAACTATTCAAGGTCATCCCTAGGAGCTAAGTGCAGTATCAATATCATCCAAACCACTTAGCTGAGAATGGGAAGGGGGACAATCGTTTTCTAAAGAATATTAAGGGGCTGGGGGCCTCCCTGGTGGCGCAGTGGTTAAGCCCTGAGCTGTGGAGCTGTTGGCCGCGGTGACGCGAGTTCGACACCCAGCCTGGGAGATTCCCACATGGAGGGGCAGGCCTCTCCTGCCTCACCCGCTGCTCCCCTCAGCAGTGTATTTCCGTCAATCTCCCTGTTCTGCTTCCCACTCTGTCTCTGGTGAACCCTCTCGCCACCCCTACGCCTCTGGCCTGTACTCTAGCTTGTATGCATAAATAAATAAATCTTTAAAAAAAAAAAAGAATATTAAGGGGCTGCTCTCAGAAGAAATGGCAAGGATCCTAGCAGATATATATATATACACATACCACACACACACACACACACATATACTGCGAATACATAGGGCATTTATATTAGAAAAATGAAAGTCACTCTTTTAAAACATCTATTTGTTGTCTCACAATACCTCCTAGATTTGAAGGGCATAAAGTAATTTCCCTCTCGATCAAGGCAGGCAGCCCTCTGGAGCCAGCCATCAATAAAACTGTGGCATCATTACAATTATTCTGTTATTGCACTTTCTGCATCTCTCCACCTTTCACAGGTTCAGCTTTCCCTAAAGCTTCCTGCCATAGTGCAGGCCACAGCCATACACACCACCAGTAGTACCGCCTGTTCCCTGTCTCCCCTTTTATGCTGCCTTGCTGAACAAACCCCAGAAATTTCCAGTTATCTCTTAGAGGACAAACGTAGTCAGCTACTCCAAGTAATGCCACTATCATCTCTGGCTTATTGAGCATATAATTTGTGTGAGGGGAAGGTTATCTCCAAGTTAAGAGAGACCCTACCACATGGCTATTATTATCTCCATTTATAACTGAATGAGGAAAAGGAAGCTCAGAAAGTTTAGATTTTCCAAGTTTCCATTGTTAGCAAATGGCAAAGTCAAGGTTCAATTCCAACTCAAATGGAAGCAGAGCTCTGCTAGAATCACATGATGTTCTGTGTCCCTGGCCCAAAGTGAGCCTTGCACCCTGATCAAAGGCTCCAGAGACAGCACAGCGGTCCCTATTAGAGTAGTGAGTAAAGGAGAAGGCGCTCTACCCAATTTATATTGCCATTCCACCAAGCTGAAATAATTAAGACATTTAAATATTTCTTAAGAAGGCTTTTCCTTTCAAAATCATTTAAATCTCTGTCCCTATTACTCTGTTCTAAAGTGTGCCTTTGGGTTTGGCTGTCTCTATAATAATAATTTGCAGCAAATTCATAATGAATACCTACACAAACCACATCTGTTTTCTGAGCTCTTAGTGCTCTTGAAGAGAATGTCTTTCTTTTTTTTCTCTGGGGGGAGAAGGGAGTAAAATTACTCTTCGTGTTAAAATATGCAACCAAGGTTCAGGTTTGAGGGGATCAGAAATCAGTATAAAAATTGCATTGTGAACCAAACAAATGACATTCTCAGTAAAATATATATATTTAGAAACTCTATCTTTATAGAGTTATAGAATATTAGAATCTAAAGTGACATTTAATAGATAAGAATATTGGGACTTACAGAAGTCACGGTCTCATCCATGATCAGAGTTCATGGAAATGTCATCACCACAATCAAGGTCTCCAAAAAAATCTAATGATTTCTTTCCATGAAAAAAAAACTTGCTATTAAGAAAACCTATCTCTTCCTAGTAAGTCAATATGGTTTAAATTTTTCTTTTCCAAAAAGAAATATATTATTAAAAGATACAAGAAATTTTTACTAAAAATGTAAGAATTATGAATTTTACTTCTTAGTCATTTTATTATCTATAACTCATTGAATACTAATAAAAATCTCACATAGTTCTAAAATTCCAGAATCTGACAATACCCCAATATTTATTTTAGCCAAAATATTTGATTCTGACCAAGCCCAACATATTTTTGAAAACTCAGGAAATTTAATAAATAGATTTTTGAAAAACAACTTACTTCAACATTTAAAAGTCTTCCTTCACTTGCTTAGCCATTATTTCATTTAGCTGCTGAGATTTCAGAATATGACAACTCTGATTTTCTTTGAAGTCACAAAAATAGTATCCAGTCTTTCAACTTGCATCTTCTATTTCTGGGAGCATCTACATATTACAAAGTCCTTATCCAATACCGGTACATAGTGGAATTGCCCTGTCTTCTAATTTCCAAATCGAGTAAACGCTTAGGCAGATGAGACAGAAAGTTGACTTTTGAGGTGATTTTTCCAGAAAAAAAGTTTTAGAACCACTTTTTTTTTGCTTATTTGTGATTAAAAACAGTTGAAGAAAGATGCACGATGTAAGTATCCGAGAGAGAGAGCATTCAAAACAGAAGTTTGTAGCTTCCTTTTCCTGAAATCAGAAAACAAATAAATGAAAATTATGATCTTGGCTGTGCATTTCAGATTAAAGACATATGACACAGAGTTGGCTTTAAATCCAAAGGTTCAGAATGGAAAGTGTAACTTTTAAGTAATTCATCTTCTAGGCTTGCTATCAGACTACTGTTATACTACAGGAGACACATGCAGAAAACCTGGGGTCTCTTCGATCAAGGCTTTGATGTGGATTCTTCTTTTTTTCCTTTTCATAAAAATGTTACTTGAAAGAAAAGAATAGCTCTACCTCTGAAAAATGATCCTTCTCTATTAAGAAGCAGACAAGGCAATAACTTTAAAACAAAATTTAGGTGGGAGGGGGAGAAACAGCTGTAGGAATTAACCTAAAAGTTCAGTAAACCTTGCCAAGACATGTGACAGTGCTTAACTGGCCCAGAGTAGGGACTCTCCTTAGAGACCTCTCCAAACATTATCAAAAGCATTCCCTTTGAACGAGGCCAACTCCTGATAATAACACAAGGGAATCGAATTCAGGCATCTCCCCATAATGGGATTCAGATTCCTTACAAACTTGGGAGTGTTGAAGGTTTAATTACCCAGTAAAACAAGAAAAATGCATTATACAGTAGAGATAAATGAATAGGAACACCAGAGAAACATGTTTCTCCATAAGTCATTTGGTCACATGATTTCTTCCCCATTTCCTTTCCCTATTATTATAGCCATTTTATTACACTACCCCTAAAGACAGAGGGCAAAATACTCAGAACTTCCTCAAAGTGCCTCCCAGATTGAAAGTAATGGAGCACAAATTTCTGAAATGGCTTAAAGCTTTGTAAAGGTTTCTTTTTAGTGTTTCACAGATAGAAAAGAAGTAGGACAGCATCAAGTACCATAAAACCAAGTAGACATGAAAAAACAGTATGAAAAGAAAAACAGTGAATTGCAAATAATCATACCATTTTCTTATCCTTTATTGGAGCATTTTTCTTGTGCTTTCTTACTCCTCCAAGGCTATATTAATCATTGAAAAGTACCTAAATTAGGTAGGTCAGAGGACTGAGTGTCAATGGCCAAGAACTAAATGACTCCTTCTTTATGCCTCTTCCAGGAGTTGATGGATTTTAAGTGAATAACCTCCTCATCTCTTTTCACCATGGTTCCAATGCTAACTACTCTTCCGTGGCTTCTGCTTTAATACCCCACTTTCCTGGGAAAATTTAAGATTTAATTTTATTTATGGATTTTAAATCATATTTCAAAATGAGGGTTCAACATTAGGTAATACAGATATGACAATAGCAGAGACTGCAACATTTTTTCTTCCAAATTGTTGTGGAGCATTGGAATATGTTACCAATAAAAGTCACGATGACCCAGATTTCCTGAGTTACACCATATGAGACCAAGAATAAAGTTTAGACACAAATGAATAAATTAACAGAAAAGTAAAGTTGGGGAAAAAAGTCCTGCTGCATTGCTGTATTTGTAATTTTATCCCCAGAATATGAACTAGCAAAATAGAACACCAAATTACTAAGAATAAAATGGCCTTAAAACTGAAAAAATTGACAACCATGTAGAAATATACTCTCCTGAAAAACTGCTTATGATTTCTTTAGACAGACAATATGTACCATAAAAACCAAGAACCAAAATGCAAGAAAGGGAAAATGCTGGTTGTTTCTGTTACAAAGTAGAAAAAAAAATTTTTTTAATCTGATAAATATGTATAACTATCTCAGTGTGAATACCATTTTCAATAAAAGAAAAATAAACAAAACCCAAGACTATATTTTAAATAGTTATTTATTTGTTCAAAGCTGTGGTCCTAATTAAAGAATAAAATGCTAATAGAACTAAGCATCTTGAGTTCTCTATGACTACACATCATTCTTTAAAGTTAAAAAATTAAAAGGTCATCATACACAGGTGAGCCCAAGATATGCCCATAGTTATTCTCAGGCTGAGTCAATAACTATAAATTGCTCAACAACTTAGAAACTCTGAAAACATTTCCAATCAGATTTCTTTCCTTTATCCGTCCTCTTTTCTGGCTCTCTAAGGTGGTGTTCATCAACATCCCAACAGTGCAGAATGATCTTCCCAAAATGCCCCAACAAAAGAGTCTTTATCCTCTGGAAGCTGCCAAATCATAGCCATTTGACTGTAATTTCAGAAGTAATGACAGGTCTTAGGACTATCATTACAGTACTTTAGGCAAGAAAGTCTAAACTGTGATTTTTGCTTGTGCATGTGAGGGACCGAGCTAATTTACAGTGAGTGCAGTCAGGAACCCTGAACAAGCTGTCTAATGCGCCCACTCCATTTCTGGTTGACTACAAAGCGCAGAGATTAGTACTCATGCCATGTCAGCAAGAGCGACACGAGTTTGACCTTTCTTCATAACAGGAGAGAGACAGAGCTTCCACAGCCTTTTCCTGTATGAGCTCTTTGCAGGGCATTGTAACATATCATTACCAAGACATCACTGCCAAGGGTTGCCATTTTAGAGAAAACATACAAATGGCCCAATAATGGGTTTCTTCATGCGTCAATGGAAGCCGGTAAAATGAGCTTTGTTTGTGTCCTTATTGTCTGATGTACTGGAACTAGAGCGCCTTTTTGACCCTTGTATTGTCATTCATATCTTTCAAACACAATTCAGTCAAGCTAAGAATTGAAGAAAAAAAATCATTTCTAAAAATCAGCAGTAATAGTGCGGTTTCATCTGGCCAGTGGGACTGACCATTCACATTGATCTGAATGGGAATAAGGACTCAGGTTTTATTCATTCATTCTGCTCGGAGAGCTGACCCAGCTGGCTAGGAGTCAGAGGCTCACGGGTCAGGGTGGTCATGATTGAGCTTGTCCGCCTAGTCAAAGTCCATTTGGACTTTGGTACAAGTGGACATAATGATAACACCTGAGTCTCAAAGTTGTTTTGACCAAGAGCTGGTGGAACTAACTGTATGTTAGTTCATCAACATACATAAATAATTTGAAAGCAGTATCTCTGGCCTTGAAGAGACCTATGACCTTTGTCACTCTAAAGGATGTATGCCAAAGAAAGGGGAAGTTTGGTCCATAAAAGTTTGGTGACCAGGATTCTTTGACTCTGGCATCTATTGCTTCCTTTTCTGACAATAGCCTAGAATTTTTCTGGACTCGACCCTCCTTTCATTCTCAGGCCAAGGGTGTAGGAGGGCTCTGCCACTATCTTAGCAGTGGAGTTTGTGCCAAAAATCTGAGTCAATCTGTGGACATCATTTCCTTGGTCACCGGACTGAAGGGAAGAAAAAAAGATTATGTGCTTATAAAAGCATTTATAAATTTAAGTTTTGAACCTAGTTCATTGATTTTAGTAGGCTTTTCATTTGTTAGAGTATCCTTATTAGAAAAAGGAACCAGGATCTATAATCCTATTATAACTGAATCCTGAAGAGATGTCTTAAAATCAAATAGGTATGGAACTAATATTATTTTGAGTGATACCTTTCATTTTCTTACTTTTATCTAAAAGATATCTTGCTAAAGCTGCTGTTTTGCAACTGAACATATCACTTCTTTAATACTAGTGAGACAATCATGACAACTTTTAAAGTTATGTTCCAACAAATGAAAAGAACACATTATTTCATTCAAACTGGGCTGAAGTTTCCTTTTGTTTTAATTTGTAAGCCTTTCGAGTGTGAAACATGTGCAAAAAACTATGCAAAGCAAAGATGTACAGATCAATGATTTTTCATAGACCATAAAAAAAAAAACCTGTGCTCTACTTCAAGAACTTATACATTATCTGTGCCCCATATATGCCCCCTCACTTCCATTCCCAGTCTCTACCTCTACCGCTTATCTTCTTCATACGCCTTATACTAATTTTTATGGCAAATACTTTCTTGTACCTTTGTGCTTAGGCAAGCATTCCTAAATCCGATAGTTTATTTTGCTTGTTTTTTAACTATATGTAAATGAATTTATACAGTATATCTCTTTTTGTTCTTGTATTCTTTCATTCATCATTGTCTTTGTTAAGATTCATCCATGCTGCTATGTATGGCTGTATTTGATTATTTCCCATGAAATATATTCATTGTTACCAAGTGACATTTTGTTTCAAGTATGCACTTACTAAATGTTACAATATTGCAAAGAACTATTTATAGAGTTGCTAAGAACATTCTAATACATGACTTTCTAATGAACATTCTAATACATGAACATTCTAATACATGACTAAACAGACAAGCATTTTTGTTGGGTATATACCCAGGGGTGGAATTGTTGTTAGATGAAGAGGCAAACTGGGGTCTTAAGCCCACATCTCTAACTCTAAAATCAAGGCAATGCATTCAATTGCCAGGAAATATCACATTAAAATAATAAGAATAGAGGTTCATAGGCTATATTTTGATAAAATATTTTAAAGTTTGTACATAAAGACCACTTGTTTTAAATGATAATGATAAAGAGTGTCAGCATTTTTCTTAAATATTAGGAAAATATTAAGCAATACCAGAGAGGTGATTTATTTGAACACTGATATCAATGATATCAGAAAAATGTCTGAGGTTTCCAACTTTCCTGCTTTCTAGATGGGCAAATGCAGTGAGTTGATGAGTCTTTTAGCAACTTACATTTTAAGAGATTAATATAAACAAAACTTCTCCATTTAAAGTAGCTATTTCCCTGCATTTCAGGGTCTCGAACATTTGTATTGAACTAGTCAGAGGCCAATGAAAGGTGCTAAGAATCCCAGGTTAGGAATTATATAAGGTTTGTCTGGCTCACAATAAAACTAGTCAGTGAAAGCAACTGCTACACTGGACCCTAATCTCAGAGAAATGTTATCTCATGTTTTCGAATCCATTACTTTGATTTACAATGTTCTGTGTTCTTTTCATAGAATTTATACTGTTGTCATTTCATGCATCTTCTGAAATGGTCACTTC
Organism: Scalopus aquaticus; assembly: GCA_004024925.1. Taxonomy (NCBI): domain Eukaryota; kingdom Metazoa; phylum Chordata; class Mammalia; order Eulipotyphla; family Talpidae; genus Scalopus; species Scalopus aquaticus. Next base: position 52,639 of record PVIJ01001154.1, on the reverse strand, counting down.
AATCTTGTAAGAAACCCAAGCTTAAGGCTACCAGATAAAATGTGCAATACAAGTTAAATTTGAATTTTAGAGAAACCACAAAGAACTCTTTGGTATAAATAGGTAATATTTTTATTTGCTAAATCTGGCAATCCTACTCAGGGGTAAATTTTTTCATGCTGACATGCCTTTTGCAGTTACTATTTGTTTTCACCTATCTCATCAGCACCAATGGGAAACATAAATTAAGAGGATCTATTCTTGTCAATCTTCTAATCTAGTAACAGCTACAACAGAAATGAGTTTGAATATTGTTTTTAATGTTCATTTTTAAAAAGTCTCAAAGTTTGCAAAGAGTTGATAAAGATGTCAAATGAAAGCTTCCAGGCCTCTAGGAAATTCATGAATTTGATCCAAACACACCATCACTCCACTCTCCCAAAGAAATGGAAAATAGTTGCTCCTTGGGGCAGAGACTTAAGCACATTTCTGTGAACCCGACTTTCATAACCTCCTCTTTCCCTGGACACCTGTCTACTGTTTTATCAACTTATAGGCTGCCTGACAGAGATCCCAAGATAATACTCAACCTCCCTTAACATCTATGAAAAAAATCCATACACACGTTTACCAAGAATAAAGTTAACTTTACATAAATGAGTTTCTATAATAACACTGAAACCATAGGGTTGTATTTTGTTTTTTAAAAATGATAGTATTTGTCTACCATTGACACTCCTGATTTTCATAGGATTTACTGACCATGTAATTAGTTCGCAACTCTCACTCACTTCTTACCCAGTTCAGGTTAAAAATGATTTTTTTTTTCTTCCTTTGCCTCATACAAAGCAGCTGCTGGCCCCTAAGCTCTGAGGTAGCTTAACTTCTACCATAAGTGTTTGCCACGCAGAAAAACATTCTTATTCTAAAATGATCTTTGATCTTAGCTGTGAAAATATCAACATCTCCTCGTTAGGTAAAATTAATATATTTGTACTCTTGGACAATGATGTAGGAAGACTAATTTGCCATATAATCTTTCTGGAGGTAAGTATAAAGTGAATGAAATTGTCTATTTAAGGAAATTTCTCCTTAGGAAATAAACATGCGTAATTTACAAAGATCTCTAGAATGTCAGCTTTTTGGTTGAATGTTAAGCCATCAACCAAATATATGAGTAAAAGGAATTTTGCCAAATGTGGGTGCATAATAAATTACCACTTATTTCCTAAATAATAAGATTTTATTTGTTGTCACTTGTCCATAATTTCAATCACTCAGCAAAATATTTCGAGCACTTCCTATATACTAGCATAGTTTTATACACTAAAAAGCTGACATACAACTTATTTTACAGTGAGGGGAGTTGCATGTGTATATGTGTGTGTGTGTGCGTGCACATGTGTTTTTGTTATACATATATATATATATATGACAGATATATATGTGACAGATAAGCTCTATGCAGAGAAATAAAACAGAGTTAAGTCACACAAAGTAGGAAGGGGGCCTCCCTGGTATCACAGCGGTTAAGTGCTGCGCTGTGGAGCTGTCAACAGCCGCAACACGAGTTCAACACCCAGCCAGAGAAATTCCCACATGGCGCAGCAGACCTCTCCTGCCTCGCCCACTGCTCCCCTCAGCAGTGTATTTCCGTCGATCTGCCTGTTCTGCTCCCCACTCTGTCTCTGGTGAACCCTCTCACTGCCACATGCCTCTGGCCTGTACCACAGCTTGTATGCATAAATAAATGCTATTTTGCATAGGATTATTAGAAAGGGACTTCTCAAAAAATGACATTTGAGCCAAGACCTAAATGCAGATATTAGTGTAGAGATTATGGCAGACACAAAGACTCAGTGAAGAGCAAGCAGTCCTGCTAAAGTAGAATTAGAAAGGGGAAGAGAACTGTATGCATTTTTAGCCTAAACTCACTCTTTATAGACTTTAAAATCTACTTGTTTTCTTTCAATACCTTGTGGTGAGCGGTGTCTATTCCCACTCTTTCCCATGACTCCCCTATTAGAAATGTTTGTCCTTGTCCACCCCACATGACTATCACTTACCACAACTGCAGTGTCTTCTTTTAGTACCAAAAGGCATCTCCTCACAACGATATTTACTTGGTATAATTAAATTGCATTTGCTGAATTATCAAAATAAAATTTACAGAGTTGAAGAAGTCATATGCAATATGCAAAAATAGTCATTAGTAAGTATAATGATCTTTAAATACTAGTAAAATATCATGCACATTTAAATTAAAAAAAAAAAACAAAACAAAACACTAATGTAAGAACCCAAAAACTGGTTTCACTTTTCTTCCGAAGGTTATCCTGGAGACAAGAGATTGATAGTTATTGGGAGAAGATAGGGTAAGTTTTTTCAGCAGGGATGACAGGTTCTTGAGAAGATTCTGCTTTCTGCTCTCCTTAGACTCCAGAAAATGAAAGCAATTTAGGAAAAACTTGGCATTTCAGTTATAGATGTTTGGTTGATCGCTGCCCAACCCAAAGTTGAGCTCCCTCTCAAGCCTTATACATTTCTGGCAAATCAGACCTGAGCTAAGTGTTCTTGATGCAAGCAGTTCTTCAAAGGCTGAGTCAACCTTAGTTATGACTCTTTTTGATTAGATTAGTGACATTTTGCCCACTGAAATTGAAAAATGATCAGATGATCTATTAGTTTTTTATGATTCTTTGAAGAAGTTCAGGCAGCAGTACCTAGACACTAGTTGGTTAACCCCAGGATAGTTTTCCTACAATGAATCTCTCTGAATGGTGTTTCATCATTACATGCAGTTTTATATGAGCTCATTATGAGTAGATTTTAAGAATGTGCTCACTTGTATTGCCCAGTGGGGAAAGAATAATAATCATGAAGCTTCATTTGGGTCTATCAATTCAGTCTTCCTAGTAAAAGGGGTTCTTTAAAATTGGCACTTTGTAAAACCAACAAAAGGATTTGTTTAAATGGTCTGAACATGGACTGATACTTCTCCAAAGAAGACACATGGACAGACAATGGTCAGATGATTAAGAGGTGTTCATCAGCTCTTATGTTTAGAAAAATACAAATCAAAACAACAATGTTACATTTCCTCATATCTGGGGGAATAGCTATTACCCAAAAGACAAGGAATAAGTGCTGCAGAGGATGCAGAGGAAAAAGAATCCTTGAAACTGTTGGTGGAAATGTAAATTGTTGTAGTCATTATGGAAAATAGTACTGAAATTTCTAAAAAAAATCAAAATAAAAATTCCATACAACCCAGTTATCTCACTTCTGAGTATTTACCTGAAGAACACAAAACACTAATTTGAAAAGATATATGTACCCCCTTATTTATTGCAGCATATTTACAAGCGCCAACATTTGGAAACAGCCAAAGTGTCTATCCACTGAGAAGAGAATACAGGACAAGAACTAATGAAATACCATTTGCCTATGAAATCCTGCCATTTGCAACAACATGAATGAACCTAGAGGACATTATACACAATAAAATAAGACATAGAGAGAAAGACAAGTAACTATGACTCATAACGGGTATATAGAAAAAACAAACAGATGAACTAAATAAAACAAAAACAAACTTTTGGACTATGACACAAATTACTGCTAACCAGAAGGGAAGGGGGTTTAAATGAGACAAAATGGACAATGGTATGATGAAGAATAGATTGGACTTTTAGAGCAAGTAAAATATTAAATACATTATATAAACATGTTGATGTTCAATGATGCACTTAAAACTTACATAATGTTACAATGCAAAGTTATTTTAATAAAAAAGAAATTTAAAGGGATTGAAACTAAATATATTATGGACTCAGCCATCTACATATTACTAAATATTTATTTGAAAAAGAAAAAAAAACAAGAAATGATTATGGATTTAAGTACAAAGGGTAACTACAGTGGAAATTGGGTGAACTTTGCACTAGGCTTAAGCTTTTACTGTTATCTCTGTCCTATGATGGTATGGAGTTTCTTCCTTTTTCTTAATTCTATAGATATGAGCTTTTATATCTTGTGTGGCATTAAAATTGCTAACATTTCAATTCTTTCTCTTGGTTTTCTCCAACATGTCCTCTGAAAAAAACTTTCATTAATGCTTTCTGCACCTATAGCGATGGAAGTTTTCCCAGTGTTCAGAGAAAAGGGACAACTTCAGGGCTCAAGTGCTCTGTGGAGCATTTCCCAAGGAGCATTTGTTCTATGATTCTTAATTACCACCTGACCATCGGCTTAGAAAGAAAAGCAAATTCCTTCAGACAGAATGCACTTTAACAGAAATTTGCATTTAACTGCCTCATTCCTTACTAACAACTACAAAAGCATGAATGAAAGGTCTAGAGATGCATCTAAGAATGGTTAATGAAACAAAGATTTGCCAGTGAGTCAGAGTTTAGGATCATGTGCAAAGGTATGCTGCTGACTCATTGTAATCCAAAAAGGACTACTACATTAGTTCACAATCTAGACAAATTACACCATATTACCTTCATCACCCATCACTCACTGAATGAAAGAAAATGTCAATAGCTACTATGCAAGTGAGCCCTACCTTGGATTTTGAAAAAGTAGGGGTCTGGCCTCATGTAGCTTATTATCTATGTCATGTGTTTATGATTTTTCCTTGTATTGTGTAAAACATAAATTTTCAAACCCCCCAAATTTTGAAATTAAATAGCAAGATGAGTTGGTAATGAATGCCTTCAGATTTTCTTAGATCTTACCAGTATTTTTGCTTGTATTTGCTGGTGAAGTGAAATCTGTATTTTTATATCTCCAAACAAGTCTTACGGAATTTTTTTTTAATAGTTCAGAATGTTAGAGGTTTAAATTTACACAGTTAAGAGTCTTTCTAATGGGGCTCAATAGGGCATGTATCCACGCAGAATTTTGCCAACTTTAATCATCAGCTTTATAGAAAGAGTTCACTCTATCTATTTAATGTGAGAAAATGTGAATTGGCAATATTTTATTCCATACGTTATATATTTATGAGGCCTGCTTATCCAGAACTCACAGCCCAATTATTACTCTGGCCAGAGACCTTATTTCTTGATTCATGTTTTCTCCTTGTGTATAGCTGTAAACCACAAGTGAAGTTTCTAATGTTAGACAAGGTGTATCCATTAGTTCCGCTAAAAAGCTCTAACCACCGGAGCTCATTGATTTTTAGTTTCATATATCTTTAATGAGGAGATTAAATACTTGTTTAGGAAGCAGAGCCTAGCTTAAGTGGTGTTTGTTCCTTCAATATGTACAGTTGAAGACCTCCATAATCTCTCCCATAGGTCACACCATGGAGCAAGACTTTTTACCCTAAAACATAAACTTAAAGCACTACATAATTGTTCAAATGAGCATATTATTAACATTTTTAATGCATTCAAGATTGATAACCACAGGAAAGGCAACAAATAACGTAAATTGTCAAAGACTAGCATATTTCTGTGCTATCCATTATTCTCTATAAACACCTAGCAAAACATTCAATCTAATTTTCAGATGAGTATAAAATATATCTTGATCACAAAATGGTGTTGACTATGGGGTAAGAGAAATTATTAACTCAAGGCTAAAATCAATTCCCATGACTTCTGCTGGGTCATTGAGAAAAAATGAAAACTGGTCAGTGCCTAGAATATATCTTAAACATAGTAACTACAAGATAAAGGCAGTTAAAAGATTATGCCTATTCACTGCTAGAGAACTAAACAAAGTGTCATCAGAATAAGTAGTATCAAGCCACATTGCCTAGTTGATTGTGCATCTTAACACTAAGCATGGGATGCTGCAAGTCGCTTAAAATAGGATCAAGCAGAGTGATATTAGCATTTTCTGCAAGCAGAGCCTTTTGTGTGTGGTAAGCAAACCATACTCGAAGAGATCAGCTGCTGGTCCCTAGGTAATGTAACCAGACAGAAGGAAGAGAAGATCAATTGATTGTTCATTACACTTTAAAGAAAGAAAAGTTTTCTCCTTCAGGGAAAAACACGGAGAAGGTGGTAATGGGGGGCTTGAAGGGGTTTAGAGAAAATGGAAGTATGGTCATCCAGGGAAGACTAAATTAGTGCGAATGTATCTGGTTCCTTTGCAGCGCGTTTTATCATCACTAGAAATTTCCACGTTGGCTTTCCACCATACTGAGGAGATTACTCAGAATTTCTGAGTATCAAATTTTATTTTAATAATCTATGTAATTCTAAAATGAGTAGTTTAAGCATGTTTATTCAGAGGCTAGAGTAGCAAGATAAGAATGTGAGAGGAGATGCAGAAATAATAATAATTCCTAGCCCAGGGGAAGATATCTGTAACAAATACAGAGAAAGGTAATATCTCTAATATAATGAGCTTTAAAAAATTCACAAAGAATAACACAAACATCCTCAAAGAGAAAGACAAATGACAACAGTATGAGCAAGGGACATGAAAAGACATCAAAAAGCTAATAAGCATACTTCAAAATGCTAACCTCTTCTAATTTTAAAGATCACTTCTGAAAAGCAATTTGACAATACATATTAGAATCCTTTAAATGTTTAGAACATTTGGCCCAACAGTCACACTTATAGAAATTCATCTTAATAAAATCTGAATTCTTTCTAACTACACAGGAACTGTATGTACTAGGAGGCTGAAAATATGCTAAATGTCTAACCAGGAAAAAGGAAACTACTGGATAGTCACTTAATGAAATATTCTTCATCCATTAAATTACATCGAGTTGTAATTTTAATGACATGGAAAAAAGCTCATGATATAACCTGTATGATGAAAGCATCTATTAATACAAAAACAATTATGGGAAAATATATGTAGAAAAAGAAAAATATTTTGACACTTTAACAGTGGTTATGCCAACATTGTGGAAATTTATCTGTAATTTTTATTTTTCATACCTTTTTTTTCTGTTGTCTAAAATGAGTTTGTATGAGTACATATTACTGCTAGTTTGTTATTTAAAAAAACAAAAACATCAAAATATCAAAATATCTAAGAAGTACATCGATACTCTAAGGAGAGTAGAAAAAGTTAAATTTATCTGGCAAGTGTGGTTTAATATACTAAGCCTTTTCATAAAATAAAAATATTACCTCAGCTAAAATACATCATTGGCACATGCTAGGAGAATGTGAAAAGCATATATTGAAAAAGTATATATTCTGTATAAACCATGATGATTTTGTTCATCTTCATAGAAATTTTCCACAAGTGTAATATTAAATACTCTCCACATTAATGTTTGCTCTTCCCAGAGATCTTTTTCAGTGGACACAGTCGCTCAGAAGAACTTTTTCCCTTCCATATGCATAAAGAGGCTAAATCTGCCTTCTTATTTAGTGAATCAGTATGGTACAATTCATCATAAAAGAACTGCTTGATACTGAGAGACCAGTGAAAGACTACCTTTTTTTTTTTTAATATAATACTTGGGTTATGCTTCAAGGAAATACACATTAGTCTCTAAGGGTTAAAGCTTTCAAAGGGATGGGAAACGAATAGGCTCCATAGCCTGTGGAAGATCTGGGTTCAAGATTCTCCACTTCTAAGAGACAGGACTGATCCAGAGTGGGACTATGCAGTAGTTCCACACTTGTGTTACGTCTTTGCACAAGTTTAAAGTAGCCTTCATTTTGTTCTCATTTCCTCTTTCTCCTAATTCAGCTAACAACACTCTAGAAAATGCTGCTGAAAATTGTCTTTTGTGTGCCCTAAAGGCATGACAATAATGCCCCTTTCTACTGAGCTCTGACCCCTAATATTTTTCCAGGCAAGACCCTGAGAGAGGTAGAAAATTGAGAGGGTGAAGGGGAAAATCTTCAAAAGCAGCATGCCTCTAAATTGATACCATGTAAACCTCTCCTAGCATGGGGAAACCACTGCTGGGGGTAAATGAAATGAATTCACTGGGGCATCTAATCCTATTCCTGGAACATTTAAGCGGTTTAAATGCACTGGCGAACAAACAAACTTCAAAGCAATCATTACACCCCAGACGCTGTTGCTCCTGTGGCTGAAATCTTTATGAGATTAGCCCCCCACAGGGAGAGATGTTTAACCCGGCCAGCACCACTTTGAAACTGTCTGGAGCATACCCATTTACTGGCTGAGAATCAGGGCAAATGCACCTATTCCCAGTGTATCTCTGCTCGGACGCAGACGTCACCTATTGAGACTAAAACTCCACTCCACTCTCCACATCCCTCCTTTCTCAGCTTTGACACTGTCTCAGCACTGACAACACTGGATCAACGTAAACATCCTAAATTCTCATTTTCACTGGACCAGAATTAAATGATGGTTGACATGCATTGAACCAATATTGTAAAACAACATGACTAACTGGTTTTAGTTGTCTTTTATTTCAAATATATGAAATAAGATGGGCAAAAGTAGAAAAATATTTTGCTGGGTTTTATTTAAGTCAACGTTTAAGCTCGCTCTTTCTTTTTTCCTTTTTTCTTTTTGTCTAGAAGAACTGGGGTGTAGGCCAGAGGTGAGGGATGGCGGGGGAAGTGTGTGAGAGGATTCACTAGAGACAAAGTGGGAAGCAGAAATGGCGAACCTACTGAAATATATATATATATACTGCTAAGTATATATATATACTGCTAAGGGGAGCAGCAGGCATGGCAAAAGAGGTCTGCTGTGCCATGTGGGTTAGCTCCCTGGCCAGGAATCGAACTCAGGCTGTAGAGGTGATGGCACTGAGACCTAACCCCTAGGGAATACTTAACCACCAGGGAAGACCTAGGCACTTTTTCTCAAGTAGAATAGTTCCCTAATTTTATTTCCTTTCTCATCCTGAAGCTTAAATTTATAATTCAAATATACTATTTTTTTTAATATATATTTTTATTGTTATTTATGTCTTTTACATTTTGCATTCCCCTAGGGTAGCCCACCACCAATTCACCCGTGATCCATCTCCATGGTCCCTTGTGTTCTTTTCTATTCCATTTTGTGCCCTTTCCCTTCCCTCCCTCCAGCTCCTTCCTCCCCCCCTCCCCCCCCACTGATTGTCTCTCTCCCA